>CM065742.1:7306778-7391778 GCA_033310375.1 Conus canariensis | reverse complement strand
CTTTGACACGGTGATTATACAGCGTTTAATCTTGCGCAAAGAAATTGTTCACAGCGCTTGCATCCATCACTCGCAAATATGCATATCACAGCATAACTAGAACATGGCTAGCAGGCACACACATAAACAGACGAAAGCCGCGACCGGCGAGGTAGAGGAGAGGGGACATTATCTGAGAGAAATAGGAAGGTTTTGAGGAATTTTTTTCTGTTTGGCCGGCCGTCTTAGGCAGACTTCTGTGGGCCAGAGACATATAAAGAAGGGCGGCCATCTTAGGCAGACTTCTGTGGGCCACATAGAAAGAAGGCCGGCCATCTTAGGCAGACTTCTGTGGGCCAAATGGAAGAACGGCGGCCATCTTAGGCAGACTTCTGTGGGCCAGAGACATAGAAAGAAGGGCGGCCATCTTAGACAGACGTCTGTGGGCCAGAGACATAGAAAGAAGGGCGGCCATCTTAGGCAGACTTCTGTGGGCCAGAGACATATAAAGAAGGGCGGCCATCTTAGGCAGACTTCTGTGGGCCAGAAACATAGAAAGAAGGACGGCCATCTTAGGCAGATCTCTGTGGGCCAGAGACATAGAAAGAAGGGCGGCCATCTTAGGCAGACTTCTGTGGGCCAGAAACATAGAAAGAAGGGCGGCCATCTTAGGCAGACCTCTGTGGGCCAGAGACATATAAAGAAGGGCGGCCATCTTAGGCAGACTTCTGTGGGCCAGAAACATAGAAAGAAGGGCGGCCATCTTAGGCAGACCTCTGTGGGCCACATAGAAAGAAGGGCGGCCGTCTTAGGCAGACTTCTGTGGGCCAGAGACATAGAAAGAAGGGCGGCCATCTTAGGCAGACTTCTGTGGGCCACATAGAAAGAAGGGCGGCCGTCTTAGGTAGACTTCTGTGGGCCACATAGAAAGAGGGGCGGCCGTCTTAGGCAGACTTCTGTGGGCCAGAGACATAGAAAGAAGGGCGGCCGTCTGAGGCAGACTTCTGTGGGCCACATAGAAAGAAGGGCGGCCGTTTTAGGCAGACTTCTGTGGGCCAGAGACATAGAAAGAAGGGCGGCCATCTTAGGCAGACTTCTGTGGGCCACAGACATAGAAAGAAGGGCGGCCATCTTAGGCAGACTTCTGTGGGCCACATAGAAAGAAGGGCGGCCGTCTTAGGCAGACTTCTGTGGGCCAGAGACATAGAAAGAAGGGCGGCCATCTTAGGCAGACTTCTGTGGGCCACATAGAAAGAGGGGCGGCCGTCTTAGGCAGACTTCTGTGGGCCAGAGACATAGAAAGAGGGGCGGCCATCTTAGGCAGACTTCTGTGGGCCAGAGACATAGAAAGAGGGGCGGCTATCTTAGGCAGACCTCTGTGGGCCAGAGACATAGAAAGAGGGGCGGCCATCTTAGGCAGACTTCTGTGGGCCAGAGACATAGAAAGAGGGGCGGCCATCTTAGGCAGACCTCTGTGGGCCATATAGAAAGAAGGGCGGCCGTCTTAGGCAGACTTCTGTGGGCCAGAGACATAGAAAGAAGGGCGGCCATCTTAGGCAGACTTCTGTGGGCCACATAGAAAGAAGGGCGGCCATCTTAGGCAGACTTCTGTGGGCCAGAGACATAGAAAGAAGGGCGGCCATCTTAGGCAGACTTCTGTGGGCCATATAGAAAGAAGGGCGGCCATCTTAGGCAGACTTCTGTGGACCAGAGACATAGAAAGAAGGGCGGCCATCTTAGGCAGACTTCTGTGGGCCAGAGACAAAGAAAGAAGGACGGCCATCTTAAGCAGATTTCTGTGGGCCACATAGAAAGAAGGGCGGCCATCTTAGGCAGACTTCTGTGGGCCAGAGACATAAAAAGAAGGACGGCCATCTTAAGCAGACTTCTGTGGGCCAGAGACATAGAAAGAAGGACGGCCATCTTAAGCAGACTTCTGTGGGCCACATAGAAAGAAGGGCGGCCGTCTTAGGCAGACTTCTGTGGGCCACATAGAAAGAAGGCCGGCCATCTTAGGCAGACTTCTGTGGGCCATATAGAAAGAAGGGCGGCCATCTTAGGCAGACTTCTGTGGACCAGAGACATAGAAAGAAGGGCGGCCATCTTAGGCAGACTTCTGTGGGCCAGAGACAAATAAAGAAGGACGGCCATCTTAAGCAGACTTCTGTGGGCCAGAGACATAGAAAGAAGGACGGCCATCTTAAGCAGACTTCTGTGGGCCACATAGAAAGAAGGGCGGCCATCTTAGGCAGACTTCTGTGGGCCACATAGAAAGAAGGGCGGCCGTCTTAGGCAGACTTCTGTGGGCCACATAGAAAGAAGGGCGGCCATCTTCGGCTGATTGTTTGGCGCACTGGGCAAGGACGCCGCCATGCTGGTTCTAGTAATTTGTCAAATTGTGCGGAGTACGTGAACAGACTGCACAGGAACATGGATTGTGGGCAATACATATTTGCTTCTAGTTCATCAAAATACCAAGAAACAGCCTAAGAGAATCAAGCTGGGTTACCACACCACCATACGAATGGAATGCACAAAGGGTAACAAAGAAGCACGCGTTTCAAACCTGAAGAACTCTATACACATGAGAAACCAGCAGTGTAAAATATGGCCCAGTCATAAAACAGCTGGTCGACATAGTTTTATATTTAATATTATCATTATTAAGAGTATTTACATAGCATCTATCCCCGGCCAGACACCAAGCTCTAAACGCTTTACAATCCGCATTCTTGTTTACACAACGGGCTGCCTACCTGGGTAGAGCCGACTGAAGAGCTGCCTGCTGGCGCTTCATTCAGTCGTTTCCCGTCTCAATCAGTCAAAATTGTTCGTTCAATTTAACAACTCTTCATTCTTTCGATTTTTCACGCAGAGCGCATGCTATGCTGTCATCCATACCAATGGCCAAACTGGCCTTCTCTGCCGAAACTTGGTGATGGGATTTTACGTGTGTGCCAAATGGTATGCGTGCGTTCACACACGGAACCTCGGTTTATAGTCTCATTCGAAGGACTGTATGGGAAATGGAGTCAGAACCAATGTTAACTCCGAAGGAAAATCCCCTGCACCGAAACGGCCCGGCGGAGATTGGAACCCGCAACCCCAGGATCACCAAGATTACGAGTCCGGCGCTCTACCAACCGAGCTATTCTGGTGCATGCCTACGATTTCATGAATTCTCTGACAATAATTAACTTGGCGCAAAATCATTTTGCGCCGAACTTTAGGAGATAAGTGATTGCTCGTTCTTCGTGTTCATTATCCTGAATGCTGTTTATCTTGCCTGAAGAAGACCAAAGAGGTCGAAACGCGTCATGTTTTGTCTTGCAATTTGTTTGTCCCTTTCGGCCGGCGGAACAGTTTTGTTTTTCTTTTAAGTTTGTTTCAGTTTTTGAAACTAAAAATGATCTGTATCTGTAAGGCTGGAATTTTTTTTTTTAATAGAAAATCTGCTTCAATTTAAGAACCTTCAAAGGCAAGTTTATAGACACTGATTAAAGGTTTCACTGAGAGATTAGTTGATTGACTGATTGATTGATTGATTGATCCTCAATATGCAAGGATGAAGATTTGAGGCTAAAGCCTAGTCTTACAATCTGTCCTTGTCATGCATACATTATTTCAACACATGTCATTCATACTGACAATTCAACATAACAACACTGTAATCTAATTTACAATGACAAGCAGACTGTTCATAAACGTAATGATGACATGGTGGGCAGTGAAACAGAAGGAAGAAAAAAACCCCAAACCAAACAAACAAAAGCAGAGAGAGAGAGAGAGAGAGAGAGAGAGAGGGGGGGGGGGGTCGGATGAGGAGGAGGGGGAGGGGAGAATGGTAGTCAGGGGAGAGGAGAAGAGGGATGGTAGACAGAGTGGTGGGGATGAGCGATTTAATGGAGCTGGCTACATGTTTAGACGGTGTATTCAAAATATAGTTCACAGAAGACTTTGCGAATGGACGTTAATGATTTTAATCGAATAATCCAATTATTCAGATATAAAATGTTTATGTAAATGTTTCTTGAAAAGTTTTAACGTATTCGTATTTTGTAGACTCGGTGGAAGTGAGTTCCGATGTATGGTCCAGAGTAAGCTAGGATTGTTTTGTATTGATCAATGCGTGGGTAGGGGAGAAGGAATTTCTTCGAGCCAGAAGATCTGTTCCGTCTTGTAAACAGGGCATTGATATAACCTGGCATAGTATCTGTCGAGATTGTAAACATAAATAATGCCTTGTTGAATTCCAATTGCTTACTCAGAGGAAGTATGTTCTGTGCTTTTAGTTTTTTATCTGTTGTTAGAGCTACGGCTGGATGGAGTAGCTTTGCTGCATGTCCATTGACAGAATTCAGCCTTTTTTGTGGACATCACTACTCCCGTCCGATACTGTTGAAGCGTAATTGATGCGTGACATTATGTGTGCGTTGAAGAAAAGTTTAAGCACAGTACTGTTGACGTAGCGCTTTAATTGACATAACAGGGAAGGGATTTTTGAGATGATCTTGCATACATTATTGAGAGATGAGATTGCCATTTCTATTCTTTATCTGTCGTTATCCCTAAACACGATGCTCATCTACCTGAGAGAGAGAGAGAGAGAGAGAGAGAGAGAGAGAGAGAGAGAGAGAGAGAGAGAGAGAGAGAGAGAGAGAGAATGATTTTTTTTTCCCATCTAGCCCTTGTGGCTTCAGGGCCCAAGCATCAATCACCAAACAAGAATCATCAGCATAGCCCGCAGAGGGATGAACTTTGACTGATGAAGCAGTCATGCCCGTGTACAACAACATATATTTATCTTCAACATCCGTGTTCCTAAACGAGACTGGTTCACATGACAGTAAGATATGTTGTTCTTGAGAGAGAGAGAGAGAGAGAGAGAGAGAGAGAGAGAGAGAGAGAGAGAGAGAGAGAGAGAGAGAGAGAGAGATTTAAACACGCATTCATATTATAAAAAAAATCAAAATAGGAAAAATAAGATAAGAAAGAAAAAAAGAAAGAAAAAGTAAAAAGGTAAATGCGAGAGAGAGAGAGAGAGAGAGAGAGAGAGAGAGAGAGAGAGAGAGAGAGAGAGAGAGAGAGAGAGAGAGAGAGAATGAGAGAGAGAGGAAAAAGAAAAAAGAAAAAAGAAAAAGAAAGAAAGAGAAATGACACCATTATCCACCACCTACCTCCAACCTCCCTTCCCCACCCCCGAAAAGTACATGTGATTATGTAAGCAGTCCGTAGGCTCACACATCATATACACTGCACGAGCACATCATTAATCTTTCACATACTGCATGCACAAACAAAGCGTGTCTAATCATTTACTGTAACGAATTATTTTGAAACAATAGTACTTGTTAACGGCAAAAATCGCTTTGAAAGTAAGTGAATTGTATACTGATGATGGTATAGTGATAACGTACATATGGACAAAAACTGATGATATTAACTATACTGCAAATGATAACGTACATATGGACAGTCGCTGATGATATTAACTATACTGCAAATCGACATAATTAGTGAGAGTGTGCAACGCATGTAAACAATCTTCTTCTGTCAGATCTTCAGCCTCGATGGCATTTAAGCTCAGGCGGAAGTGAGTCCCAGAGAAGAGGATTAGAATGACAAAGACTTGTTGGAAATAGATCTGTATTGGGCATGGGAACTTGGGAGTTTTGTAGAATTCCATGTTAACTTAGCATTGAATACTTTGCGGGGCTGATCCAGATACAATTTCTTTTTGCATGGTCATACCTGTATTGAAAGCAAACATATCTTTTATATGGTGGAATTTCAACTTGAATGTGATCCGATTCTGTAAGGCTCCAGGAGTTCAGAATTGGTTTAGAGGCACGTTTATGGATATTGATTAAAGGTTTCAGTAAATTTGAACTGGCCGAGTCAAACAGTGTGGAACAGTAACTGACTGCAGAAAGCATGTACGCATTCAGGAATGATTTTCTGGCATGAAAGGTCAAAACGTGCTTAATCCTGCATAACTGATATAAACGTGCTTAATCCTGAATAACTGATATCTTTGTCTGGATATTGATTTGTGTGATGTTTGGATGTGAGCAGTCCATGAACGATTGTGGTCTATTAGTGTTATGCCTAAAACACGGTAAATGTCTGCTTCTTCAATTCTTACACTGAGGAAAACAGACGGGAACTCTTTTACATTTTGCCCTCTTTGATGGGTTGTCATGAGCAAGACTTCAGTCTTACTGCGGTTCAGTGACATATAATTCACACTGCACCATTAAGACGCCAACAAACTTCTGTAATGATGCATACAGAGAATTCAGGTTCGAGCTGCTTGTATGAATCGGGAAATGATCACAGAAAAGTTTACAAGATTCTTTTATATAAGATGGAGATCGTTGACTTAGATGGAAAATAGGAGAAGACATAAAACTGACCCCTGGGGCACTCCATATCTGACAGATAAGATATTTGATTTTGAAGAATCGAGACAGGCAAATTGTTGCGACTGTCTAGGGATGATGAAATTAGCTGGAGTGCATTTTCTGTCATGCTATGAAATATTTATCATTTACATAATAACTTGTGGTGTTTGACATCTAAAACCTCCGCAAAATCAACAAACATTGCTACACGGAATTTATTATCATCAGTATCAGACGCCATTGAGCCACTAAGTTTGTTTAGAGTAGTTCGACGTGAAATTATTCTCCCTAAAACCAGACTATCACTCAATAAATTATCTGACTCAGGATGATCGTAAATATGTTTAGTTATGTTTTTTTCTATGGGATTGGATAACACTGTCAATATAGATATTGGTCTGTACTTGGTTGATTCGGAATAGTCTCCAGATGTGTAGACGGGAATGGCTTTCGCAACTTTGAATTGTGTTGCAAGGTGACACTTTTCAGTGCACAACTTGTAGATGTAAGTATTTCAGATATGAATGGAGCTGAAAGTTTTAGAATCATAAGATCAATCCCATCATATATACGACTTCCTATCTCCTTACAGTGACATGCGGAACAGTAAACATCAGTTACAGATATCACTTGAACGGTACCGACAGTTGGGAGTGAATATTCTTGGAATTGTAGAACATTTTCACTTTCAAGTTTAGTTAGTCGAGTATTATCTTATTTCATGGTACGTTTACCACACTTGAGAAATGTTTGTTGGAATCATTTGGCGTGACGTTGTTTATATGGATGTTTTACATCGGAGACATCTTATTCGTAAGTATTATAGCCTTCCATACATATTGACTTTGAAGCTTGTTTTGAAGAAACAAAGAATCAAATTTCTTTCACGCAGCTCATTTGGAAGAATTAGCTTTATTTCTTGAATTCGTCTGACGAGAGAGAGGAGAGAGAGAGAGAGAGAGAGAGAGAGAGAGAGAGAGAGAGAGAGAGAGAGAGAGAGAGAGAGAGAGAGAGAGAGACTTGTGTCAGGAGGCGAAGTGGCACCATCTGGAGGAACCTTCACTGTTCGCAGTCAAGACCTGTTCCGATACACTGTGGAAACGGCATTGTAGCATCAGCAAGCTAGGGAGCTTTTTCTCTTCCTGTTTACAAAGTATCATCGGACAAAAGGCCAGCAGAGTCCACTCCCTGACTATAGACCTTCGAACGCACGCTTATATCTCCCTCCACCTCTGTCACACACACACACACACACACACACGCACACACGCACGCACGCACGCACGCACACACACACACACACACACACACACACACACACACACACACACACACACACACACACACACACCAATTACCTCCAAGACAAGACACCACAGAGTTAGATGACCTGACCATTACAGTTGACGGCGTAGAGAAGCCGCTTTGCAAATTGAAACCTAAAGCATTGCGGACCAGACAACATCAGTTTAAGAGTTCTCCGAGTACTTGAGTCTGAGCTTGCGCTCACCTTGACCCTGATTTTCAACTCACCCCTCCAAAGCGGGGTACTTCCACGGGGCTGGGAGACACCTACATCATACCTATCTTTAAGAAGGGAGAAGGCTACCGTTCTGAGATCTGCCGACCCCATCTCACTTACCTGCATCGACTGTAAAGTAATGGATCATATCATCGTCAATAGCGTCATGCCTCATGTACAAGATAACGGCATGATTGTTCCAGAATAACATGGCTCTTGGCGCGGAAGGTCCTGCGAAACCCATTGTCGATGAGCAGACCAATGATCTTCCAGGCAGGGAGGCAGGCTGACCTGGTAATGATGTATTTTCAGAAGGCGTTTGACAAGGCTAACCACAGCCTTCTGAACAACGACTAGATCGTGAACTTCCTTAAAGACTCACAGCAAGCAGGCGTCGTCGATAAAGCAAAGTCGATTTTCATCCCAATGGATTCAGGAGACTCCGTTCTTCGCCCAGCATACTTCCTCCTCTGCATAATGATCTCTCCGACCAGACTGACTCCAGAGCAGAGCATTTTGCGGATGACACTATTTGTCAAAGCCCTGTCTCATCTGACAACGACCAGGCCGTACTACAAGGTCTCCAGAAGCTGGAACCATGTGAAGACAGCTGGGATATGAGTTTCAGTCCTCGCAAGTGTCAAGTCCTGAGAGCAACCAAGCGGAAGAGGACGTACGGCAGACTGTAGGATCTTCATGGCCAGCCACTTCAGGAGGTCGTCACCACCACCACCACCACGCATCTTGGCATAATCCTATCGGGAGACATGTCTTGGGAGCCCCACATCTACATCATCAACAACAGACCAAGCAGAACCAGGAGGACTCCGAAAATAAAGAGAAAAGGTATGAAGGATAGGGGTTATAGGGTGCTTGTCAGACCAGCACTACAACACTCTCGGTCCGTTTTGGGACCCTCTTAGTGACAATCATATCAAGAGCTTGGAAGGCGTCCAGCTGTCGAGCCGCAAGCTGGGTGTGTCAGAAATACAGCAGAATCTCCAGGTGTGGACGACAGGTTGTCCAGGTTGGAGTGGCCTTCACTGCTGTCTAGGAGACGAAAGGCACCAATACAAACGTTCACAAGTTTCATAACAAAGCTACCTCCATACGTAGCCAGCATGCTCCGTCCCCAAATCCAGGCAGACAGCGAGCCCACCACATACCACATCCCAGTCGGTCCTGCCCTGTTCACCCCTGCAAAGCAGATTAACGGAAATTCTTTTTTTTCTTTCTCCTTGCACAGTTGCGGAATGGAATGTGCTCTCAGGGAAGGTGGTATCTGCACCTTCCGCAGAGTCATTCTGATACCAAATCTGACAACAACTTCTCCTCCCTCCCATCCACTCGCAAATATTGTTTTCCCCTTACATATTTTGTGCTGCGCTTTGTGGACCTGGCCATGGCTCTAGGTCCAGGCCGTGTCTGGGCTGTACTATAGAGCTCCATTTATACAGAGCCCGTAAAGCGTTTAGCCTGCCAGCAGCTCCACATGTAGTGGTACTTTCTGTGACAGGTAGTTGTTTGCATAAGACTGTTCATGTTTTATAGCTCATTTTATTTGTTTTGTCTGCTTTTCCGCACTATCATGTGTGAAGTAATCCTAGTCATGCCGAAGGCATACCTGAAGGAAGAAGGAAGAAGCCATGCTAACGCCACCAAGTTGAATCGAGTGAGATAAGGCAGAGGTCAAAGTTCGCTCTTGAAGATCATGGAGGTGACAGTTAGAGGCGGTCCACAGACGCAGGAGATATTCACTGTGATAAGTCAGTGTTCAGACATAGCCTACCACATCTCTCAGACGTTGCCAACCACACGCATGTCGCACTGTCAGGTCATTCGCTCACCTGAGCTTTTCACCTTGCTTTACGCGCGTGCACTCTGCACGAATGCGGCCATACGAACAAGGAAATGTAGTCACAGCCACATTAAAACAGACTAAAACTTTGGCAGCGGTCAGATGTAACCAGTAAGACAATAATGCTTTGATATGAACGTAGGTACCTGTTCAGAAACTGTAGAAATCGGCCCATCATACATCTGTGTACTGTTATTGAGCGTCGCTGTAGTTATTGATCGTCGCTGTACGGAAATAGCCTACTCATTAAGTCAACTCACAAGACTCACACCTCGACAAGCGAGGAAACTTTTTACAGAACGAAAAATAATTGGCCCACTGTACAAATAACTACCGGTAGCATACAATGACTGGTATTTATGTTCAAAATCCATACCAATATGCCATTACATAAACTTATTGAATTTATTCCACTGGCAAGAAAACGTTATGATTCGTATATAAATAAGTAGATATAGATGTATCAAAACCAAGTTTTGCGGTTTTAAACAACTGTTCAGAATCCTCTTCCTGCATCAGTCAAGGCGTTCCAATAAAACTGCAGTCTTTAAATCGGTCATATAAAAACTGCCGCTGCGATCCAGAATATGCTACCATCTCTCTCTCTCTCTCTCTCTCTCTCTCTCTCTCTCTCTCTCTCTCTCTCTCTCTCTCTCTCTTCAGGTTTCCTCGAGACCTACCTTCCTTTGACATCACTTTTAATCTGATCTTATCGTCTTTACTTGTTAAGAACAACATGAATACTAGGTGTGCCATTTTCAGTTCCTACATTTTCAACTGTTTATCCTTTTATTTGATCTATTTCACCTTACAAACTGTTGTACCCTACACAAGGTGAAGACGTTTCAGAATTTACTCCCCCTACGACCATCAAGTATGGGATTTGGACTTTGAGCTCTGTCGTTGTCTCTCCATGCTTTCTTATAAACACGGTAGAAAGCAAGGACGGGTTGGAAAATTGAACAAACACTGCGCTGAATATTTACCCTTGAGTCACAAGGCTTTGGATTGCTTGCTCATTTTCGTTGTCCTAATTGTTTTGTATCTTGCCTGAAGAAGACCCAAGAGGCCGAAATGCGTCGTGTTTTGTCTTGTGATTCGTTTGTCCAATTTTTTTTTTTTTTTTTTCGGTTCGCTAACATTTATATAAGATTTGTAAAGCTTTGGAGGGTTAAATTCTTCAATCTTCTCCCTTCACACACCCCGATCTCCTACCTCTGTGCGCAGCATGCCAAAACACACACACACACACACACATTACACACACACACACACACACACACACACACACACACACACACACCACACACACACACGCACCCATACACGTGCGCGCGCGCGCGTGCAAGTGGGCAGAAGGTGGTGTAGATACAATGCACACTGAAAGAGTTCCGGGCACTCCACAGACTGAGATCATTACAAATCAAGGGCAGGGGGAGAGAGAGAGAGAGAGAGAGAGAGAGAGAGAGAGAGAGAGGAGAGAGAGAGAGAGAGAGAGAGAGAGAGAGAGAGAGAGATGTGTATAGATCATGTATGCTCATCAAGTAATCTGGAAGTCAGTGATAAAAATGGTCAGATCTTTTGCCAGTGCGGTTTGGAAAAAAAAAACACTTAATCTCATGGTCGTGGTGATGGCACTGGCAATGGACGTGTCAGAGTTTCACTGTATCTAGCGTACAGCATTATTGCAGACGAAGACCACCCTGGTCTTTCTGCTGCTCTAAACTCTCCTGAAACTGAGGGAAGTACCAATTGGGTGGGCAACAACGTCCTAGTTCAGAGCCCCCCCCCCCCCTCCACCCCTCCCTTCCCCTTTTTTCCATACGGAAGCATCTCCATTTCATAAATTATGATTTTTCTAGATACAGAAAAAGGGGGTAGGGCTGAGGAGGGTGGGGGGGGGGGAGGGGGAGGGGGAGGGGAGGGGAGGGGGGGGGGCTGCATGTACGACATTTTTTTTCTTGAATCAAGGTCAAAACATTCTCCCCCGTATGTGATTCAACTACACGACCACTAGCTGCATTGCCGAACTCTACGCTGTACAGACTCCTCAACAGGATGGGCTCATCAACTTAGTTCATTCTACTGTAGTGTCATTTTCTTTTGTGTGTGTGTGTGTGTGTGTGTGTGTGTGTGTGTGTGTGTGTGTGTGTGTGTGTGTGTGTGTGTGTAAATTCTTGTGTTTTTAACTTTAAAAAAAAATTCAGGCTAGTTGTGACCTGTTGTTGAAGTCTCATAGCTCTCCACCGCCTTTCACCCCACCACCCCTTCTCCATCTCTCTAACCTCCCTTTACCTTACCATCTTATCAGAAAATTTTCACTGACGGTTCCAAGTCTGAGGATGGAGTGGCCTGTGCAGCCTACTGCCCTGGGGCTCCTTCTCAGATACTGTTAGAACATATACCTCCAGATGCTTCTGTCTATTCCGCTGAACTTACTGCTCTGGTTCTGGCATTGAAGATAATCTCACAATCTAAGAAGAGGGACTTTCTGGTTCTGTCAGATTCACTGTCAGCGTTGGAGGCCATAGCTGGCCGCAACCTTCAGCACCCAGAACTTTTACACTTTTTTGAACTTTTGACCAAGTTGAAAGCGGATGGTTACAACATTATTTTGGCTTGGATTCCTGGTCATGTTGGCACTGGAGGGAACGAAATGGTTGATCGTTTAGCCAAGAATGCCACAAGAGGGAAACTGTCCAACATATATATCCCCTGCTCAGATCTGAAACCCAAAATTAACGATTATGTGAGAGACCTCTGGCAGGAGGATTGGAATACACAGACGGATAACAAACTCTTTCAGATCCGTCCAAACCTTAAGGAGTTCCTCCCATCTGCGTCTGGTGGTCGTAAAGAAGAAACAGTTCTGTGCCGGCTGCACACCGGCCATTCGTATTTTACCCATTCGTACCTTTTAAAGAGTGAAGAAGCTCCGTGGTGCATTCCATGTCATGTGCCACTCACAATGAAACATATTCTTTTAGAGTGTTGGGACTTGCACGATGTGAGACACAAACATTTTACGGCAGATTCCATGAAAACCTTGTTCAGAGATGTCCCACCTGATGCCATCTTTGAGTTCTTGAAAGAGATTAACATTTTTCATCGGATCTGAGTTTTTACAGTGGAAAGATTTTTAACAAACTTTCGGATGGTTTTTCGATGTATTTTAAAGAATTGTGTGAATGAATGACTTGTGAGTTGATTTTAACGTGGTGACGGCCCTGATGTGGCCCCTTGCGGTCGGCTGGGCTATAAGCAACATTATCTTATCTTATCTTACCTTACTTTAAGGAAAACAAATGAAATGCTTACTTGATCGCACTTTGGCATCATTGCCTCACAGCCTCCAAGTTTGAAACGCAAAAGAGCGTACACTTCATCTGGATGGGCAAAAGATTTCAAAATATCCATGCTGATGGAACAAAATCCGCATGCGTGTCTTGGAAATAATCAAGTCGTCTGCTAAGAATCTTTGATTCACACATAAAAGAAAACCCGACAGACAGTTTCTGTTAACTTTAATGTACTGCCGTTGAACTTAATAAAGTGGGCAGACACAATTGCAAATTATTATACGGATGATTATCGTCTGTGGTCGATTCTTCGAGTGAGCTCAAGCGGCTATTCGAAGCGGTCGCCTGAGATACATGGTCCGAGCAGACAGCTGATTTCGTATAGTAGATGAAATGCTGGAATCTATTGGGTAATTTGGAACAGGAGATTCCCCGTGATGTCCAATCACATTATTCTTTACATTTCATTCTGGAAATCCTCAGGGGAACATTACTCTTGATCCTAGCCCGAAGAACGACCACCGAGACATCACAAAAATGGCATACCCGTACGGACAGGTAAAAAAAAAAAATTACTAGGACTGGCATATGCAAGCTTAATGCCGTTTGAAACGTTTGATAACGTTTGTTTGGCCCTTTCACCTTAGTCATGCTGAAGATATTTTATCTTAAAGGAGAGCCAGGAGGAATAACGAGATCACCTCACGAACGCCTACTGGCGCTATGACTTCAGCCAAGTAGCAGTCGGCGTCGCCGGCCTATTTCCTGGTCGATGCACATGCATGTTCAGATGGGTAGATATACTATAAGACGAGATAATAATGTAAACAGTGTGTCAAGATGTCCACTTGCTTTGCTTGCACATTACTTATGATTCTGTCAATTTTTTTTTCTTTTATCGTTAACTCTCACAACAAACAAATGAACAACTTAAAGACATTTGAATGAAACTTTTGCCGACTGTATTCAAGCTAACATTAACCATGTTTTACATGATGGAATGCATTACAGTCAACAATCAAAACAGCACTGACATGAGAACCTTCTTGACAGTCATTAAAGAAAACAGTAAAGTGCACTTGATTCTGAGGAGTGACTTGAAAAATCGTGCAATTTCAGGGCAACACCCCATAGTCGTTAGTAATTAACATGACAGCACATATAAAGGCGTCACAGCATATTTTAAGTCCATACTCCAATATTCCTTATCCAATGATAAATGATCTGCCCATCTCATCATTGCCATCATAGATCATTTACCTAGGTACTATCTTTGAAGGAAATCGAGAAGACAGAACAGTGTCAAATCAAATGATGTGGGTTTCACTATTTAAAAGTCTGTGTTCTAAATTTTGGTTAGAGCAGTGTTAGACAGTTAAGTCCGATTTATTTTTTCAATTTTTTTTTCAGTATGTTTTAATTTAAGTAATATTAAATATACTTGTCACTGTGGTGTTTATGTACATGTGTACATTGCATAATGATATGTGCAGGAGAGAGAGGAAGGAACCATTTTTACAGCAGAGAGGAAGGAGAAGGGGAGTGTGGGGAAAGTAAGGGGAAGAGGAAGGAGGTCCTTTTTTTTTTTAAGCTTGAAGTGATGTTGGAATAGCAGCAAAACTTGATCTCCTTCAGTGGATGAAGTATATTTGACCACAAACTTTTACAAGGAAAGGGGAGGGGGTGGGGGTGGGGTTGCAAAAAAGCATATTCAATGGTCCCTTCTGCCCCGCTTTCATGGTGAACTGGGTTTCAGTTTCCTGTCATGTTCATGCCTCTGCTGGGGTCATTGCTATCCACAAGTGTGGTGGGACTGTTATTGAATGGATGGGGTGTACCCTTTGGAAGTTAACATTCCCCTAGTGATATTACTGATTTACAGCTGTCATTAGTAAGGGGCTCAATCGGTTGTGTCATGTCTTTGTTGGATCAAAATACTTAATAGACGCCCCTGAATACCACTGAAGTGATTCAGCAGCAGTTCAGTGTTGCTTCGGTTTAGTCACCTCATGAATTCTTGAAATTGTTTTTTTTCCCCCCTGAATTTTGTAGTTAGGAGTTGAAAGCATTTTATTTCCTGTGGCAATAATATTCAAAGTCCACAGCATTTTGGAAAATCATCGAAATTTAGGACAAAGAGACAGCCCATTTAAAACAGTTCGAATCTTAGTGGGCTTGATTATCTATCTCAACCAAGCATCAGTGAACAGTGTTTAGTGGCTAAGAGGACGTGCTGTTTTCCATTATAAAGAAAGAGTGTATTCATTGTCGCAATTCAAAGGACCATGCAAACAGGATTGTGGATTGTCAAGCACAATTGAAAAATAAACAAGAGATTTTTATACAGCTGTGGTTGAGTTATATGAATGGGTTCATTTAATTAAGAAACACTTTAAATTAAACAAAGAAACACATGAGAAAAAAGCAATTGTAGAGGATTGCTGTGCAAGTGTGTGTGTGTGTGTGTGTGTGTGTGTGTGTGTGTGTGTGTGTGTGTGTGTGTGTGTGTGTGTGTGTGTACATGCAGGAGATGACATATACTTGCTCAGCACACTCAGCCCCCTAGCAACACTATGTTCAGAATTGCCCTTGACAGATTCCCTGATTTGTCTGTCCACTACAGCAACCTGGGTACGGGGGCCCTCCTGGTTACCCCCAGCCGGGAGCCCCTGGGGGCTATGGACAGGCGCCAGGTTATCCTGGAGCGCCTAATCCTGCTGGCTATGCTGGTGCCCCTCCACCTGGGGGCTATGGGGGAGCTCCTCCTCCTGGGGGGTATGCTGGATATCCAGGTGATTATCTTTTTTTTTTCCTTAACCTTTACCATGCTTCCTAGGTCTTCCATGACCCAGTGACTCAATAAAAACATATCTTATGAACGGATAGAACTATGCTAATGAAATCTTAGGAGTTTGTCAACGATCTTAATAGCCGTTGGTCAAAGAAATTTCATGTATGGGCACAATCAGTTATGAGCGTAATTAGTCACGGTTCCCCATGACCTGAACATTTTAATGGGTCGCACATGACCCGCACCATTAGGTGAGGAATAAGTTGCTGAACCACTCTTTATCAGGTGTGGGTCTTACAAGGCCCACGTGATCTGAACAGGGATAAGCAATAGGAAAAGCCTCTACAAAATGTATGGGTCTTGGGCGACCCGCATGATTGGGTCTGTGTAGTAAAAAAACGTCATGCGGTAAAGGTTAAATGACCTGATTCAGGATGAATGGGTCCTATCGGCAGTGCTGGACATGGCCTAATAGTGTCCTCTGTCCGGCCATTTCCTTGGAGTTGGAGCTTGTGATTTTTGGGTGATTGAAGGCAGTTTTTTTTTGTTTTGTTTTCAAGAAGCTGACTGGATGCTAGCTGGCAGAAATAGCTTGTAACCAAAGTTTGATTTATGCATTGCTGTGCTGCAAAGCATTCACACACAGAGAAAGATATCAGAAATCTCACAGGCATTGCAGATCAAAACAAAAAAAAAAAAGATCTAGTTGCAAAGCGAGAGGACTGCAGGCGGAAATCTAAACAAATCTTAAATAAATGTTAGCGAACCGCCCAGAGAACGTGGACAAACGAGTCACAAGACGAAACACAACTAGTTTCGACCTCTTAGGTCTTCATCAGGTGAGACATTAACGAATAAAACAATGAAAATTCACTTAGCTTTGATCGCTTCAGATCACTTGGTAGGGTTCAGCGCAAGGAAGAAGGCGTTGAATGGCGTTCAACGCCTTCTTCCTTGCGCTGAACCCTACCAAGTGATCTGAAGCGATCAAAGCTAAGTGAATTTTCATTGTTTTATTCGTTAATGTCTCACCTGATGAAGACCTAAGAGGTCGAAACTAGTTGTGTTTCGTCTTGTGACTCGTTTGTCCACGTTCTCTGGGCGGTTCGCTAACATTTATTTAAGATTTGTTAAAAAAAAAAAAGTTTTAAATTTACTCTGAAAGAACAAGATTCATCGTTGGATGAAAAATGCCTAGAACAAGTGTTACCAAGAGATGCAAACTTTGCGGTGTGGCTTACTGTCAAGTGGGAGATAACTCTGCTCATTAGGCAGGTTGGCATGTGGGGCAACTGTGTAGTGCTGAAGGGGAGGAAAGCCTCTTACCACCCAGGCTACCACTTGGAAAATGTCAGCCCCAGTGATTTTCTGATTGCGTTCAGCTACTGGGCAAGAACTGTCATCACCCATGTGTGGACACCTATTTCTGAGTGGACCAAAATGAAGAATTATCTTTCTTATAAAGAATAGCATGCTATGGGGAGCTGTGAACAAACATTCACACTCCAAATGTCTGTTCTGTTATAATTATTCAGTCATTTTATTTGTTCTATTTATGCAATTATTCATCATTGTTATTTGTTCAAATGTCTTTTCTGTTATAATTTATCAGTCATTTTATTTGTTCTATTTATGCAATTATTCATCATTGTTATTTGTTGTCATTTTTGATGTAACAGATAATTGCAGCAGATCACAGAGACCATATCAAAGCTTTACTCTCACAAAACTTAGAATCACAAATCATTCATGTTATGAAAGATGTTTATTTCCTTTAGGAACTGAAATCTCACAGAGACCTTATCAAAGCTTTACTCTCACAAAACTTAGAATCACAAATCATTCATGTTATGAAAGATGTTTATTTCCTTTAGGAACTGAAAAATCACTTTGGAAGGAGTTTTGTGATGAGAGTTGGGGGTGGGTCGGTGTGTCCTCTAGGGGAAGGACTTAGAATGTTTTCTCTATCAGAGTTGTGGTAAAATTTCACCTACACTCACTCCCTTACTAGTCATGGAAGGAGCAACTTTCCAGTACAAGTCATCAAAAGAATTTTTTTTCCAGGACTGTTGGCATACTCAGTAGTGGCTCAGGGATAATTTTCCTTAGGCCTGTACTCTTAAAAGTACTGGCAGCTCCGAAAGACAGAATTAGAAGTTCAAACATTCAGTACTGATTGAACAACAAAGAACTGACACAAGTTAAGTGCACTTTCACACATCAACTTTACTTGTTTATACAAGAGTGAAATATTCAAATCAATTTTACAAAGAATCAGTCAGACTGAGTTTTGGTTCCCACTGTTTCATCATTAAGAGAGGGAAAGTTCAGGATGAGCTGAGTTGGAGTCCACGTGGAATATCAGAACTTACCTGATGTCGGAGAGGATAGTTGATCTCTCTGTTGTTGCTGGTGACTGATTCACTTCTATGGACCTGCTGTTAAGTTGCTGGGCTGTGGTGTTTCTTCACTACCAGGCATACCCAGGGTAGATATGGACCCTTGTTCTAGGACAAACAGAACCTGGTCTGTAGTTAAGTAGCTGAGAGTCTGGCTTGTCGAGTTCACACACTTGCCCTCTGGCTTTCAGAAAATGTGTGAGATCTCTGCCAACAAAGGATTAGACTAGCCTACATGCTATCTCCGATAATTATCAATCTCCACTGTTGTTCAGATTTTGAGTGGAGTTTAACAAAGGGTAGGAGACAGTGATATGATTGTAAACAATTTTTAGTCAAAGAACTCTTCAATTTTTCTTATGAATTAAATTGCAGTAACTTGGAATACACTAAGGCCAAGTACACAAGTGGTGTAGACTTAGAGTCACACACTACAAAGTATTCCAGCCATCAACAGTATTCATAAATCAACTTACAGTTTTCACCCAGTATAGGCATACTGCTTTTCCAGTCATAATTTATCATTCAGTTATCAACTAAACAGATAGAATTGCACACTAGCAAAAGTCAGATTGAACACAAGGAATGGTGGTCAGATTGTTAACAAAGAATTAAGGGATATTTTGTGTCATTCAAGAGATACCATGGTTTTGTTATGTCTCTGGGTCATGGGTGACCCAGGATACCCGGCAAAGGATAAAACGAGTCGCTGTGCTTCCTGTGCTGTAGGAGGCCAGTGGGGGGGAGTGGACCCACAAGTAGCCCAGTGGTTTCAGACAGTGGACACAGATCGCTCTGGGCGCATCACGGCCCGGGAACTACAGCAAGCCCTCGTCAATGCCAACTGGTCGCAGTTTAATCAGGAAACCTGCCGCCTTATGATTGGTGAGTTCTTTTGGAAAACCTTTTCACATACCAAACCACCACCCCCAATCCATTCTTCTCAGCCCATTTGTGAATGGGGAAAAGGTCATGATTAAGGAGCTTGCATGTGTGTGTGTGTGTGTGTGTGTGTGCGCGTGAGAGGGGGGGGGGGGGGGGGGAGAGAGAGAGAGAGAGAAGAATTTATTTCTGAGAGAAAGCAAGAGAATTGATTTCTGAGAGAAAGAAAGAATTGATTTCTAAGTTACTTGTTCCATTGCATGCATGATTTCAGAATTATATGGTCAAATTTATTATTACAGCTTATTTCAAAAGACAGTTAAAGTGATGTCAAATGATGGGTACATTATCAAATGATGCACACATGTGTGTGCCCTTTTATTTTTTTCTTTTTACTTTTTCTTCTTATTAGTTTTACGGCTGAACAACAGAATATGAAATAAAAGAGTTGAGAGGTAAGTAAGTGAATGAATTAACTACATCTGAAATGAAAAAAAAAAAAAACCCTTCCCCGAAGTTCGAGTATGGCTGTCTTTAAATGGCAGGATAAAAAAGTCATACACACAAAACTCCACTCCCTTTGTTGGGTAGATGGGATTAATCCTTGCCTTTCTGTACAGGGAGTGTCTGCAGGAGTATCAGCCTGCGTACGCGGAAGAAAAAAAGAAGAAAAAAAAAAGAAATAAAATGAACAAACAAGGAGGCTGGAAGTTGTCATCAGATATAATCAGTTCTAAACAGTGTGTTTTACTTTCCACCAGGCATGTTTGATCGTGACATGAGTGGCACCATTGACATCAATGAATTCCAGTCACTGTGGCACTACATCCAGCAGTGGAGGAGTACATTTGAGCGATACGACAGCAATCGGTCTGGTTCCATCGAAGGCACAGAGTTGCAAGCAGGTAATTAGCCAGCAGTTCAGCAGCGTGGGTGAAATAAAAGTGGGGGGGGGGGGGGGGGGGGTCATCATGTGCATGATTGATTAGTGATTTCAGTAATATCAGAGATATGATTTTGAAGACTGGTTTAACATTTTTCGCAATTCAGCCACTGAATGGTAATTGCGAGCAAGATCAGTACTAGCGTTGACAGGTGACTTAGGCAGAGAAGGTCAGAGTTGCTGAGTAGCAGATCATATGCTAGTGTTATGGAACATTGTTTTCTTTCCTGCGATAGCATCGTCTGTCAAATGTTTATCATGTGACTATCAAACTTTTTTTTTGCACATTTTACAGTTGAATTGATCACTCCATATTTCACCTGACCAGCAATTTTTCCTTGAGATGCACCTGGGTCAGGGCATCAGGTAAACAGGAGAAAGAGATTGCACAATGTCACTCAGGCATTTGTAGACAAGGATTCACCACCCACCTGTTCCTGATGAAAGTGTTGGCAAAGGATGCCCCAGGCCTTTTTACAGTGATTTTAATAATAGCATTGATACTGCTTGCAAGTCAAAGCAAGTAGCTCGTGATTTTGTTTTTATCTGCTGCACAACTGATCAGAGTACAGTGTACTGCTAGAATGGTAGTAACTGTAAGTGTTGCTTGAGAAAGGTTAAAGTAAACTGAAATATTGCAATTATCTCATGGGTATTATGTGGCTTCAATCCTTCATTTTCCTAGTAACTGTAAGTGTAGGAGAAGTGCTACTGAGAGGCATGCAATGGGAAAAAACACAAAAAACAAAACCGAATAACTCCACTTACTGCCTGCAAGAAGCAGCTGTCATGAAGTTGAGGATCCTCCCTAACATGTTAATGAGACTGTGATTAAAATCTACCAGCATCAAGGAAGAGGCTTTTTAAAGAGTTACTTTCAGCAGCAGGCATCACAGCTTACAGGCTACCCCACGTCTGCCAGGTCATGAGACCATAACGCTGAAGAGTTACAGTCAGATAAATAAAAAAAAGTTATTTTATAAAGGACAGATTTGAAAAGAGGGTTTCATGGATGAAACTTTTTTTTTCGTTTTTAGGAAAAAGTACAATAGAAAAAGTACATACAGCAGTGGAGGTTTGTAGGAGATTTAGCAGCAGAGGTTTGAAGGAGACAATTTGCTTGATTTTGTTTCTTTTGTTACTGGGATTATTTGGGGGGGTATTTGCGGGGCATGTCATTTGTCAAACAAATTCACCTTGATGTAGATATAGTTGGGTTTTTTTTTGCAGACCAGCACAAAGATAGGATGGGATTCAGCACTGCCCATATTGGCCATTGATTGCTTTGACAGAGAATAGAGGCCGGTTATAAGTGAAGGTTTTCCACGTCACATGCATGTCTCATTTCATATCTTGTATCCTGCCCTGTGGTCTTCCCTCTGTTACCACCCTTGTCTGATCTTGCCTTCATATTTGCACTCGTTTACTGGCAAACTTTCACCAACTCTCTAGCATGATTCTGTTCTGACTTTACACTTGGTCTGCAAAACCCCAGCCAAACCTTGTGGTCAGTTGGTTTCACTGGTTAGATTTCAGTGTGTACTGGAGACGAGCTACATATTATTATGTACTGGATAAGAACTGCATGGTATTTTCCCTTTTTCATACGCTCTGTGGTTGTTATTGTTCTTGCATTTGATAAAAATTTATTTTTGTTATCAATCCCACCTGTTTCCATTTTTTTCTAGCATACCAGCAGATGGGATACAATGTTTCCCCACGCTTCGTTCAGACCGTGCTGTACAAGTTTGACCACTTCGGCAAGCGCTCTTTGACCCTCGACAATTTCATCCAGTCCTGCGTCATGCTCAAGTCCCTGACAGATGCGTTCAAACAGCGGGACACAACCCATTCAGGCACGGTCAACATGGCGTATGAAGACTTCCTGACCATGGCCGTCCTATACAAGCCATGAACTGTCCGGAGTGAGGATCTCAAGGGCTCTGTGTTTGCAACGTAACATGTACAGTACTTAACTGGCTACATGGTTTGTTCAGTGCTCACAGCCAGTTATTAAGATTTCTGGTTCTCTTCTTCTTCTTTCCCCCTCCCTCCTCCTTCCTGCCCCCAAACCTATCCCCCTCCTCCTAGTAGTCCCCTCTTCTCATCTATTTCTCGAATCTGTGGATGTTTTTTTCTTTTTTTGCTTAAAATTTGATGGGTTTGAGTGTAATTTGCTTTTTTTTTTCACCATTGTACATCAGAGTCCAGAGTTGTTCACTCTGTGTGATGGGATTTGGTCTGTCTTCTGTTGTCCTATGTAAGTAGAGAGAGAGAGAAGAACACATAATCACTATCGATGATCGTGGGGATACTGCTGCCCTGAAAGCGTCTGATGTGGTTGGCTGGGGTTCAGTGAACTGATATTGTGAAATTAGATTTATTGTTGTATTGCAGTCTGGAATAATGGCCAGCAGGTCTATGCTCAGTTGACATTGAAATAAGGTTAATTGATTGACTACAATCTGGACTGGACATTTTGTACAATCATGATTTTTGTAGATCTCTTTGGTTCATTGATTTGTTGCAATCTTGACAGTACACTGTGAACAAGCAATCATGATTTTTGTAGATCCTTCAGATAAACAGAAAACAAGAAAAGAAAAGACAAAACATTAATGTGCCCACCAGTTATAGAGCCTTGAAACAATTTTGGAGTGATCTTTACTTTACTTTAATAATGCTTGTGTAGTACACAGATGTAGGCTATTTCTGTGTACTATACAAGCATGTTGGAGCTCTTCTTTTCAACAGAAGTAATGGTGATTTTGTTTTGGAGTTGACAGAATAAGGTAGAAATATGCTAAATAATCAGCAGATAGTCTGTAGCTACATGAATTAAGCAGGCCGCCAGGAATGTGGAATTGGATATATGTATACTTTTGTATTTTGTTAATATGTTTTGTATATTCATCATAAAAATGCTCTTTGTCCCTCTGAAACGCCCCCTCCCACCCTCCCCCCTCTCTCTCTTTTTCTTTTTCACCCCAAAAATTTATTTTCAGTGTATGAACAACACAGCAGCCAGCATACGATGTGCACCTGTGATACAGGTCACACGTGAAATAACATGTGCGATGAATAGTCACATTGACATCACACATGCTTTGAATAAATGAAAGCAGTTTCTATGCTCTATGTTCTATCTCAGGTTAGAATTCTGTTTCCGTAACGTTTCAACCAGCGCTAGAACGACACACTTGTTAGCCGAACAACTTGCGGCAGATTGTGCCTGTTTAGAGCTAGTTTCTTTTCATCCTCTTAAATCAGCTTCTTGTCAGTTCAGAGCATTCTGAATTTTTAACAAACAAAATATGAAAGATTGTCTTAGGGAAGACTGAAATATTCTTTCATAAACTGCATCTGAATGCTAGAAATACAAAGTATCAGAAAAATGCCATTTTGATTTGTTCTGTGCTGTCACCATCATCTGCTGATTCTCCATCATCTGCTGATTAATGTTCTCATCCACATGTTTTGTAACAGGAATGGAGTAAGTGGATTTGTTGAAGGCATGGTGATGTCCAGGTGTCCTGTTTCATTCTCAGCAGACTGTCACATCTGTTGCAGAAGTTGTTAGTCAGCCAGTCATAGGCACTTGTGATTTTCTCTCCTGTTCTCTCTCTTCCAAGTGTGAATGCTTGTGCGTAAATCTGATCAGGATGAACAGTAATTAAACCAATGAGAACATAGAACTGATGTGAAGAGATAGTCAGGCATTTGAAGAGAGAGGGTACATGTATGCAAAATTGCCCAGGTTACATAAACAATGGCACATCAGCTGGCTTCTTATGATAACAGATAATAATGCTTGTGTAGTACACAGATGTAGGCTATTTCTGTGTACTATACAAGCATGTTGGAGCTCTTCTTTTCAACAGAAGTAATGGAGATTTTGTTTTGGAGTTGACAGAATAAGGTAGAAATATGCTAAATAATCAGCAGATAGTCTGTAGCTACATGAAGTAAGCAGGCCGCCAGGAATGTGGAATTGGATATATGTATACTTTTGTATTGGACGACACATTTATATTCAGCACATTCATGCTTTTTTGTCTCTTATGTCTTTTGGGGGGGGGGGGGGGGGGGGGATTAATCATAAAAAAAGTGTCATGGATACTGCAGTGCCACAGAAACAAAGATAGAATAACTTAGTAATGGTGTGCATTGATTTTGCTTCCTTGTGGATTTGGTCACAGTGCATTTTTCGTACAATGGGATTTGTGTAGAGTTGCAGAATGCTCTTCTGATTGAGTGGAAATTCTATGAGTGGGTTTCACTCTAATGGCATCCATTATTACTCATTGCCATCTGCAAAGGCTGTTTTTGAAGATTTGGTATCAATTATTTGTCCAAACTCATGATAAAACACAGATACACATCATTAGAAAAAAATCAGAATATATTTTTGATTTGTTTGTTTTAGAATTTGATTTTTTTTAATAAAAGTTTTCCCTGGATGTGTCAGTATCTGCATTTTTTTTCCAGCCCGAGGTAACCATATGCTGACAGAAAGCAGCTTTTTTAGTTGCTCCCTGACTTTTTGTCATAGATCATCCTCTCTTACAGTGAAAAAACTGTGGCTGTATCCAGTTTTGTGTATCTTCAGATGATTATCGAGTGTGTTTATCGGAAATGCATACAAGGTTTTGCTTTGAGGGAAAATAAATAATTGTTGAAAATGTAAAACTCACACACTGTTCTGGATGGGTGCACATAAACACAGACACACACACACACGCACACACACACACACACACACACACACACACACACACACACAGAGTCTTTCTTGCAGTTTTCTGCTTTTTTTTAAAAAGCCATATTCACATTTTGCAAAATGAAATGCAATTTGTTATTCTGATTGATTATAAAGTGCAAATGTTGTTAGCATCGGTGCTTTTTTTTTATTCTGCTGTGTTAGGTCTTATTTAAGCATTGGATTCTTTTAGCGGTGAGTGCTTTTTTTTTTCTCTCCCAAAGAATAAGAGGGTAGGTGACTGGAAAAGGGAAGTATTGTGTCAATATGTGGCTAGGGTTGAGCATGTGCATGCTTGTGTACATGTTAGCATTCAGTGTGTGTGTGTGTTTGCTGAATTAGGTTATTAAGTACTCTTTAGTACTATGTACTATTTCGTCTTGTTACATCTGACTTTTTTTACACGGCCTGTACAAAACAAGGACTCTTTCTTGGTTCTGTCCTGATCATGTAATTCTTTTTTCCTGTTAACTGACCAAGATATACATACTAGTTTATTCCCAGCTTTCATGTTTCTTTACAGGTTATGTTACTTCACATGTTTAACTGAAGCGGCATTACAGTCACATGTACACATTTTGATATCAGTATAAGTATGTGTCGGTTTACTAACACATGGTAATGCCTCTAGAATGCTGGTCAGCTACATTCTGTGAATATTGTACCCATTCTGTTTTTTTTCTTTTCTGTTTTGATTTATGTATTTTAGAGTGCCTGTTTCTTTGACAGAAATACAGGTGTAAGTGAATAAAGCGTTGTTGGCTTTCTTCCTTGTTCATCTTCAAAAGTGTGGTGCAACAGGTGTGGCTGGGTGGTTGGTGTATTCCTGGGGATGGCTTTAGACTGCATACCTTGGAATTTTATTGTACAACTATCATAGTGGTAATTATCAGAAAGACACCATTGAAATAGAAAAAAAACAACTTGTCTAAACAGACTGTAACGGTCTTCTTCCAGACTGTAAGGGAGACCATTTGGAGATTGTATTGCCCTCTGGAACATTTGTGTATTTCTTGGATTCTTGTGAACACCATACTGCGTCTTTCCTGAAAATGTGGATCACTGAAAGCCTCTTGGTTTGGGTACAGGCGGAGGCGACCCATGATAGTTGCCGACAGGAATCTAACTGCCATCAACTTCCACTGGCTCCAGAGATAAGACATAAAGCCTGGATGATGATCCGCAACACTGATAACCTTTGACGCCTTAAGGAGAGAGAGAAGCACAAGATGAATGTCTGTCCTGAAGTGCAAGATGCACAAAATCCTGCAGAGGAACTCATCTTTTTCACACCACAAGGAAGCCCGTACATCACAGAGTATTCAGAAGACCAAAATTAGAGCTTGTCGCTGTGCATACTTCTAATGTAGATCACCCAGGTAGTTTGCCATAAGAGAAAAAGTAAAGGGCTACTGGAACATACTCAGACAATGACTAAGTACATCACCCAACAATAACAAAAAATGATGGGGTAAAGGAGAAGCCTGTGCTATGAATGGTGAATTGGGATGTGGAAGAAAGTCATTTGAAAGATTGAAAATGAATGCCCAATTCTCTGGAAGAACAAATGGACCATCCGTATTGCTTCCATGAAGAATTTCAGGGCTTAGATGTAGCAAGAGTAGCCTCTAGTACCACTCTCTTTCAGCCCCAAGAAGAGAACGGTAAAGAAGCCTGGTGGACACAGGAGAGGAACCGTGCTTATGCTGGCCTTCGATGTAAGAGAAGCCACCTCTTCCATGGGGGCGGAGGTTTTATGGGATCTCCAGGAACCTTTGTCCTGACCGGAGTAAAGGTCCAAGGAAATGGCCGGACATTGGACACTATCAGGCCATGTCCTGCACTGCTGGCAGGACCCATTCAGCATGAGTCAGGTCCTCCCAGTGCAGAAAGAAAGCAGACAAACGGTCTCCTGCTCAGTGCAGAGAGAAAGCAGACACCCGGTCTCCCACTGGAATCGGCATTTAACGGCCCGCAAATCACTGTCTTTTCTCTTCCCCAAGGCCCTAACCCCAACTAGCGATGTAGATTCATGGACCAGAACCAAAACCTCCAGGTTTAAAATGTCCCTGAAAGGACTTAACATTACCATTCTATTACAATGCTATGATGAACACACAGACAACGGCAACATTGTGGATCATGTGTCTATCACTGAAATGTTGTCATGAACACAGATAGCAGCAACATTAATCATTATTCTATCTCTGAAATGTCGTCATGAACACTGAGATAGCAGCAACTTCATTGTTCATGTCTCTATCACTGAAATGCTGTATTAAACTCTGATAGCAGTAACATCGTTGTTCATGTGTGTCACCATTCCTGTACAGTTGGATTAGGGAGCAATACGGAACATACAACAACCACAACAAACTAAGCCACACTAAACTGAGCTGTTTAGGTAGAATTATCAACAGGATAATGACACCACCACCAAATGTTCACTATTCATAATAATTTAAAGTCTTCTGACTGTACATTCGCTTTATGGGAGGAGACAACACTGATTTGTCAGAAGAAAACATACCATCCACCTACTGTCATCTGCATGTCGTTCAAGGCTAGTTTAACTTGGACAGTTCAGGGATTAGTCAACTTTTTTTAATGCCTTAGAAACACCTTTACAAATCAGATGGTGTCTGACCTATATGAAGAAGAAAACAGAGACCTATTCCAGATGATCTAATACTGTTCAGTGATGAGACAAAGATGACTGAGACAATGCATGTTTTTCCTCTGGAAAAAAAGGACCAGTACTTGCCAGTCTTCAATTAGTCTGTAAACATGGAGAGACCATAAGATGATGAGCCTGATAGATTATGTATAAAAGATAATCTGATGAATAATGCTTCTGGGATAAATGCACAATTACACTCTAGTAGTAGGCTACCTATCATTCTTCCCCAATACCACCCCTGCATCCTCCCCCCACCCCCCTTTCCCTAACCACATTGAACTCGCACTCAACAAAAATGGAACTGATTTTCCACTAGACTGACTCGCAACATATGAACACAACCAGTGATGTGAAGCACTGCGATGCAAAAGGTGTTTAGAAACTAGAACAAGCAACACACACACACACACACACCCATGCACGCACGCACACACAGAGTAAATAATGAACAAGTAGGATAACTTTTTCTCAAATAATGTAATAAAGTATATGCCAATTACTCCAAACAAATGCTGTTTACATTAACTTAATGATTAAGTAAACTAAGAGAAATCCTAACACAGCGCATACTGAGCAAAGAATGAGACATCCCCCATACACAGATGTCCCAAGTTTGTCCATATATCCTGTATCTGACACACACAGCGACAACAACTGGTGGAATGAACAAACACATATCATTCATTCAAGACTAGCACAGCCTTTTTGAACTTAAATATTGCCCACAGGGACAAAAGTACCAAGTACAGGTTGCCTTAATTTGACTGGTACAAAAGGAAATCTTAAACGAGGCAGAGAATAGTAAACAATAAGTAATGAACAAGTAGGATAACTTTTTCTCCCATGATGAAATGAATTACATGCCCATAACTCCAAATGAATGCTGCTTATGATACCAAATCGCCTACCACTAGAAATGCGAACACAGAACATGCAGAACAAAGGAGACATCCAAAAATAAGAATGTTCTGAACTTGTCCACATACGCCATACCCAACACATATACATAGCAAATACAACTGGAGATGTGGACAAACAAATCAACATGGGGGCCGGAATAGCTCAGTTGGTAGAGTGCTGGACTCATGATCCTGAGGTTATGGTTCGAATTTCGGTACATGGGGATTATTCCCTCGGAGTTAACATTGGTTCTGACTCCATTCCCCATACAGTCTTTCGAATGCGACTACTGTATAAACCGAGGTTCTGTGTGTGAACGCATGCACAACATCTTGCACAAACATAAAATCCCATCAAGAACTTTTGGAAGAGAAGGCCATTTTGGCTGTTGGTGTGGATGACACGTTACACATAACATGCACTTTCCCCGAAGTTGGAGTATGGCTGCCTTAATGGTGGGATAAAAAACGATCATACACACAAAATTGTCAGAATCTTCAACAAGGTGGACACTCAATGAAAGAAGAACTGGCACACATTTTTGATCTTGAATATGAACAAGCTTGGAACAGGCTTTTTGGAAGGATGTCTTCTTATGTGTTCTGTGTGCTCTGTGAGGCGATTTGATGTCTTAAGCAGCAATCATTTGGAGCTATGGGCATGTTTCAGTTATGTCATCGCACCAGCAAGTGCTATCCGACTTATTTGATGTATTAGAATACTTTTCATTGAATTTTGGCTACCGCTGTGACGATAGAGGACTTTAAACACTGCCTGCCGTCCACATAAATCTTATGTCTACAGCATAAACTCTGTGTGTGTGTGTGTGTGTGTCGTGTGTGCGCTCTCTCTCTC
This sequence comes from Conus canariensis, assembly GCA_033310375.1. NCBI lineage: Eukaryota > Metazoa > Mollusca > Gastropoda > Neogastropoda > Conidae > Conus > Conus canariensis. Next base: position 7,362,507 of record CM065742.1, on the reverse strand, counting down.
TTCTCTCTCTCTCCCCGATGTTTTTTACCATTGGTGAAAACGTGCCGGAACTGGTTTCAAAGTGTGGTGACTGCATGTAACAAAACTTAAAAGAAAAGTAACTATTTTGCCGAACAAAGGAGACAAACAAATCTTGTAATTAAATTTGTTTTTCTCTTTCAGTCCGCGGAATAGGAAAAAAAAAAAAAAAAGGCGTAGGCCTATCTCACATGAAAGAGTAGCTTCCCTTATATAGGAAATTCAAGGGGCAAAACTTCGTTTACTTCCGGAATGAAGAATAAACAGACGGGAAAATGATCAGTTTTCCGTGCATGTTTACCAACAACTAAATCATTTTGCTTTTGTATTTATCATTTCAAAGTCGTTTCAGCAATATTTGTAGAATTTAGTGATAGGTAACCTAAAAGTGAAAAGCTGCACAGATGATGACGACTCACAGAAGCAACGCAGGGCAGGGACGCAAAAAAGTTCAGGTAAGACACGGATTAGCTTTGAGCTGTTATTACATCAACACGGCGTAAATGTCTTCATCTTCTTCCATGTAGATGTCCACCGATAACTTGCTGATTTCTATGCCATTTAATGGGTTGCGAATCTGGAAAGCAGGGGGGGGGGGGGGGGGGGGGTGTGTGATGGAAGGAATTGGAGATTGAGTCGGGCCTGCAAAAACAAAACAAAACAAAATATCAGATCTCAAAAAATGAACACAACCTTCAGAAAGAGAGAAAAAAGAATTACGATTGAAATGTGCAAAATGTAGAAAGTATCTCGGACATCTGTAGGGAAAGTTATGATTTTTTGCAAGTGATTAGATTTTAGCTTGTTGAAATGAAATGTACCAGAGGCCAGTGAGTGCAAAACGAGGTCTCGAGTGCACACTGGGATAACGTGACCCCAAAATCTAAGCTTGCAGTACCTTAGGTGATGTCAAGTGACATGAGGTGACAAACTGGTCACAGTTTTAAAGTTCTTGCTCGTCATGGCATGCCCCAAGACAGAACCGCCCACCCCCACTCCCCCTTTTTCCCCTCTTGCCCTTACTTCTCAAGCCCCTCCCCCTCCCAGGCCACTTCTCTCCCCCTCCCCCCATAATGAAAAAAATCCCGATGACAGAAGGGAAAGGGACAGCCTGCACCTACCTACTGTAACTATTAAACTAACTGCAGTGGACCCGCTGCCAGAGAAAGGAATCTTGAAAGTACCTATGGCATTGGATCTGTTGATCTGTTGCAACTAGTGGGAATAATGGAGTGTGGTGTGTCTCTGTTTGATGCCAAGGGCACAGACACAATCAGCCGTGTCTCCCTGATGAGTCCGATCCAGCGGATGAAAGGCCTTGGAGCAGGCAATACTAATAAATCTGCCTTCGAGAGGGATTACGATGGTTCCCTCAGGCAGCTAGTGAAGGGTTTCTCATATTTATAATATATTCCCCCCCATTTTCTTCAACTTCCATTTTTTTTTCTTTTCTGAAAGTTCAAATCTTTGTCAAGTCATTATATAATGACCGAAGAATTGTTAGCCTGCACTTGTTTTCACCCACTACTTAATTGTTCAGCATTATAGTGGGAATAATGTCTTCCTTTTTGGGTGGGACCCACAGGTTTGGTAGTGCTCAGAGTTTCCTGGTCATTTATGACTGACTTTCAGGGCTCCCCCTCAGCTGCAGCTGGTGAAGAGGGTGGGTTCACCCCCTATCTGAAATTCTAGAGGGTATTTTCACCCTCACTTTCAAACTTTAGAGGGTGATTTTATTAAGACTTGCCACAACTTAAACAATATCTACAGCATACTCTTGGTGACTGGTCTCTGTACCAAATGCACAGAACATGTGCAGGTTCTTTTAATACAAAGTAGTGTACCAAAGAATCATTCATACAACAAAAATGAACACACCAAACACTAGCAAATTCTCTTTACTTTTCATTTTTCACTTTGTGATTTTCTCATGTGTGTGTGTGTGTGTGTGTGTGTGTGTGTGAGTGAGTGCTGTAATTTTACTTTAATATCACCATGTGATCAGAGTTGGTACACCTGCTGTGCTGCTTGTTCAGGTTCTTGCTTAATTGGCAGCAAAAATATGTCTGCCTGTAGTCTCTTGGTCTGTGAAGCTGACACATGGTCCTTGCTGTTGTCATGGCGACTCAAGGCTGACTTTTGAAAATTTGTCGACCCAACAACAAACGGATTTTGCTTGTACAGATTGGAAGTCGATTTTTGGCTTGCCGCCGTGCACACTGTGCATATCATTTTTGGCAGAGTGCATACTGTGTCTCACTCTCAGTTGAGCCATGGAAACTCTTGAACCCATGCTTTTCTAAAAGTTCCATGATTCTTTACGATCTTCTGATCTGTCGTCTTCTCAGTTTTAGATTTTTTCTGTTCACTGCCACGGTCTTCCTCTGTATTGTTGTCAGGATTTGGTTTTTGTTTCAACCACTGGTGAAGTAGAGACGCCATCTTCGCTGGTCACAGAAAAAGAGGAGCCAGACTCTTTGAATGAGACAGTGTGAGCATTCTATTAATTGACCAATGAAAAACACGCATGTAAACTAAAGCGATGATGCGCAGCTATTTTTAGTGCAGCCTGTTGGTCAAGATTTCGTGGTCTCATTGTGCGAATGGGCAACACAGACACGCTCGATGCAAGAAGCGAGGTTATTTTTACTGCGGTCGGTTCTGAGAACTTGCAGTCAAGCAGAGCACACGGCCAGCCTGAACAAACAGCAGATGCATTCAACGAAATCTTTGAGGGTTATTCCACTGCCAGATTTTAATTTTAGAGGGTGAAGCTCACACATGAAACACAATTCTAGGGGGTGAAATAGAGTTCTAGTGCGTGAATGACGTGCATTCTGCGCATCATGGGGAGCCCTGGACTTTGCTACTTGTACTTTCCTTTCAAGTTAGAGGAAAGCTCACAGCAGTTTATCAATCAAGGTTGAGATTGTTGAAGTATTAAATATGAATAAGCAATGTTCAGTGCAAAATCAAGAGTCTTATCACAGTGTGTGGTATGATCAATATGCTGGTCCCAGCTGAGATCTCAGGTGATCTCAGCGTAGAGGACATGAACAGCAATTTAAACAACCACAGTGCCGAACTTTGTATCAACAGGGGTCCTTTTATCCATGTACTATAAAGGACTGGAACGCCCTGCCCGACACAGTAGTTGAGGCAAAGACTCTTGACATGTTTGTGTCAAGAGCAAGAAAACTACATTAAACCTGTTTGTTTGTTTGTTTTTTTTTATTATTTTTTTATGCTGCACCAGCCCACATTAAAAAACGTCAGAATAGTCGATGACTGAGGACATTCAATGGATGAAGATGAAGATGAAGATCATGATGTGACTCTTTGGGATACATGGAGGAAGTGAAAGTTGCTAAGGTGTGGCTGTGAAGCTGGAATGGGTGTCTAGTTGCAGCCTTCTTGAAATCTTCCTGCTGACAGGAACCAGGAGAAATCATGGAAGTGAGAGGGCCCATGACTGCCAGACTACATGGCAGTCTTTCCTGATGAAACACTCATTTCACAAACTGGAAGAGGCATTTTTAAGAGTAGAGAGTAATACAGTATGCTGGGGTTTTTTTTGTTTGTTTTATTTTTTTTTAACGTGTGTATATGGCAAAATGCCGCAGCTAGGAGAGGTTGCATTGCAGTTGCATTTCATTACTGAACAGCGGATCAAATTGCCGTACTTGTACACAAAATTTATTATTTCAGACTTCAGACTTCAGAAAACTTTATTATCTCTCGTTAAAAGAGAAATTACATTCATGACCACTGCCCTAAAAAGTTAAGACATACATATTTATAGTTACAAATGTGACACTGAAAATTAAAATTACTTTCAAACAATGAAACATGCGTGCATCACCAAAGTGGGAATTTCATTCTTTCTCCTTTTTTGGTAGTGCAAATAAAGCATGTACTCAGCCACACATAATTATATATACATACATGCGTGCCTGCACGCATGAGGAGAGAGAGAGAGAGAGGGGGAGAGAAAGAGAGAGGTAGGTGATTTATCATTAAAATCATTAAGATAAGACATATTCCAGACATTTCTATTCCTCACTGCTCCAGGACATGCACATATAACACACACACACACACACACACACACACACACACACACACACTCTCCAGCATCTATACTTTCCCGCTTGCTCACAGACATACACACACGCGCACATGCTTATTATATCACAGGTGATCCACCATCTCTTCTTGTTACATGCTGTGTTTGTTTAAAAAAAAAAACGCAATGGATTTGAACACAAAGCTCTTTTTTGTGTGCATCAGCTTAGCTCTGGGGACACAAAATCGTCTGCCTGATGCAAGGAGCTCATACTGTCGCGCAAGCGTGTGCCCACTGTCACAAACAATCGCACTAGCCTTGGTCACCGCGCGCCTTTCATACAACTCACTCATACTCTCCTGTCTCTCACCAACAATCTTACCACAGATGTTCACAACGCTATCCAAGAGTTTGCTGTTTTTCAGACTAAGATTTCCATACCAGCAAATGCATGAAAAAGTCAAGACAGACTCAATAAAACTCCTGTAAAATGTTTTAAGAATTTTTGGCTGGACATGCAGATTCCTCAATTTGCGTAGGAAATACATTCTGGTTTGGCAAGTGAGGTCCGGCTGCCTGTTTTGTTTTTTAATTTCATTAAAAAAAAATCAACTTATGTCTATTGTTTGTCTAGGGCCTTCTGTACTTTAACTTGCAGGCCAGTAAACTAAGTGGTCTTTGATTACACTCAAATCAAATCTTTTTCCATAAAATTTGAAGTGGGCCCAACAGTATCTGTTTTGTTTGCTATCTCATCTTCTGTCCCACTCCAGTGACACTGGCCCGATGTGTGTGAGTGTGTGTGTGTGTGTGTGTGTGTGTGTGTGTGTGTGTGTGTGTGTGTGTGTGTGTGTTTTATACAAGTGCTTGAGATGATGTTTGTTCTGCAGCTGTTTGAGGTGATGTCTGTCCTACAAGTGTTTGAGGTAATGCTTGTCGTACAAGTGTTCAGCAGTGTTTGTTCTACAAGTCCACATTTGTGTTTATACAACTGTATGAGGTGATTTGTATACAAGTTTTACACACTATTTGAGGAGGTGTTTGTGATACAGTTGTTTTGGCTGTCATTTGTTATACAGCTGTTTGAGATTATATTTGATCTGCATCTGTTTCAGTGTTGTTTCGGTTCTGTTTTTACAGGCTGTTTTAGGCATCCCTTTGTTCAGCTTGTTTGATATGTTTCACTTTCAGGTGTGTTTGTTGTTCAGCTTCTGTTTGATACTGTTCACTTTAGGGTTGTTTGTTGTTTCAGCTTATGTTTGATACTGTTTCACTTCGTGTGTTGTTTGTTGTTTCAGCTTCTGTTTTGTACTAGTTTCACTTTCAGGTTTGTTGTTTTCAGCTTCTGTTTGATACTGTTTCACTTTCAGGTGTTGTTTGTTGTTTCAGCTTCTGTTTGATACTGTTTCACTTTCAGGTGTTGTTTGTTGCTTCAGCTTCTGTTTGATACTGTTTCACTTTCAGGTGTTGTTTGTTGTCTTCAGTTTTTGATTGTTGTATAGATTTGTTGTCAGATTTATTTGCATATTGTTTCAGGTGTCATTTGTGATACGAGATGAAGTTGAGAGACAGCACAGGTCAGGGGTCAATGCTCTTCAGTTTGATCCCATCCTCAATCGACTTTATTCTGCAGGACGAGATTCTATCATCAGGATTTGGAACACATGTTCTAAGAAGGTTTGTGTGCAAACACACGTGTCATTTTGTGTGTGTGTGTGTGTGTGTGTGTGTGTGTGTGTGTGTGTGTGTGTGTTGTGTGTGTGCGGCGCGCGCAGCGCGTGTACATTTATGGTTCCTTCAGGCTTTTCAGTTCCTATGATTGTTTGACTATACATCTGCCAAATCTTTTGAGTTTTTGAAGTCATTTAAAAAGAAAATGATTAGTTAAGTATTGCAGAATAAAGCTGTAGTTAAGTATTGCAGAGTAAAGCTCAGATGATGTCATGTAAAGGTCAGCAGATACATGTAGTGTAACATTCATTTTCCTTTGAAAATTCACTCATCAGTTGAAGCAGTCATGGTTCAAAAATGCTTTTAGTCAGCTTTAGCCACATGTACGTGCACGCACACACATACTTACACATACACACAAACACACACACACACACACACACACACACACACAACACACACACACACACACACACACACGCACACACACAAATGCACGCACACACACACACACAAATGCGTGCATACAAACACACACACACACCAACACACACACACACACACACACACACACACACACACACACACACACACACACACCACACACACACACACACACACACACACACACACACACACATTTGATCCTGAGTATTTTTTTCTGTCTGTGAGCAACTGGACTAAATTGAAAAGTCATAGGCAGAACTAGTCATCACATTTGATTTATCAGTTTCTTTCCATTTTGAATAGAAAATATGATGACACTCACTTGGTGACACAGTGTGACACTGACTGATTGCTGTGAATGTGATGTTCTTAGCAACAGGAAAAGCTCAGGTAGGAATGTTATTGTTTTTACTTACAAATGCATGCCAGGTAGTTGTAGATCTGTGATTGTATACTATCAGCATGATGTTGTCATGATTTTTCCTCAATGATGCTACACGAAAGGGAATATCTGCATGCCATGTGCACAACGGGCACACACATTGACAAGCTGACTGAATAGAATCACTGATTAGTATGTGTGCTAAAAGTGATTAAAAAACAAAAATTTATGTGGGTCAACAGCTTAGGAGCACATTAGAGGGAGAGTCTCAACGTTAGATATGTGAATGCAAGAGGGTTAAAGAGCTTTTTTTTTTTCTGAAGATTTCTGGAGGTATGCATGTTGTTAGTTGAGAAGTTATGCTGAAGCGAAATCACTGTTGTCGTATGTGATAAACAGACAGGTGGGTTAGTTGATGTGAGGTATGGTGTGTATTGCAGGCCCCCTACATGCTGTCAATGGAGCACCACACAGACTGGGTCAATGACATAGTACTCTGCTGCAATGGGCGAACCCGTGAGTACTGGTTGCTGCCTGTCTGTTAATGACTCTCTATACCTTCAAGTCAGAGACTCCTCTCCCCTCTCTTCCTCCCCTTTTTCTCCCTCTTCCCTCCTCCCCTCCCCTACCTTTTTTTTGTTCCCTGTTGGACCTAAGAACTGGAAACATTTCCTGGTGACCTCTGTTCTGATTTCTTCACCTTGTGAATCGGTGTCGGAGCCATGGTTGTCAGGCAAGGTCATGAAGACTGTTGTTGGATGGATCCATGGTGCCCTCAAGAGAGGGGTACATAATGCTGGCTCCTCCTGACTTAGAAATTGTCGCTGTCATTAGGGGTATCAGTGGGTGATGTCTTGTTTAAGTTGGATCAGAACAGGCACCATGGAACGCCACCAAAAATGACTCTGCAACTGTGCAGTGTCTTCTTTGCTGGGTAGCCTTAAGATAACCTGATGCTGAAAGCTCCCTTGGCATGCTAATGCTGCGACAGCACGAACTTGGATATGGCTCTGCGTAGAGTGGCCATCACAAAGGCATAGGATCAAGTCCATAGGTGGGGGGAAGTGGAGCCAAGGGGAGAGAGGAAAGAGGAAGAAAGCAAGGAATATGAGATGCCCTCAGTCCACAAAAGATTCTGAGCCATGTCCTGTTGTATGCGTTGTCAGCGACAGAGAGCGAAGGTGAAGTGACAAAAAGTTATTGCAGGCACCAGAATAAACTTAGAAGACAAGCCTGCCGCAGAAGACAAGCCTGCCACAAACTTGGCACATAGTTGAATTGTAAACTGTTAACAGTTGGTTAACCAGGAGACAGCTGAAAGTTGACAGAACTGAAAAGTGTCTTGATTCAGAAGTGGAACTGATGTCAGCATGCAGATTGTTGAGGAATGGCTTCATGTGAAAAACAAAAGGAAAAAAAAAAGCGAGGACAATGTGCCTTTTGTGATAGTAAAACTGAATCAAATGTCATCATATGTTTTGCTTCTCATTCAAACTTTTCCCATGGCTACTGACACTGACTGTTTTTTTTTTTCGGGAGGGGGGGGGGGGGTAAGGGGAGGAGAGAGAGGGGTAAATGGGTCATAATTGTGACCACCTGTTACTAAGTGATAGATTTGGGATTTTTTTTTTTACCAATTTCAGATTGACCTTTTCAGGAAGTGGATTTTCAATCATATGTCCAGCATACATGGAGACAGAAAGAGACAGAAAGAGAGGGAGAGAGACCCACATGCAGTCACTTCTCCAACTCATGTATCAACCTCACCAGCCATAGACTCTGAAGTAAAAGGCAAAATTAGTTGCCACTTTTGACAAGACATGAAATGCTAGTGTACAAGAAATTTGAAAAATTATTGATAAGGCGCCGCCGCAAAACATAGACAAACGAATCACAAGACAAAACACGATGTGTTTCGACCTCTTAGGTCTTCTTCAGGCAATATACATAACTTGCGCCCATCTTGCACCAAATTGGATAAGGATAAGTGATTGCTCGTTCATTTTTGATGTCCTGAGAGTTGTGTATCTTGCCTGAAGCAGACCTAAGAGGCCGAAACGCGTTGTGTTTTGGCTTGTGATTCGTTTGTCTACGTATTTTCAGCGGAGTCTTATCAATAATTTTTCAAATTTGTTTAGATTCCGCCTGCAGTCGCCCCACTTTGCAACTAGTTTACAAGAAACCATGTCATTGGGTTGTTAGCTTTAACAGTGGCCCAGGGGTCCAGTTAGATATTTAAATATAAAAGTTCTTTGGTTTCGTAAAACAGGTGGGTTGTAGATCTGTCGTGTAGATCTGTCTACCTAAGCAGCACTGAGTTTGATGAAGTTGAGGGCAAAAGAGAGAAATGAAAGCAACTCTCAGACTTCTTGCGCTTGCTCACCTAAACATTTTGTGGTTCAAGCAAGCTTCGATGACGATAAAGCGTAAACTCGCTCACGCATGATGTGTGATAAAGAGTGAAGGTCACACAGTTCTTAAATGTTCCGAGGATGTTTCAAGTCATGAAGCATGAAATACACTGACCTGTAGGTGAATCAGGAGCCTTGTGAACTTAACATTGTGTTTCTGGACCATATGTAAACTTTCTCCCTAGACCCCTACCACATCCCTGAGTAACCATCTACTGTTTTAGTGTGTGTGTGTGTGTGTGTGTGTGTGTGTTGTGTGTGTGTGTGTGTGTGTGTGTGTGTGTGTGTGTGTTTGTGTGTGTGTGTGTGTGTGTGTGTGTGTGTGTGTGTGTGTGTGTGTGTGTGTGTGTGTTCAATGTCTGTTTAAATGGGGCTGTTTGTGTTTCAGTGATTTCAGCTTCCAGTGACACCACCGTCAAAGTGTGGAACGCTCACAAAGGCTTCTGCATGTCCACCCTGCGCACACACAAGGTTAGTCATTGTGCTCATCCATAGAATGAACGGCATTCTAGAACTCCTTTAAAAATAAATCAGGCTGATAACATGTAATACTAACAACAAGTTGTGTTGCCAAATGCACTGAGTTTATTTTTGCAAAGGAACATGCAGTTTGCTTTGATTGAACTTTTGTCTGTTCTCATATTCCTTTGACGACATTGATCAAAAGGTTCATTGTTTAAGATTCACCTCAGAAATAAGCTTTTTTTCATGTACTAGGATCTGATAGTCCTGTGATTGCAGCATTTGGTTGTCCTATACTATTCCATGTCAAACCATTGCAAGTTACAGCCAGTGTGCTAGCTTCAGATTAGCATGAACACTGCAGCATGAAAACAGCCAAGAGTTGTCTTGTGCTTCACACTGAAGTGCAGAGCAGTTTATTCTAAATGTGTTGATTGAGCCTGAAGTATGACATATAATGGAGCTTGGCAGTGACAGAAAACAACACTGAGAGGGCGTGTTAAAACCTAGTATTATTTTTTTCACAATGAGCAATGAAGATGAAAACAATGCCGTGTCGTTCCATTCTGCTCTGGGACGACATGATAGGTCTGCACTGTACGCTTCTTGTCATATCTCAACATCAACCAGGCCTGAGAGATACAAAACACCTGCAGTGATGATCAGGAAATTGGAGCATCTCTGTCAAACAGGCAGCCATGAAGTGGATTAGACTCTACTAGGATCATGGTACCTTCAGCTCTGGGTAAGAGCCATCCAGGTATTAAAAAAAAAATTACATGAATAGATGATTCTTATGGGACTGGAACCCATGACCTTACAGCCTGCTACCAGCAGCTCTAACCACTGCTCCATTGTGGCTGAGGAGGGAGAGGGGTTATTATTGGAAGATGGTCTAGTTTGGACTAAAGAGATCAGTGTTATGGAAAACAGAGTCTTTACCATGAGGGAGTCTGCATTGGGAACTTTCACCACATCATGCAGGCCTAATACTGAGAAGGCCTGCTACTGTGAAGGCCTAAGACTGTGAAGGCCTGCTTCTATGAAGGCCTCCTACTGTGAAGGCCTAATACTGTGAAGGCCTAATACTGTGAAGGCCTAATACTATGAAGGCCTGATACTGTGAAGGCCTGCTCCTGTGAAGCCTAATACTATGAAGGTCTGATACTATGAAGGTCTGATAGTGTGAAGGTCTAATACTGTGAAGGCCTAATACTGTGAAGCCTAATACTGTTGGAGGTCTAATATGGGAAGGCCTGATACTGTGAAGGCGTGGGTGTGATGTCATGTCCATCTGTTCACCCAGGATTATGTCAAAGCATTGGCGTATGCACGGGATAAGGAACAGGTAGCATCGGCAGGTCTGGATCGTCAGATATTCCTGTGGGACGTCAACACTCTGACTGCTCTGACGGCCTCCAACAACACAGTCACCAGTGAGTGGATTTATGTGACAGACACAACCGTTCTGCTCCTTTGTGCAATTTCCCTGTGCCACCACTGCCTAAACTGTATATTTATGACAGACACAACTGTTCTTTCGCTTCGTGCAGTTTACCCCCACGTTTGCCTTGGCATGTAATGGATATCTGTGACAGACACAACTGTTGTCTTGGCCTATACTGGCTATACATGACTGACACAACTGTTCTGTTCCTGTGTGCAATTTTCTGCCTGTCGTCTTGGCCTGTACTGGATATATATGACAGACACAACTCTGTTCCTCTGCACTATTTTCTTGCGTTGTCTTCGGCGCTGATGACTTTCTTCAGTTAATGTTGAAAAAGGTACTCTGAGCTTGAAACGGTTTCATTGTTCTCTGAGCTTAAAACAGTTTTATCGTGTTTGAAAGCAAAAAGTCCAGGAAGACATGACATGTCCAAAAAGTTTTTCAGCCAACCAGGGGGCATTGTGAACTGACTATATACTACGTTCTGACAAAATTTCAGTTGTGAGACAAAAGCTGAGCACAAGAAAGTGTCAGAGACATTAAAAAAGAACAACAACGAAAAAAAATCGTAGATGATCTTTCTCCTTTTTCTGCTTTCCCTCCCCTTCTCTCCCCCCCTCTATCTCCTTCTCCCCCCCATCTCTATTTCCTTCTCCTCCCACCCCCATCTTCTTCTCCTACCCCTTCTTCCCTTCTCTTTCTCTCCGTCCCTTTTTCTCTCCTACCTCTTCCCTCACCTTCTCATCTTCCTGCACTCCCCCCCCCCCCCACCCCTTTCCACTTTTTTCTTCTTTTTCTATCCTCCCTTTCCTTTTTCCTCATCCTCTGTCGTCTCCTACTTTCCAAATCCTTCTACTACCCTGCCTCACCTTCTCTTTCTCCCCCTTCCTTTTCCTTCCTTCCTATCCCCTTTGCCCTTCTTCTTCCGCCCTCCCCATTGTCTTTTTCCTGCTTACCTTTATGTTCTCCCCATTCTCATACGGGATGAAGCTCCTATTGTTTTCTCTGTCTTTCTTTCTTTTCTTTTCAAACCCATCTCCCCTCTCTGTATTTTTCTGCATCTGTGCTCGTTTGCTCAGCGTGCGTGAGTTGTTTGTAGTTTTATGCTTCGTGTCTTTTAATAACAGGTCTGACTGCTTGTATTTTCAGTGACTTTTCTTCCAGGTGATTCTAGTGTTTCCATTTACGTTGATTATTGACTCGTCCTTTATATCAACCTAACCTTTCTTGTGGATGTTATTTCAATTTGTGTGTGTGTGTGTGTGTTTTCTTTTCTTCATTTGTTGTGTAGAAGTGAAAGGGATGGCAGGTTTGTGTACGTGTAAGAACCATTGTGAAAGTTGCTGGTTGATTTTGAAGGGGCTCCTCACGTGTGGAAAAATGTGGGAGCCGTTGTTAAAGTTATTTGTTGACTTGTTAAAGGATTCCTCACAGTGTCACATGTGGCAGAATGCGGGAGCCGTCGTTAAAGTTATTGGTTGACTTGTTAAATGACTCCTCACATGTGGCAAAGTGTGGAAACCATGGTTAGAAATACAGGTTGACTTGTTAAATGACTCCTCAGGTGTGGAAAAAATGAAGCTATTGCTGAAAATACAGGCTGACTTGTTAAAGGACTACTTGCTTGTGGAAAAAATGCAGAAGCCATTGTTGAAAATACAGGTTGAATTGTTAAAGGACTCCTTGCATGTGGAAAAAAAATGTAGGAGCAATTGGTAGGATTACTGGTTGACTTGTTAAAGGGCTCCTTGCACGTGACAAAATACTGGTTGACTTGTTGAAGGACTCCTCACATTCTGCAAAATGTAGGAGCATTTTTGATAGAGGGTTTCACACACCTTGCAAAATGTAGGAACCATTGGTAAAGGTACTAGTTGTTTTGTGAAGGGACTGCTCACTCATATATCTCACACATTTCGAAGTGCAGAAGCCACTGGTAAAGTCACGTGTTGACTTGTTAAGGAGATCAACAAACACAACAAAAAAAGAAAGAAAGAAAGAAGAAGTGTATCTTTTGGGGAAAAAACCCTGGTTTTTCCTCTTTGTTTTTACTGTGGGCAGAACTGTAAAAATCCTTGAAATTCTTTGTAAACTGTTTGAGATACAGCATGAAACATATTCCACACAATATCCCATGATGATGTCATATCAGTGATTTCTGGTTTCACGAAGCTTTACTGTTTACCTATATATATATATAAAAAGAAAAAGATAGGAGTGGGATGTGGAGGGGCGGGTGGGCTGGTATTCATGATGATGTGTCATGCAGTTTCTGTGCTTTCTCCTAAAACGGATTAACATTTTTCTCGAGAAATAGTGTGCGACAGACCAGTAATTAAGGAGTGAAAAGGCTGTGATTTATAATGTAAGAAGCAAAGCTTTCAGCATCAACACTCCCACTGTCCTCCCCTAGGCCTTTGTTCCCAAGCTTGCGGGTTAAATGACTTTGTTGCTGACCTGGAAGCAAACTGACATCACACAGCTTTTTTCGTCCAGAGCATCAATCACAAATAGGACTTTCCAGTCCTTTTACACCTACAGGAAACATAGATGAAAAATTAAAACAATGGTTAAAGAAATCCTCTTCCGAGAAGGTGTGGGACCAGCAGTTTCAAACTGAGTACACCATGAAGTATCCATGGATCATGGCTTCCATGACCTTTTTTTGATACCATAGTACAACTGAAATTGTTAGAAAAGAAATACAGAAATTAGTGGTAGGTACTGTTGATATTGCTTTGAAGTTGAGGGGGGGAGGTATAGAAAGGGGAGAAGTAGCTGCTTTGAGTTTGCCACGTTCTGATCAGTATCAGTAGTTGAATGTGGAAAATGTCTGGACATGTGTGGCCAGATGGCCACATGTGAGGTGTGCCTTAAAAGGAGATTTTGAAAAAAGAATGTTCAAGTTTAGGCAGCCTTTTTGAATGTTTCTGTTATGGAAATGAATGAAATTTATGTTTAATTACACATACTATACCGTGGTTCACTAATGCAATAAGCGACAGCGGTTTGCTATCCCTGCCTTGTACACAAATAAAGTCTGTACATACAAGAACTCAGAAGGGGCCTCATGCCTTGCGCATGTTCAGATCATTCCTCTTTTCTCGGCGGCATATTCCCTGCAAGTCTGATGTACTCCAAGCAGCTAAGTATTTAAAAAATTTTTCTTGCAATCGATTGATTGTTGCTGCTGATTTTGTTGTTCTTGCATATGCTTTTGCTTAAAGGAGAAACGTACGTGAAGCGTTTGGGTGGCAAAGCCAGGGTTTGGAAGATTTCGTCTGTCGATCTTTCCAACTCGCAGGCCGGCGCTTGTTCTAGCATACTGAAGCCCTCTTTCTCTTCATCGCTCTCTCTCCTTTCTTTTTCTCTTTCTTTCCGGGGGTCTCCTCAACTCAGCTGCGGTTCTGTTGAGGTGACGGCAAGCCCATGCTCACTCCCCTCACATTCTCATGGTGATCGACTCAGCTGCGGTTCTGTCGATCCTGTGAGGGATTCCCATCAACTTAGCTGCAGTTTTGTTGAGGCAACGGCAAGCCCGTCTTCACCCCACTCACATTCTCAAGGCTGCACACATCTCGGTCGCCATGGCCGAGTCACAGATGCAGGTTTCGCCTTTTTCCAGGGATAAAGGGTCAGGCGAGGCACAGTCTGAAGGCTTGGCTCCTTCTTCACCCTCTCTCCCAATTTCAGGCCCACTCCTACGAACATGGCCATCGGCTGAACTGGAACCTGGAACCAGTCTGGGCTGAGTGGTTCAAACCACAAGTAGACCTGTTTGCCACCAGGTTCAGCCGCCGCCTCCAGTAATATATATCCCCAGTTCTGGATCCGGAGGCTCTGGCAGTGGACGCTCTATCCATCCCGTGGTCGGGCCTGATAGGCTATGCCTTCCCTCCCTTTCCCATCCTGGGAAAAGTTCTATGGAAAGCGAGGGAACGCTTGGCCACTCCGGCTAGCCAGCCCAAGTGTAGTTTCTGGATCTGCTACACCTGTCCCATGAGCCTCCGATAAAGCTCACCCTGACAAGGCCCCTGCTCCAGCCACAGTCGGGCATTCCACACGGCAATCCAGACATGCTAAACTTTCATGCCTGGCAACTGTGTGGGACATGCTGTCTACACAAGGTGCTTCCCCTGCAGTAACTGGCCTTTTTTTTTTTTTTTTTTTTTTTTTTTTTTTTTTTTTTTGCTGTCCCAACCTCTGCGCCACCCCAGAGGCAGTGCACCCACGCCGCTTATTCCGACACCCCGTCCACAGCCACAGCCCGGTCGGCCCCGCCGCAGCCCCGGCACCGGCAATCCACAGGGAGCAGTCAATGTCAAGTCGTCAAGAGGCAACCCGCCGGAGGAGACACTGCACTGCTGCCGAGTCACTTCGGTGGTGTTCAGTGGCGCCTGTTCTGATCTAACATACGCAGGACACCACCTACTAAGCCCCCTACTGACGACAATAATTGCTTAGTCGCGGAGCCGGCGTGAGTGAGCTCTCCCTCCGGAGGGCGCCACCACGTCCATCCAACGACAGCTCCCATGGACTCGCCGATACCGGTGACCCCGACGGAACCAAACCAAGGCCACAGACGTGGAGAGGACATCGAAATTGAGGTCACCATGAGAGCAGGGCATGAAGGGCCACAGAATTTGAGACATTTTTTTTTTATGCTGATCGATGAGAATGAGGATGATTAAGATGATGCTACGGATTTCCATTTCGGTCTGAGACTACATGACAGGGCTGTACTCTACGCTTCCTTTCATAATATATCCCGGCGTCAACCAGGCCCGAGAGATACAGGCACCTGCAGTGTTGGTCAGGAAATTTGAGCAACACTCTCAGAAACGCATCCATTAAGTGGATGAAACTCGACTGTGTGGTCCCAGTCTTCCCAACTGAGTCCGCAGCAACTCAACTCTGGGTAGGAGCCGGTCGGGGCAGAAAAACCCACATGACTTCTGATGGGATTCGAACCCACGACCTCCCAGCCGGGAGTCCGCGACGCTGACCACTTCGCCATGGCGGCTGGTAGTAACTGGCCTTGTGGAGCAAGCTCACAGGCGCACCACGCTCCTCCCATGCGGTGTCACCCCACTTTCCCCCTCGCTTTGAGTTAGCGAACTACCTCGCCTTTCTTTCATCTGAGAAAAGACTTAAGCCTGCTCTGTGAGGGTTCGCAGGGCGACTATCTGCACCACCATCCGCCAGTTAGGCGTCGCTTCCTTTGTGGACAGTCCACTCCAGCGGGATCTCATCAGGGGATCCGCTCTACAAGAGGCTCGAACCTGCCATACCCCGGCATGGGTCCTCTTTCTAGTCCTATTCTCCCTGAGGCTCCCTCCTTATGAACCCATCAGGGAGTGTTCTCTGAAGTTCCCCTCCTTCAAGACAGCCTTTCTGGTCTCTCTGGCTTTGGGGAGGCGCTGCAGTGACGTCCATGCTCTTAGTGGCCTTCCTGGAAACATAGCCTTCGAAACTGGGTGGCTCGATGTCTCTTTGGTTCCTCCATGAATTCTTGGCCAAAACCCATTCGCCAGGTTGTCTTTCACCTATTATCTCCATTCATCTTCTGACCTCTATCCTCACCCCAGACAATGAAGACCGCACTCTCTGTCCCGTGCGCGCCCTGCGAGTGTATAGAAAAACTGACAAAATATTCTCGCTTGAAGCAGTGCCACCTGTTTCTCTCTTACAATGAAAGTTATAAGGAGGGGCATCAGATGCTCATCAATATCTCGATGGCACAGAGAAGTAATCAAAGCTGCTTACGTGAGGCCTGACGCGGATTTGGCTGTCTTTTCACCAAGGCCCCATGAAATTAGAGCATGGGCTTCCTCGCTGGCAGTTGCCTACAATGCCAGCATTCAAAGTGTCCTGGATGCCTCATATTGGCATTCCCCAGGCACCTTCATTCAGTTCTAGTTGTGCGATGTCTCCCGCCTGCACAAGGATGGTTGGAAGAGTATTGCCTCAGTTGTGGTGGCTCAGCATCTCATCTCCGCCACATGCCCTGGCTCTTCCCGCTCATCCAGACATAAACCAGGAGAGCGCTTCTTCCAGGTAGTGCTACTCTGCATTAGTGAGCCACGATATAGTATGTGTGATTAAAAGGAAATTTTCCTTCTAAAATACGTTTAATCTAACATACTTACCATGGCCCACGCAGAGTCCCTCCCGTCCTCCCTGCCTTCCTGCTTCCCTTAGGTTTTCACAGTCAGGATGTTAGTTACCTCGAAAAGAGGAATGATCTGAGCATGTGCAAGGCATGAGGCCCTTTCCGGGTTCTTGTCCGTACAGACTTTATTTGTGTACGAGGCAGGGGTAGCAAACTGCTGTCGCTTATTGCATTAGTGAGCCACGGAAAGTATGTTAGATTAAATGTAATTTTAGAAGGAAACTTTCCTTTTAACTTGTTGGTTTTTGGTGTTTTGTAAGTATTTGAATGCCTGAAGATACCATGTATGTGAAGATATTTTGTGTGTTATGTGTGCAGTTTTAACAGCATGACATTGAAGTGTTTAGACTCTGGCTTTGATCAAGCTCTTGCTGCATGCCATTGTTGTGTATAGTGTTGAAGTTTCTGTTTAACATATGAAGTATTATGTAAAGAGACTTGTGATACCTTTGTTAAAAAAAAGTTTCCCCCATTTCGACTCGCATGTGTAAACAAGTGAGTCTATGTATTTGCACAGCTTTGGTTGTATATCTGTGCATGCATTTGTGTGTGTGTCCTTGGCAAACTTTAACGTTAGCATTTGGATGCAAATAAAAGCATTGGGGTTACCACCCTTGGCAGAATGATAAATGTTGTTGAGATCTGTCCAGCCATTCCATCGGTGAATATGTGACCAAATCATAACGACTGTTAATACAAGATTAACATTATTAGGAATAGTTTCAATGTAGCAAAATTGTCTGTTGAAATTTTGGTCACTTTGAAGTGATTGCTTTGCACATTGAGAAAGCACATAGCGACAAATACACATTTTGTGAAGATCAGATTATTTACTGCGACATGTACCAGGCAGAGCTACTGATAAAAGTAAACACGTTACTGACAATAGCGCCAACATAGGCCACTTATGGATATGTCTTGCTAAATATAGCTAAGTAAGACAAGAATTATTATCTGTAGTGAACCAAGCATGCTTTGTCCCACCCACCCTGTGGCCATTATCTGTATGTTGTTTTTAATTACACATGTAAATCATGTAGGCAGTTGCTTTTCTTGTTTGTGTGTTTGTATGTTTTTGTTTAACGGTGGTCATTCAGGTGTTTTTCTCCTTTGCTTTTACCTTTATTCACTGTTTATTGTTGCATAAAATTTCAGTTTTGTTTGGACAGCATGAAGTATGTGTTTGTCATTGACAGACAGCTTTGGAGCTTTTAAGCCTTTCACTCCCGGCCGCGGTTCAAGGGTCATTGCATAATTGGATCATCTGACCGGTCACATGATATTGTTTACTTGCTTGCAAATGGTGGCTCCCATACAGCGTGTTTGAAGCGATTTCTCAGCAAGTTTTGGGTCAATTTTGACGCGGTTTTTTGCGTTTTGTAAAGCGAAAATTAGTCGAGCAGATCAACATGGCTGCCAGAAGATTTACTGCCGAAGAGGTAGTGAGAATTATGTTTGAAACACTGTACGAAGGTGAAATTAGCAACGACGAAAGTGAAAGGAAAATGAAAGTGACGTGGTTGTCGATCATCCTGACAATGAGTCAAGTGATTCGGATTACTGGGATGAAGATATTGATCTACCAAGTACATCGACAGGTAGGGGGCGTGGTCGTGCTGGTAGTGGGCGTAGTTGAGGACGTGATAGGAGAGGAAAAAATGGTTAAAATGTGACGCAAAAATTGTTAGAGTGTGACGCCAGTGACAGTGGTTGACAACACTTGTTATGTTTTTTTTTTTTGCCAATTTTTTTTGTATGACGGGTGAAGTGCTAGAAACGTCGCATCTCTGCCGACATTGACATGCATTACTCAATGCATCCCTGAACACACTGTGTGCTTTTTTTTTTAGTAAATAATTGCACTTGGTTCTTATGTCCTATAGATTTGTGCACATTTCAATACCATTTCCACCTATGATATATTGAGACTTGAATTTTCATGAATTTTTTTTTCTCAAAATATTGTATATTTTTTCATAAAATCTTGGTTATCTTCCCATGATTGTGAGTTATCTCATCCTGTCAACATGAAACATATGATAATTATATTCTCCATTCATTTTCCTTCAAGAAAATGTATACTTCTGTATGCTTTAGAGCAATACTTGAATTTTTGCGATTTTTTTTTGTAAGGTTGGTGTTTTTTTCGCCAAAATTACAAATAGTTCAGGGAGTCAAAGGGTTAACTCCAGCGTGTCATTGTAGGGCATGAGCCGCCTTGCCTTATTCTGATTTATGTTGGTGAGGCAGGCAGCTTTAAGTCTGCGGTTATTACTTTCACTGTGACCTTACGACGCACAAATCGAGAATACAGTAGTTTGTGGTGGAACTGTTTACTTTATTGACGATTGGTTGTTTCTTCACTTCAGAAAGACATATAACAATACATTTCATCATTTCATTTTTAAAAGAAAATTACAATTCGTGTCTGTGTCAGATAACTCTATTCTTTATATGTTGTTTTTACAGGCATGATTTTATGCTCGCACTCAACATATGTGTTTGTACAAGCTCATACACATTCACACATGCATCAGCTGACATCCAGACACCTATACACCTCACACACACACATACACACATACACGCACACATGCATGCACGCTTGCATGCATACAGGCACGCACGCATTCACACTCTCACTCCCTCTCTCACTGACTCACTCACTGCATCTCACTCATTGCCATGTTGAAAGTGAAAGCTGAAAGACAGCAAAGTGACGTTGTTGTCGGCTAGAAGTGTGACTCTTCAGTAAACAAAAGATTATGTAACAATTTTGTGATATGTAAGTGTATAGTTAATTTACATGAAGTCCTTTTAAATGCTATCATTCATATGCAATTTGTTTGTTTGGAGGGTTTCTTTTCATGTAGTGAAAAAAAGTTGGAATTTTTTTAAAAAGTAGAAAATGTACTCACACTAGTAGGTAGCAGGCATACTTTTAGGCACACAAATATGTGATAATGTCTCCAGTCATAGCAGTACACAGTGCTACTGAAACAGCTTATTAACTACAAGAACTTCTATGATTACCAGTGTTGCGGAGATGATTAGAGATAACATAGTTCTAGATTTCACATAGACCTTCGAAATCCCCCTTTTTTGTACTCCCCAGTTCTTATAGAACAGGGAGTACTTTACAATGGGAACGAAGAAATGCTGTCTGTGTGTCTGTCTGTCTGTGTGTCTGTCTGTCAGTGTGTCTGTCCGTGGTCAAAATGTGCTCCACTTGCTCCAGACAAAACTTCTGGGCCGATCTGTCTGAAAATTTGTAGGTATGTTCATTATGGGTCACGGATGATGCCCGATGTTTTATTTTACCAGAATAGCCAAAACGGTTTTTCTTCTTTATGGAATATCTCAGTGACGAAATATATTATGACGCATGTTTGATTGTGACGTTTTCTTATTTCACAAATATCTGTGAAAGTACTGTATTTGACGGATTTTAAAATAGCTTTAGATCTACTAACTTACCGGTAGATCATGGGTATTTTCATTGTAAACATGCTATTGACATGAACACGCGTTTTCAAGATAAACTAGGAGTACGTTTATATGCTTTGCATCTTGTTTTCATTTTGATGTTTTGTTATGGAAGAGTGAAGTTGTTGGTGAGAGGTTCTGCTATAGTATGTAATCCTCAGCTGAACATGACCATTTTTTTTTTCCTCTCCAGCTTCCAGCCTCACAGGGAACAAAGATTCTATTTATAGCCTGGCCATGAACCCGCCAGGCACCATCATAGTTTCGGGGTCGACAGAAAAAGTGTTGCGGGTGTGGGATCCCCGCACCTGTCACAAGCTGATGAAGTTGAAAGGTCACACTGACAACGTCAAAGCTCTGGTCTTGAATCGTGATGGCACGCAGGTTAGTCATAATGTTGATTCTGTTTCTGTGTTTCTGTCTCTCACTCACTCTCTCTCTCTCTCTCTCTCTCTCTCTCTCTCTCTCTCTCTCTCTTTTTCACAAGCAGTTTGTCAGTTTTTAAACTGTCATTCTGCCACACTGACAGTGATGTTAATTCTACCACAACCATGGGCTAGTCCAAGTCCCCTTCACCTTTTCATGAAGACACTTTTCAATGATGAAACTACGGAGAGCATAAAAATGTTCCCATAACACTCCAGTTTTCAGGAAAAAAAAACAACAGCATCATGTCAATAGATGACAAACACACCAACACCCAGTGTTGGGCACAGGGGTCTGGTTTTGGTTTCATTACTCTTTCATGGTCGCTTTCAAAAGAAGTTAACAACCAAACAGATGAATGGGTTTATCAGATACGTGATAGGTAAATGAATAGATAAAGTAATATGTTGCTTTCAAAATAAGTAAACAGCCAAACAAATGAATGGGTTTATCAGACATGCGATAGATAAATGAATAGATAAAGTAATTTGTCGCTTTCAAAATAAGTAAACAACCAAGCAGATGAATGGGTTTATCAGATATGTAATCTATATATATGAATAGATAAAGTAATGATAGAGTGAGGAGTAAAACAAAGACAGAGGATAAAGCCAGACAGCAGTGCTGACTGTGACCTGAGATTCTCTAAAGAGAGCACCTAAGACCTCATGGCAAAAGCTTGGCCATATCTGGAGTTGTACTGTCATCGCCTGTCAGCAGAACAACAATGAGTGAGGCTATGGTATGCACGCAGCAGTTGCTTGGTGGTGGCGTTTTCTGCCGGTGGGGGCTCTGCAATCATGAAATACGGGCTAGCACACCAGTGGGAATGCTCCCGTGCAGGTTCTGTTGTGTCACATCCAGTGGCCATTTTAGAATGACATCTGCCAGGGAGCAATTATGTCCCTTCAGGTGTTGATGGAATGCCCTGTGCATGCCTGCACCCTGTGTGAACACAGCGCTGGCTTCCAAGGGTGGTGCAGGATTGCTCCCAGCTGGTTTGTTCGGCAGTCGAGGACAGCACTTCTCTGGGTCCTACCCGCACCTTTGGGTGTATCTTTTTCTTTGGCCAGCCAGACCAAGGGGTCCAGCCAGACTTCTGACCTGGGGAGTTAAGGTAACCATTCATTGGTTCAGGCAGCCTGTCACATTGCTCAGGAGATGCCACGAAACTCTGGCTGCAAAAATCCTTGTGCCCAAAGTTTTAAGCAAGCATCAAGTGGGTTACCATGCATGCATGGGTTTTGGTGACGACAGATGATGCCTGAAAATAACAAGCACTCTCTAGTCAGTCGGAATTCACTCGGCAGCTGAGTGTGTGCTTTGTTGTGCATATCAGAAACTTTGTAAGTGTTTGGAATCTCTGTTACTCAGCAAAATTTTCAGATTACCACCTGGGCGGCTAGAATCGTTTGTACAGCAGGCAGGCAAGGACATGCCACATCCCTATAGCAGTGACTGGAAGGAGGGAAATCCCGCTGAAAGAGTCTTTCTTTTATCTGATTTCCACAATTTCTTTAGTGGTTTAGGACCACCACCAAGAACCATTGTAGCGCAGTGTTTTTTGTTTTTGTTTTTAACCTGAAAACTTTATCATTACTATGTCTCACAATGATAAAGTTTAAGTGTATATGTCACCTTTTTTTTTTCCTCTTTAGGTAGCATTTTTCAAGACTTGACCCAACAAAAAATGCTTTCCTCTCTGTGACTATCTCCTATCAGGATTTTATTTCTTCTTAAAAATGGAGAGAAATGTTGACATACATAATCCGATGTGAATGAAGACAGGTGCTTCAGCTGAAGGTATGAAGGATGAAGTAACGAGGGTGTGTGTGTGTGTTCTTGCAGTGTTTGTCAGGCAGTTCGGATGGCACCATACGCCTGTGGTCTCTGGGTCAGCAGCGGTGCGTGGCCACCTTCAGAGTGCATGATGAAGGGGTGTGGGCGCTGCAGGTGAGAATTGACCCTCTGTCCTGGTGGTCTGCTGCGTGTCTATCATATGCTGTTGTACCCTGCTGTACTGTGTTATATTATATCTTCATTGCATCATATCATGTTATACTGTGTTTGATTGTGTTGTAGTGTATTGTGCCCCATTGTATCGCTTGTGTTGTGTTCCACTTGTGTACTGTTTTCTATTTTGTTGCAGTTTCTTGCATTGCTGTGTCTGTGTTAAATAACAAATGGGACCTTCATCCTCCTATTTTTTTTCCCACTTTTTTTTTTTTTTTTCACGAAACCGACTCGCACTCACTATGCATTGACTGTGTGTTTTTTCCACAGATGGACATTCACTTGCTGGTTTTAGTGTTTCAGATACAAAGCATCATTGCATCGCTTTACATTGTGTTTCATTGCATCATTTTGTGCTGTATTATGTTACATGCTGTACTGTCTTGTATTGTGCTGTATAGAGGGGCCCGTAGTCAGATGGTAAGAGCATTTGGCTGTGGAGCGGACGGTTGTGAATTCAGACTATTGGTAGGGCTAGATTGTTGCGGCTTGAAAACCCCCTCTGTTCACCCTGCAGCAAGTAGGAACCTGATTCAGTTCAGGGAAGGAAAAGAAGTCAGAAGGAGGGTGATGGTCTGCACCTTCTATCACGCCCTGACCCACACTCCGTAAATATCTGATGCTTCAGTGCCTGTAACGCTGTCAAGCTGCAGAACTTTGATCATTACCATGTCAAGAAATCAGTGTCATTTCACAGATTCATGGAGGAAAAAACGAAAGAGAGAACCAAACACAAAAAGGACACCAAAGAAAGAAACAATGAAAGAAACAAATTTGCAAATTCCAGTTTATCAATAACTTTCCATTAATTCTTGTTCATGTGTATGCCTTCATGTTGGTTGTGGCTTGGTTGACATGCAGGCCAACGATTCATTCTCCATGCTGTGTTCATGTTTGTTGTGGCTTGGGTGACGTGCAGGCCAACGATTCATTCTCCACGCTGTGTTCATGTTTGTTGTGGCTTGGCTGACGTGCAGGCCAACGATTCATTCTCCACGCTGTGTTCATGTTTGTTGTGGCTTGGCTGACATGCAGGCCAACGATTCATTCTCCACGCTGTGTTCATGTTTGTTGTGGCTTGGCTGACATGCAGGCCAACGATTCATTCTCCATGCTGTGTTCATGTTTGTTGTGGCTTGGGTGACGTGCAGGCCAACGATTCATTCTCCACGCTGTGTTCATGTTTGTTGTGGCTTGGGTGACGTGCAGGCCAACGATTCATTCTCCACGCTGTGTTCATGTTTGTTGTGGCTTGGCTGACATGCAGGCCAACGATTCATTCTCCATGCTGTGTTCATGTTTGTTGTGGCTTGGGTGACGTGCAGGCCAACGATTCATTCTCCACGCTGTGTTCATGTTTGTTGTGGCTTGGGTGACGTGCAGGCCAACGATTCATTCTCCATGCTGTGTTCATGTTTGTTGTGGCTTGGGTGACGTGCAGGCCAACGATTCATTCTCCATGCTGTGTTCATGTTTGTTGTGGCTTGGCTGACGTGCAGGCCAACGATTCATTCTCCACGCTGTATTCATGTTTGTTGTGGCTTGGCTGACGTGCAGGCCAACGATTCATTCTCCACGCTGTGTTCATGTTTGTTGTGGCTTGGGTGACGTGCAGGCCAACGATTCATTCTCCACGCTGTGTTCATGTTTGTTGTGGCTTGGCTGACGTGCAGGCCAACGATTCATTCTCCACGCTGTGTTCATGTTTGTTGTGGCTTGGGTGACGTGCAGGCCAACGATTCATTCTCCATGCTGTGTTCATGTTTGTTGTGGCTTGGGTGACGTGCAGGCCAACGATTCATTCTCCACGCTGTATTCATGTTTGTTGTGGCTTGGCTGACGTGCAGGCCAACGATTCATTCTCCACGCTGTATTCATGTTTGTTGTGGCTTGGCTGACGTGCAGGCCAACGATTCATTCTCCACGCTGTGTTCATGTTTGTTGTGGCTTGGCTGACGTGCAGGCCAACGATTCATTCTCCACGCTGTATTCATGTTTGTTGTGGCTTGGCTGACGTGCAGGCCAACGATTCATTCTCCACGCTGTATTCGGGGGGCCGGGATCACCAGGTGTGGGCCACGGACATCAGAAACCCTGACAACCGGGAACTGGTGTGTGAAGAGAAAGCGCCGGTCTTAAAGGTGAGATGTTTGTCTGTCTTGAGGTGAGATTATGGGCACAGAGAAAGCGCATGTCTGAAAGATGAACACATAGGTAAAGACTAAAGTATCTGTGTTAGAAGTTTGACATTGCAGTGATCAGAAAGGAGCGATTTTCAGTGACAGTGATGTGTTTCTTTGTCATTCTTCTTTCTTTTCTTTTTTTCCTGCTTTTCTGTTGTTGTTTTTTTTCCTTCTTTTTTTTTTCTGCCTGTCTGTTTTTAGTGGCCTACCTCCATCTTTTTTATCTTTTCTATCTTCCTTTCTTTTCTTTTTTCTTTCCTTTCTTTGATTTTTTCTTTCCTTCTTTCTTTCTTTCATTGTTTCTTTCTTTGGTGTCCTTTTTGTCTTTGGAACTTTCTTTTGTTTCTTTCCTCCATGAACCTGTGGAATGACATTGATATCTTGACTGTGATTTTCAGCTGGAGTTGACGCCGACAGACCCTCCCACACTTTGGGTAGCAACAACAGATTCCAGTATCAAGAACTGGGTGAGGTTTTTGTGTGTGTATGTGTGTGTGTGTACTGTGTGTGTGTGTGTGTGTGTGTGTGTGTGTGTGTGTTTGTGTGTGTGTGTGTGTGTGTGTGTGTGTGTGTGTGTGTGTGTGTGTGTGTCCCACCTTCCCCTCACCCACCTCCTGTGCTTTCATTTCTGTCCCTCTGTATCCTCCTCATATTCTCACCCATCCCACCCCCACCTTCCACCCTCCTTGTCTGCAACCCCAACCCCTCTTACCTTAAAGTCAGACGCACTGGGTTAGATCCTTTTGTGGAGACTAGAAAGCTTTTGTCATGTGTGAGTGACAGAAGCTTTATTATAGAGCTTTATTGTTACGCTCATGTATTTTCTTCCTGTGAACGCTTTGTTGAAGGAAAGTTGCAGGCCCAAGGCATGGTGATGGGCACATGTCACTTAGAGCAAACTTGATTTGTGTTTGAGAAAGCTGACATTGCTGTGAACTCTGGGAGTACTCCAACTCGAAGTGTGGAAAAGCTGATGATTTGTTCCACTTTTTTGGCAGCCTCCAGCTGGCGCTGACGTAGACTGATAATTGTGCACACCAAGGTCCCCTTTGTGGCAGCACGGTCGAGCAGGTCTTTCCTGCTCATGCTGTTTGTCATACATGTAGAAGTTCAGACTCTTGCTTTCCTGTCAGTCTCACTGTAAACTGCTATCATCGTAATCATTGCCGTGCTGTCGGAAGGATACCCAGACCTGGGTCTTAAAAACGGACATGGGGAAATACCTCTATGGGGGGGAGTGGGGGGGGGGGGGGGGTTGTGTGAGAATGTGAAGGCATATGTTAACGGTTGGAAGGTCCCTTTCATGTTTATGATTCTTTATACCTGATGATGCGTTGCCTGTTGCGTCGCAGCCTGTGAGACTCCCCAATCCCAGAGCTTCAGGGGAGTATGACAACGACCGCATCCGCCCTGCTGCCACCCAGCCTGACTTCATCATCAAAGGTATGCTGTTGGAATGAGGGAGAGAGGGGGGAGGGGTGGTGAAGTGACAGGAGGTGGTTTGTTTCTGTTCCTTTTTTTTTTTTCTGTTCTCTCGTGTTGCCGCAGAGTGCCGTGTCAAAAGGTCAGGCTGCCTTCCCCAAGGAGAGCATGACCATGTTGTTCTCTGTGTGTGTGGTGTGTGTGTGTGTATGTGTGTATATGTGAGTGTGTGTGTGTGTGTGTGTGTGTGTGTGTGTGTATGTGTGTTTGTATATGTGTGTGTGTGTGTGTGCGTGTATGTGTGTGTGTGTGTGTTTGTGTGTGTGTGTGTGTGTGTGTATGTGTGTGTGTGTGTGTGTGTGTGTTTGTATGTGTGTGTGTGTGTATGTGTGTGTATGTGTGTGTGCATGCATGCATGCGCGAGTGTGGTTTCAAAGTCCATACCATCTTAAAAATTTTTTTTTTAAGTTTTGAGAAAGTGATACACCCTGTTTGAAGCCTCAGACTTTGTAAGCATTAACTTGAGTTTGTGATTGCTGTTGTTGTTATTGACTTGATGTCCACTCAAAAACAAACAAAAAAAGAGGAGTTTTTAATATTTTTAGATTGTGGTGAGTAAGTTTCCAGGATGGATTCAAAGACTAACTACTGGAACATCTTAATTGCTTGCAAATTCCTCTGTTCTGCGTGATGCTTCAGAAAAGAGCCAGTCATTATCACTGCAACAAACAGGCCTCCAAGAGGACAACTACAACACTTAGGGACACACTGAAGTAAGAATGAATAGGAAAGAGGTGGGATAGCAGAGACAGAGAAAATGTATCACTATGTTCTTTTGTATTGTAAGTTTTGAGTCTGTGGGTTATAGTGCAAGTGTGTGTGTGTGTGTGTGTGAGTGTGTGTGTGTGTGTGTCGGTCTGTCTGAGTGACTGTGTGTCTGTGTGAGTGTGTATTTTCTGGATGGTTCCTATGTGCGATATTTGCAGAGGATTTGCTATAGTTTTACCATAGAAACATTGTCTGGGTAAGGAATTATCTGCGCTCCATTGTCACATCAGCATGATGTCAGATATTTAAAATCCTTTCATGTTCAGCATGTTTGGAAACGGCACAGTGTTCTGAACTGTGCTGTTGCGAGAAAAGAGAAACGTTTCATGTGAGAGAACGTGGGACAATGGAAAGAATGGAGAAACAGTGAAAGGTGTGATGACTGCCTTGGGTTTTTTTGTGGGCCAGTCCTGGATGTTTCTTTCTTTCTTTTTTTTTTAACTGTCTGATGCCGAGAATGTGAAGCCAGTGAACACTTAGCAACCAACAAACAGTTGATGTGTGTAGAGGGACAGCAAGTGATCTGTTCATACTTGGGTCTATAGATTGGTGCCTGTTGTGGTTGTTGAGGTCTGTGTCCGTATTTGTGTAGGTTTGAGGAAGAGTGGGGGATGGGGGGGTGTGAGCTGGGGTGGGGGGGTGGGGGGGCTGGAGATGGGGAGGGGGGGAGGATGTGTGTGTGTGAAAGGATAAGTTACTAGGTTTTGCAATGAAGGTCTCTGAAATGAGTATTGGTATTCTGAAATGAGTGTTGGTGTTCTGAAATGAGTGTTGGTGTTCTGGAATGAGTGTTGGTGTTCTGAAATGAGTGTTGGTATCATGGACTGTAGCATGTCAAACTGAGAGTGACTGAGGCTGGTTTGTTTAGTTTTGTTTGGCCAGACCTGGGACTGCCGAGTGGAAAATTAGCATTGGTGTGCGTGTCTGTGTGTCTGTGTGTGTTAGTGTGCATGTATGTGTGGTATGTATTGAACAGCTCTACTGTATCCATTTTTGCCAAAACAATATCTGAAAGATCTTCAGTGTTTGACCTCTGTAATTTGTTAAATAGTATTTGGAATAAATTTCTGCTGAATTTATGTAAGTACGTCGAATTAAGCACTATACTTTGATCAGCCCCTTTCCGGGATGAAAAAATTTCTTGATTGATACACATTAATATCGTCCTTAAATATATAACAATATGATTAGTGTTGATTGTTCATTGGATTTCGTTTTTTTTTAAAAATTCATGATGATGACTGTTTGCCTGTTGTTATTAGCCTCCATACCTCAGAAGGGGTGAAGGGAAATAAACATTGTATTTTATTGTATTGTGCAGCTTGATATGTGTGTGTGTGTGTGTGTGTGTGTGTGTGTGTGTGTGTGTGTGTGTGTGTGTGTGTGTGGTGCGTGTGTGTAATGTGCTTGTTTGTAAAGGTACATTTGTATGTGTGTGTGTTTGTGTGTGTGTGTGTGTGTGTGTGTGTGTGTGTGTGTGTGTGTGTGTGTGTGTGAAAAAAGACTTATCTGCGTGTGTGTCTGTGAAGGTACATTTGTGAGTATGCCCCATCTCATTTTGTCTAACACTTGGTCATCCTTATTTACATTTTAAGTTAATGGTACATATGTATTTCTCTGAAGGATCAGTGTTGAAAGACAGAATGTTGGCACTGTTTTGATGGCAGTATCTTATGGGTCAACATGTGTGTGCAGGGGGGCCCAGTATTCGCCAGTACCATGTGCTCAACGACAAACGACATATTCTGACCAAAGACACTGACAACAACGTCGCTTTATGGGATGTTTTGACGGTAAGGTTTTTGTTTTTCTTCCCATGAAAAAAAAGGTTATTTGATGAACTCCAACACATCTCATCTTCATTGCTTTCGGAATGACGTAGATTGTATGACTTCAGTTTTGATGGGGAAGGCAGACCCAGACCTGTTTACTCTTATGATTTTGCCATAATTTTTACGAAAAAAAAACACACAAAATTACGAGAATCACAGTCCCCCCCCTCCCCCCCCCCCCCCCCCCCCCCCCCCCAAAAAAAAATTACGGGAAAAAAGTCAAAGAAAGAAAATTGTCAAATGCGAAGTTTCGTCTGCTACCGTTTCGGTCAAAAGCAGTAAAAAGACATTTCCCAGCGCGCCTTGTGTCTTTTACCTTGTCAAAGATGGCGACGAAGTGGTCTTACGCACCAACGGCAGGCTCTTCCAATCCTTCAAAAGTTGCTGAAGTATTGCGATTATGAAGATTACGGGTTTCCTTTTTTTTTTTTTTTAATTTCAAAATTACAGGTTTTTGTCTGAGATATTACAGGCACATGAATTTGGGGTAAACAGGTCTGGGAAGGAGGAGAGGGGTGAGGACAAGGTTTTTCAAGAAGAGCAATTTTATTCAGGCTTATCACTCCTGATGTTATCTCACCAGACCTTGTTAAACTCTTACCAGTTCAGTCCATGGTTATTGAATGTCTGCATCCGGTGCCATTACCTCAGTATTTTTTCGTTAATATAGTTTCAGCAGTTACAAATATTTTCACAGTAAGAACACACAGTGAAGCCTATGTAGACTGTATGGGTTGTGGGCAGCCCGCATTATCAGGAGAGTGTGGTCAAAGTTGACCATGGGGAAAGGTCAGCCACATGTGCTGGTCAAGTGTTGAGCACCTTCCTCTAATAGTCTTGTGACAAAGAACTGTTACAGGCTGCAAAATACCTGTGTTGTTCTATGTTGATACACATGATGTGAACTCTTGTCTTCCCAGACACAGGTCAGGACAGGCATACTAACATCATACAACCTGTGTGTCTCACAAGTCAAGGAATATGGAGATCAGGTCATGTATAACAACACTGTACAATGTAATGTTGAGATCAGGTGATGTTGACATTGTACAACATTGTACAACATGTGTCTGTGTTACCATTGTACAACACGTGTCTGTGTCACAGGCTGGGAAGACAGAGATCAGGTCATGTATAACAACACTGTACAATATCATGTTGAGATCAGGTGATGTTAACATTGTACATCATTGTATAACATGTGTCTGTGTTACCATTGTACAACATGTGTCTGTGTCACAGGCTGGGAAGACAGAGATCAGGTCATGTATAACAGCACTGTACAATGTAATGTTGAGATCAGTTGATGTTGACATTGTACAACTTTGTACAACAAGTGTCTGTGTTACCATTGTACAACATGTGTCTGTGTTACCATTGTACAACATGTGTCTGTATCACAGGCCGGGAAGACAGAGATCTAGTTATGTTAACATTGTACAACATGTGTCTGTGTTACCATTGTACAACATGTGTCTGTGTTACCATTGTACAGCATGTGTTTGTGTTACCATTGTACAACATGTGTCTGTGTTACCATTGTACAACATGTGTCTGTGTTACCATTGTACAGCATGTGTCTGTGTTACCATTGTACAACATGTGTCAGTGTTACCATTGTACAGCATGTGTCTGTGTTACCATTGTACTGCCTGTGTCTGTGTTACCATTGTACTGCATGTGTCTGTGTTACCATTGTACAACATGTGTCTGTGTTACTGTTGTACAACATGTGTCTGTGTTACCGTTATACAACATGTGTCTGTGTTACCATTGTACAACATGTGTCTGTCTCACAGGCCAAGAAAGTGGAAGATCGAGGCCAGGTGGACTTTGACGAGGAGATAAAGCGTCACTTCAAGATGGTCTATGTCCCTAACTGGTTCTCCGTGGACCTCAAGACCGGGGTAGGTTCTCCATGGCTTGCTTTGACTCCTTGACTGGCTGTGCATTTTGGACATGCTGAAGTAAGAATGAATAGGAAAGAGGTGGGATAGCGCAGACAGAGAAAATTTATCACTCTGTTCTTTTGTATTATAAGTTTTGAGTCTTGGTTATAGTGCATGTGTGTGTGTGTGTGTGTGTGTGTGTGTGTGTGTGTGTGTGTGTGTGGGGTCTGAGTGACTGTGCGTCTGTGTGAGTGTGTATTTTCTGGATGGTTCATATGTGCGATATTTGCTGAGGATTTGCTATAGTTTTACCACAGAAGCATTGTCTGGGTAAGGAACTATCTGCGCTCCATTGTCACATCAGCATGATGTTGGATATTTAAAATCCTTTCATGTTCAGCGTGTTTGGAAACGGCACAGTGTTCTGAACTGTGCTGTTGTGAGGAAAGAGAAACGTTTCATGTGAGAGAACGTGGGACAATGGAAAGAATGGACAAACGGTGAAAGGTGTGATGACTGTCTTGGGTTTTTTTTGTGGTCCAGTTGCTGACCATTCACCTGGACGACTCGGACTGCTTCGCAGCTTGGATGTCCACTAGGGACTTGGGGCTGGACATTCCCCCTGAAGCCCCGGAGACCAAAAGTGAGTGACCAACAGAGACACAGAGAGAGAGAGAGTGTGTTTAAGCAGACTTAAAAAAAAAAAAAATCAAATTAAATCTGTTTCTCTCTCTGAGTCACCCTCTTTCTATTTTTGTCTGACTGTCTCTGTCTGTCTATCTCTTTCATACATAAAACACACACACACACACACACACACACCATACTATCTTTGTCACACACGCACACACACATACATGTGCATGCACGCAGTCATGCACACGCACATGCACACGCACACACGCACCTATGATCTCTCTCTCTTTCTGTCTCACTCTGTCACCTCAGAGCGTATGTCTCTTAAATGTCTGTTTACTGTCTGTCTTTCTTTCTCTCCCCCTCTCCCCTTGCCTGCCTGTCTTGTTCTATCTGCCCAGTGTGTGTGTGGTGTGTCACTAATGCTGTGTTCTGTGTGGTGTGTCACTAGAGCTGTGTTCTGTGTGGTGTGTCACTGAAGCTGTGTTCTGTGTGGCAGGCAACATAGGCACCACGTTGCTTCAGGCCTTGCTGGAACACTGGCCCAAGGCGCAGATGGAGGAAGTGGCAGGTCTCTACCCTTTTTTTTTCTTAGAAATGTTTATTTATAGCTTAGAACCTTTGCCCAATGTTTTAAGTGCTTGCCACAAACGTGATGTGGGCGCAGCATCGACAGGCAAGCTGAACTCCGCATGAACTGAAAAATAGTGGGGGTTGGGAGTATGTCGTTGGCGGTTGGTTGTTCAGTGATTCAAATTGTTAATTAAAGCTAGTTACTGTAACTAGGAGAGTGATCACAAATGGAAAGTTCAATTTTGACCCAAGTTTGATACCAGTGATCATGTACACTTAATTGCTTGCAGACATACTGAGGTGATGTAAGCACAAAAATCCTCATATGTAAACGTAACAAACAGCATTTGCATTTGTATAAAATACTTTTGAAAATTTATGCTCTCTCTCTGTTCCACTCTCTCTGTCTGTCTCTGTCTCTCTCTGTCTCTACCTCTCTTTCAGTCTTTGTGTCACATTCATTTATTGCTTTTTGTTAATTGTTTTAATTTCCCCACAGTTCTTTTCTTTTGTATCTCGGGTGGCGGAAGTGTCTTCGCGCTATTGTTAAAGCCAATCAAAAAAAGAAAAAAGATTAAAAAACAAACAAACCCTTGGTGGAATGCTGATAAATACTAAAAAGCACCAAAAAAAAAGAGAGAAAAAAAAAGACTATGATGACTTCAGAGTGATTCCAAATGAATGAAGCCATAGAGAAGGAGTTCAGGGGATAGGCCAGTCACTAACCTTGTGCATTGCCTACGTGTTGTGGACATGCATGTTTGTATTCGGTTTGTATGGAGTATGTTTGGGGGGGGGGGGGGGGGGGGGGGGGGGGGGGCAGAAGGGAAAGGAAGCGGCGGAAGGGAAGCAGTTCAGTGTGTAATGCGTTTGGGTGGTGGAGTATATAAGAGGGGAAGAGGGGGAGTGGGGGGTGGGGTGAGGAGATGCAAAAGGGAATTGGATTTGGTGGGAAGACAGAAAACTATGAGGTCAGTGTTTTGGTGTGTGTAGAGGGTGGAATAAAAGAGGAGGAGGTTATATTTCTGTGTGTTCTGACTCAAGAGTCTGATAAAGATTTTACCTTGGGAAATTTTCTGGCCAGCTACTGCTGGTCTTCATCAGCCCTGACTGAATGGTGGTTGTGGTGGGCGTTGGTGTTCCCTGAGTTGTCCTCACTGGTTGAGTGATGGGTGTTCAGCACAGACTTGTAAATGGGGGCAAGGTCTAGCATTAGCCCCCCATTTACAAGTCTGTGCTGAACACCCATCACTCAACCAGTGAGGACAACTCAGGGAACACCAACGCCCACCACAACCACCATTCAGTCGGGGCTGATGAAGACCAGCAGTAGCTGGCCGAAAATTTCCCAAGGTAAAATCTTTATCAGACTCTTGAGTCAGAACACACAGAAATATGAACAACCCGGAGTCGGAAAGTGTCTTTGCTCAGGAGGAGGTTGGTTGAATGTACATCAGGGATGAGAGGGAAAGTAGAGGACTGTGGGTCCAGTGTGTGTGTGTGTGGGGGGGGGGGGGGGGGGGAGCAAGAAGAGGAGGAGGTTGGTTGAATGTACATCAGGGATGAGAAGGAAAGTAGAGGACTGTGGGTCCAGTGTGTGTGTGGGGGGGGGGGGGGGGGGGGGGAAGAGAGGAGGAGGTTGGTTGAATGTACATCAGGGGATGGAGAAGGAAGTTAGAGGATGTGGGCCAGGGTGTGTGTGGTGGGGGGGGGGGGGGGGGAGAGAGGTGAATGTAAGGGCTGAAGGAAAGTGAGACTGTGGGTCCAGTGTGGTGTAAGAAGAGGAGCAGTGTTGATGTACATCAGGGATGAGAAGGAAAGTAGAGGATGTGGTCAGTGTGGTGTGGGGGGGGGGGGGGGGAGTAAGAGAGAGGGGGTTGGTGTTGGAAGTTCGGGATGAGAGGAAAGTAGGGATGTGGGTCAGCGTGCTGAAGGCGGAACAGGAGGGGGGGAAAGGGGAGGGGGGTAGAGGGAGCACACAGTTCAATAGTGACAGGGGTCATGTGCCTGACGAGCCCTTGATGGAGGGGGGGGGGGTGGGGTGGGGAAGGGAGCAGATGTCGGTTCAGTTATGATGGGGATCATGTGTCCTGACAACAGTCATTGGTAGTGGGGGGGGGGGGGGGAGAGGGTGTGTGTGGAGGGAGCAGACTGTCGGTTCAGTATGTAATGGGGATCATGTGTCCTGACAACAGTCATTGGCAGTGGGAGGGGGGTGGGAGGGGGGGTGGAGGGAGCAGACTGTGAGTTCAGTATGTAATGGGGATCATGTGTCCTGACAACAGTCATTGGTAGTGGGAGGGGGGTGAGGGGTGAGGGGGGGTGGAGGGAGCAGACTGTGAGTTCAGTATGTAATGGGGATCATGTGTCCTGACAACAGTCATTGGAAGTGGGAGGGGGGTGAGGGGTGAGGGGGGGTGGAGGGAGCAGACTGTCAGTTCAGTATGTAATGGGGATCATGTGTCCTGACAACAGTCATTGGTAGTGGGAGGGGGGTGAGGGGTGAGGGGGGGTGGAGGGAGCAGACTGTAGTTCAGTATGTAATGGGGATCATGTGTCCTGACAACAGTCATTGGTAGTGGGAGGGGGTGGGGGTGAAGGGGGGGTGGAGGGAGCAGACTGTTGGTTCAGTATGTGATGAATAATCCTGTGTCCTGGCGCAGACATCGATGGAGGGGAGAGGGCATCGCCCTCCACCATCTTCTCCGTTCCTGGTCACACTCCTGTCATCTTCAGGTCAGTCGCCGCCACCCCGAGGGGCAGCGGGATGTGTGGGGAGTATGTGTGAGAGAAAGAGAGAATGTGGTGAGAAATACACTATGTGTAAGAGGAGGGAGAGAGAAAGAGAGAGTGTGTGTTTGTGTGTGTGTGTGTGTGTGTGTTTGTGAGAGAGAGAGAATATGGTAAGAAATAGACTATGTTTAAGACAGAGAGAGAGAGAGATAGTATGTGTGTGTGTGTGGTGCTGCCTGTTTGTGTGTGTGTAAGACAGAGAGAGTATGTGAAAGAGAGAATTCTATATGTTTGAGTGTATTAGTTTTTGTTTTGTTTTTAGTTATCCTCTTTTTCTTTTTTCTTCTTTTATTCATTTGTTGATGGTTTGGTTCTCATCCCTGTTCTTTCTGTTCTCAACTGTCTATAAATGATACATTTTGTTCTTGGCTTTGTTTGGTCACATCTGTTGTATTAAACTCTTGTTGTTTTTGTTTTTTTCAAAAAGAAATGTCTGGTCTACAGGCACACACACATACACACACACATACCCTGCAAACACACAAAGAGACAGATATACACATGCACACACACACACACACACACACACACACACACACACACACACACACACACACACACACACACCTGCATGTACATAAACACACAGAGAGACATACACACAAACACACACACACACACCCACACTCACCCCCCCCCCCCCACACACACACACACAGAGGATGTGAAGTTGTCCAATATGACCTTCATTGTGGTGATAGTGTAGCTTGACCTCACGATGTGTCTGTCCTGCTGTGGTGTGTGCAGTGAAGTAGGGGGAAGAACTCTGTTCCGATTACTGTGCCGAGACGCAGGAGGAGAGACGGAACAGATGTTGCTGAACGAGACTGTGCCTTCCTGGGTGGTGGATGTGGTTGTTCATGTAGGTACTGCACACACACACACACACACACACACACACACACACACACACACACACACACACACACACTCACTTACACACACACACACACACACACACATTGTTAACATGCATAGTAGTTCAGTTTCATTTCAGTATGTAATTAAGCCAGTGTTAAACAGATTAACAGTTCTCTTGAAACGGAAGCTTGCTTTACATGTAACTCTGACGTTCAACTATAATGGAACTGAAACTAGAGTAAAAGCTTTGTGTTGCTGTCAACACAAGACACATGCATATTCTCTCGCCTCTCTCTCTCTCTCTCTCTCTCTTAGTCTCTCTGTCTGTCTCTGTCTTCTTTCTGTCCCTCTTCTCATTCTCTCTCTTCTTTTCTCTTTCTTCTCTCTCTCTCTCTCTTCTCTTCTCTCTCTTCTCTCTCTCTCTCTCTCTCTCTCTCTTCTCCTGCTTTCTTTCTCTGTCTCTCCTGCCTCTTTCCTTTCTTTCTTCTTTCTCTGTCTCTCTTCTTCTCTTCATCTGTCTCTCTCTGCCTTCTCTCTCTTCTCTTTCTCTCTCTCTCTCTCTCTCTTGCTCTTTATCAACCAACACTGGAGGCAGAAGAAAGCCTTAGACCTGCTGGTTGACCAGTGGCAGC
Source organism: Conus canariensis (assembly GCA_033310375.1). NCBI lineage: Eukaryota > Metazoa > Mollusca > Gastropoda > Neogastropoda > Conidae > Conus > Conus canariensis. The sequence continues at coordinate 7,325,854 of CM065742.1, read as the reverse complement.
CGTCTCTTAAGCTGCCCCAGATGGAGAGGAAGGATTGGAGGCAAGTTGGTCGAATTGGGCGTCAGTGAGTGCCTTCCCTTTGCTTTCAGAAAAACATGCCAAAGTTCACCAAGGTGCCCTTCTTCCTGCAGCCCCACTCCAGCACTGGCATCAAGCCCATCAAAAAGTGAGTGATGAGGATGTGTGTGTGTGTGTGTGTGTGTGTGTGTGTGTGTGTGTGTGTGTGTGTGTTTCTCTCTCCCTGTGGTTTTCGTCCTTACCTGCCTTTTTACCTTAACTCCATAGCCTGGAGCTTCAGGGCCTCGCTCACAAACTGTGATGATGCGCGAAGATTAGACAGGCGGAACATGGAACATTTTTCTTCAAGCACACACAAGACTCGGTCCAGGGGGAATAGGCTGTTCTCTCCCATAGATCGAAAACAGTGTAGTTTTCTCTGAGGTAGGGTTGTTGTGAAATGTTCGTTCCTGTAGACCGAAAAAAGTGCAGTTTTGATAGTCTTGTTTGGAAACGTTCTTTGCTGTAGACTATAAGCAATGTAGTTTTCTTGTCAGATGGGAACGTTTTGAAGCATTCTTTCCTGTGGACCAAAATCAGTGCAGTTTTCTTTCTGATAGACTTGATTTGAAACATCCCTTTCTGTAGACTAAAAACAGCGTGCTTTTCTCTCTAATAATCTTGTTGTGAAACAGGCAAGATTTGCACTCGCACTTAACAAGAATGTGCATATGTTGGTCCAGTCATATTGGTTTTGTTACTGAATTTGTTGCTCCTTATAACTAAACATCTGATTAGTCATAATGTCAGACCAAGTGTTGACTAACAGTTGTGGTGTCTATGTGTCATGTGTCATACTATCTCCCCAAATGACTCGCCACCTGTCCACTGTCACCACAGGGACCGTCTGTCAGCAAGCGACATGATCCAGGTGCGCAAGGTCATCGAGCACGTCTATGAGAAAGTGCTGGGTCAGGGGTCAGACGCAGGCTCCCAGGCGGCGGCCAGCAACGCCAGTCAGGAGAAAGAGGCGGAGAAGGATGAGGACCTGTCCACTGTGGCTGAGGAGAGGGTGGAACTGTTGTGTAGTGATCAGGTGAGACAGGGGAGGGTGGAACTGTTGTGTAGTGATCAGGTGAGACAGGGGAGGGTGGAACTGTTGTGTAGTGATCAGGTGAGACAGGGGAGGGTGGAACTGTTGTGTAGTGATCAGGTGAGACAGGGGAGGGTGGAGTAACTGTTGTGTAGTGATCAGGTGAGACAGGGGAGGGTGGAACTGTTGTGTAGTGATCGGTGAGACAGGGGAGGGTGAGTGGAACTGTTGTGTAGTGATCAGGTGAGACAGGGGAGGGTGGAACTGTTGTGTAGTGATCAGGTGAGACAGGGGAGGGTGGAACTGTTGTGTAGTGATCAGGTGAGACAGGGGAGGGTGGAACTGTTGTGTAGTGATCGGGTGAGACAGGGGAGGGTGGAACTGGTGTGTAGTGATCAGGTGAGACAGAAGAGGATAGAACTGTTGTGTAGTGATCAGGTGAGACAGGGTAAAGAGAGGATGACATGATGGGAGAGGATAGGAGGGACCTTGGGGGTGGGGGGGGGGGGGCAATCAAAAGAGAAGGGGGCTGATGTTGCTTCTGCACCCATTCACCTTGCCCATAGCATTTAGCACACATACCACCCACCATGGCAAAGTGGCTGACATTGCCGACTCTCAGGTCAGAGGTCATGGTATCAGTGCTCATCGGAGCCATTTATTTGAGGAATTTTTCTGCCTTTTCTACTTGAGTTTGCTCTGGGCTCAGTTGGGAAGACTGGGACCATTAGAGTTGAGTTTTGTCCACTTAAATGGATGCGTCTCTGAGACTGTTGCTCGTGTTTCCTGACCAACACTGCAGGTGTCTGTGTCTCTCAGACCTGGTTGATGCTAGAATATATCAAGAAAGTATGTGTAGAGTACAGCCTGTCATGCAGTCTCAAACCAGAATGAAATCCAAAGCATCATCTTCATCATCCTTATCCTCAGTGATCAGTGAAAAAAAAAAAAGGCTCAGAGTTTGTTACCCTTCATGCTCTGCTCTCATGGTGACCTCAGTTTTGATGTCCTCTCCACGTCTCTGCCCTTGCCAAGTTTCTGTCAGGGTCACTGGTATTGGCTGTTTCATGGGGACTGTCGTTTGGTGGCAACCTTTGGAGGGGGAGCCCACTCACGCTTGCTCCACAACAAAGCAACCATTGACATCAGTTCGGAGGCTTAATTGATGGTGTCCTGCGTATGCTGGTTTAGAAAGGCCACTGAACACCACCAAAGTGACTTGACAGTAATGCAGTGTATCCTCTGGTGGGGTGCCTCTTGACCATTTGACACTGACTGCTCCCTGTGGATTTCTGGTGTCAGGGCTGTGGTGGAACAAGCCGGGCCGTAGCTGTGGAAAGGGAGCCAGAATAATGGGCATGGGTGCAGTGCCACGGAGAGAGCACGGAAGATGAGACAGCTGAAAAACAAGGCATTTAACATATGTGCATGTAGATGTTTGACCACGGAAGCAAAAGTTACCATCCATGCGTCCACTGTTTACAATTTCCCGCATCATTTCCTTCCTTGTCAACCATTTGGAGATGACCTTGATTCAGGAAATATGGGCCGCAGCTTCAAACATCAGTGTCATACACCGTGCTGTTCTGTGCCAGAACTGCACTCATGAACCATTTGAAATTGCACCTAGCAGTTGACCGGGTTCCAAAGGCCTTAACATGAAGTGGGAACTCTTCAGCGGCCAAAACAACGTCCATTTCTGGAAAGAATGATAATGGGGGGTAAAGTCATCATTGTGTTTGTTCATTTGTGCTTTTAATCGATTTTGACTGCAGGTTTTTTTTTAATGCTTCTTGGAAGATCATGACAAACAGCATTTATGACATTCATTCAGCATTTTAAATCAACCAGTAAGGTGAGAAAATTAACGTGTGTTTGATGTAGACATGTCATAGTGAAGGATCACAGGGGTGTTGCACACATGTGACTTAGCTGACTTGGGGGAAATCTCGCGTTTTTTTTTTAACTGGAAAGGTGGAACTATGTCACCAAATGCCATGCCCCTAGGTGGCTGTATTTGCAAACATCAGTATACATGTGCTTTTGAACTCATCTTTGTCGTTTGTGTTGGTTGTACCAGTAGGGTTCCATATAGGTGTGTTCGCAAACTCACAAGACCATCGCTGATGGGCATCAGATACTGATAACCTTTGTTTGAAACTTCAAATGAAGTATCACTGATCATAGTCAAGTTTTATTCATGCACCTGAAATCAGTAGCTGTAATGTTACATAATTTTGAGACAACTTACCTTGTTAATTGAAACACCCTGCTGTTGAACTCATTAACTTGAGTGTTGTCATATGAAAAAATAACTGTTTTCACAAAGTTTTTATCACTTGACTATTTTATTTTATTTTATTTACTTTATAGTGCATTATTATCAGAGTTTAATAAAAAAAAAAAAAAAAAAAAAGGAAAGAAAAAGATAAATATTCATTTGTAGGAAACAGTAGAATAGAACTCTAATACACTTGACAGTGATTTGTTAGCATTATCCCAACGTTTGATGAAAATTTGTTGGTAAACAAGGAAGAAATGACATTTTAGAGGGAAATACCCATGTTCAGCCATTCGTGGCATTTCACAGTGTGAGTTGGAGCAGCAGCTGAAACAGACATTCTGTGAAACTAAGAGCTGGATCCCCTGCAGTCGGGCAGTGCCACGGCTTTTGTGATGCTGAAACTGAAATCAGCTAAACTGACCTTAGTTTTATTTTATTTCATGACACAGTCTGACCATTTGTTTGACCGATCACGCTCACATTTTTATTTGACTTTGAAAGGAGTGCTAGTTTTAAAGTGAGGTGACTGGAGGCAGAAACTGAAACAAATGTTTAAAAGAAGAATTCAGGTTGTTCCGCCAGATGAAAGGGACAAACTATTTGTTCCTTTTTTTTTCTGGCGGATAAAATTCGATTTTTCTTTGAAAGTTTAAGCCACACATTCAGCAGGCCTGTGATCATGTTCCAAAGCAAAGCCAGGCCAGTTACAAAGAGGTTATCCCACAGTGCACTCCTCAAACTGGAAGCATCACACTTACTGGTGACAAGAGCAATCAATGAGCGGCTGTCAGACTTGGAATAAATGAGTCGGTGGTAAGAAGATGGGCAGTGATCAGACAAAAACCGTTCAGTGGGAAAGAAGCAACAACAAGGTATTGCATTTAGGGGGAAAAATGCCAAATGTCCAGAACTGGAGATGGTGCTAACTGAGGGCGCCACTGAGCAGAAAGCAGACAGTATGGGATCTTCAACAGTGCAGCTTAGACTGAAAGCTTTGGAACTTGCTGAAGCCAAGGTGATTGGTTCCAGCTTGAGTTCTGAAGATGATGACACAGCTTGATCCCATTGTCACCAGGTATCATTTCCCCCTTCATTTCCAACAATGCAGACAGAGACTCCTCCCCCAGAATTTGGCTACTTCACTGGATTCAGAACAGAACAGTAGAGATGTTTGTTTCAGTGCTGTTTCACATACTCTGTCTACACGTGTGTATATGGGTGTGCGTGTCTAATTTGCCTGTGTGCTCGTCAGGTGCTGGATCCCAACATGGACCTGAGGACGGTGCGGCACTTCATCTGGAAGCAGCCAGGCGACCTGACGCTGCACTACCGCCCTCTGTCCAAAAAAGACTTCCATAGCTTCTCCAAGTACAGCGCCCTCAACTCGGGGGAATCATAGAGCGGGGTGGTCCCTTGATTGTGTACTCTGCTTGTGTCTCTCCCTGCAGTTGTCAGTGTTTGGGTCGTGTGGGAGTCGTCAGTATTGTGTGCGCTGGAGGTGGTGTGTGTGTGTGTGTGTACAGTGTGCTTTTGTGGTATGTATGTAAGTATGATTGTGTAGTGTGATTGTGTGTGTGGTGTGTTGGTAAAGTGTGTGTGTGTGTGACACAGTGTGTGTGTTGTGTGATTTTGTGTGTGTGTGTGTGTGTGTGTGTGTGTGTGTGTGTGGTGTGTGTGTGTACAGTGTGATTTTGTGGTATGTATGTAAGTATGATTGTGTTGTGTGATTGTGTGTGTGGTGTGTTGGTAAAGTGTGTGTGTGTGTGACACAGTGTGTGTTGTGTGATTTGTTGTGTTGTGTGTGTGTGTGTGTGTGTGTGTGTGTGTGTGGTGTGTGAATACTTCAGCCCCCATTTATAGGTATACTGGTGAGAGTGGAACCAGCGATATATTTTGACTGTTTGTGAGTGTACTCTTAGCACAGAACTTTAACTTGCATAGTGTTCCCTGGGTTACTGCCATTTGTGATCTAAGCCTGCGTGGAGATGGTGTGCCTGCAGACCTGGTATTTCTGGCATTGCCATCTCTGACAGTTATGGTGACATAGTCCTGTAGTCTGCACACTTGGGCACTGATGTTGGCATAGTTGTGTATATAGCTTTTACATTTATGTTGATGTAGTTGTTTTGACTTGTACAGTTTTTGACATTTATGTTGACACATTTGTCTACAGTGACATTCATGTTGACGCAAATATTTTGTCTGTAGCTTTGACATTTATGTTGACACATTTGTCTACAGGGACATTCATGTTGACGCAAATATTTTGTCTGTAGCTTTGACATTTATGTTGACACATTTGTCTACAGCGACATTCATGTTGACGCAAATATTTTGTCTGTAGCCTTGACATTTATGTTGACAATTATTTTTTGTCTGTAGCTTTGACATTTATGTTGTCACAGTTGTTGTTTTTTTCTATAGCTTTGTCATTTATATTGACATGGGTGTTTTGTCTATAGCTTCCACATTTATGTTGACGCACTTGTTTTGTGTACAGCTTTGACATTTATGTTGACACAGTCCTGGATCCTTTGTACTTTGACGTTTATGTTGACACAGTTGTTCACTCTATAGTTCTGACATTTATGCTAAATCACTCATGCTTACCTGTTCAAACAAGTGCCTCAGTCCCACTCTGCATGAACAAAGCCCTAACCAACCAAGACATCCCTAAAGTTCTTGGGGGACAGAAGGGAGCTAGATCCCATCTCCAGTTGCTGTTAACCCTGCTGTCAGAATGATCTCCCTGGACACACACTTCACTGCCGGTCAGTCTCCTTTCTGTTCACGACAAAAGAACTCGTTCGCCAGCAGCTCTTGGGTTTTAGTTTGACGTACTCTCAAAGCTGTGGATCCCATTGAGAGGCCTTGCAAGCTGGCCATTGGTTTCCAACTGCACACTTGGTTGGTTCTGCTGTCAGGAAGCTGCATTTCCAGTGAAAACAGCCAGCAGGTGTTCCAGGGTACTGGCTGTGCTCAGAATGTCACCGACTGCAGTGCCGTGTTACTCTGTGGCATCTGTCACTCCACCTTTTTTTTTTTTTCGTTTTTTTTTTTCTTTCTTGAGATCAGAATTTTCATCTGTATCCTACCAAGAGGAAGAGCAGTTGATGGGAATCCTTTTTTTCTTTACTTTGTATTGCTAATTTCTATTATCAAAGGACATAAGTTACTCATCGTCGTCGATGTGTCTTGACTGTCTTCTTTTCTGTTCACTTCTGAATTTCTGTCGGTGGAGGTCTTCATTCTCCAGTATGGCATTCTCTTCAGTAACAAGTTGAACCCGTAGTGGTCTGGAGTCGTGTCTTGGAACGTCGAGTTCTTTTTTTTTTTTTTTTTCCCCCATCAAAGGCAAGGGAGATCACTCTTGGAGTTTGAGTGGAGGTGACTGGAGATACCGATCTAGCTCCCCTGTGTCCTGAAACGGTTTAGGGGTATTCACACCAAGTAGCATTAAAGAACTTTTTTGGACACATAAGTATGTCTAAAAATTATTTCTAATAGCAAAGTCCTGTTTCCTCTCTGGCTTTGACGTTTATGTTGACACATTTGTTTCTTGTATAGCTGTGACAATTATGTTAATATAGATGTTTCCTGTATAGTTTTGATATTTATTTTCTAATATGTCTTTGACTTATATTCACATAGTCATATTTCCATCTTCCTCACTCCATTTCTCTCTCACTCTCTCTCTCTCTCTCTCTCTCTCTCTCTCTCTCTCTCTCTCAAAATGCTATGCATGTAATGTCTTTCACCTGTAAGTTTGTTCTCTCTCTCTCACTTCTAAGGGGATGTAAAAGGTAAAAAGGGGAGGGATGGAGGGTTGCCTGGAAATAGTACTTGTGTAAGCTTTACAAATGTCATAAATGTTCATATTTGTTTACATGTAAACTGATTTATTTGTATGTCCAAGTGATTCGAAAGTTTACTCAAGTAACTTGATGTTCTCTTGATGCATTTGTCTTTGTGTTAACAGCTGTTTGTGAGAGCAAGGTGAAAACAAGCTTTCCACTCATCTGCTTGCCCTCATGAAAGAAATTCTTGTTTGTGTTCATATTTCGCGCTCCCTGTCTGTATCTCTCTCTCTCCTCCCTGCCCTTCCTTCTCCTCCTCATCTCTCTCTCTCTCTTACTCTCTGTTCTCCTTCCTGTTGCTTTCTCTTTCGTAGATCTGTTTGCTGCAGGAAGATGCCATGATGCGTTACCCAGTTTGTGTTTTATATTTGTTTTAATCTCCGTTGCAATTAGTACACAGTTTAGACACTGTATGTATGAGCCAGTGCTTATGTGTGTGTGTGTGTGTGTGTGGATGTAGGTTCAGACTCTTCTTAGTTAGAGACCTCCTAGCCTTTTCAACCCAAGCACAGCAGCTGACTGTGTAGCCTACTCAGCCGGCCATGTTTTGCCCATTCATATGGAAGATTGTGGGACTGGTGGGGGGGGGGGGGGGGGGGGAGGGCTGCTTTACTAAACTGTCATCACTCTGAATCGGCATGTAAAATGGGCATAAATGTACAAAATGTTTTTTGTTTGTTTGTTTGTTTGTTTTTTTCATTCTAGTACATGTTTAATTTTCATGGTGTGTGATTCTTCCAGTGACGTATCATGGTCCCTTCATATGTAGGGGCCAAACAGATCCTTCATCAGTTCATCAGTATTTGTCAGTCCGATATGTTGTATTATTATGTTTGTAATGAAATGCAGATAAAACTCGAATGTGTCATGTAGTCAAAGATATTGTCTGCAACAGTGTAGATTTATATGGGTTTTTTTTTTTACTTGTAGGATTATTTGCTGAAATAGTCTACTATGATGTCATCAGAAACTTGCCCGAGTGTAATGTTACTTCATTGGCTCATAGTTTCAGAAGGAAAAAAGAAAAAAAAAACGTGATGGGAAAACACCTCATGAAATCATTTTGAATTTGCTTACACAGAGTAGGAAATGATACAAGAAGGAAATAACTTGAAAGTACTCTCTCTGTACTTTTCATTTATGCACAGAACAAGGGTCACATGTGAAGTAAGAAAAACACCTCACTAAAGTCATTTTAAATTTACTTTACTCAAAGGAGCATATGATACAAGAAGGAAGTAACTTCAGAGTACTCTCCCTGTACTAATCATTTATGCACAGAACAAGGGTCACATGTGCTAGATTTAAACAGAGATTGATGCCTGAACTCTGTGAAAGAGCAGGCAGCCATATGCATTCATGTGCACCCACCTTGAGGTCGGGCGCCAGGCAGAAAGAGTTAAGGGTCTACAGACACAGCGTGGTACTAACTTTATTTAACTCAGTGCAGACGCAGCTTTCTGCCACAACCGCGACACACTGAGACGCACTATTTTGGGTATTTTTATAAAAAATACAGGGACAGAACCAAACCGAAGACAACAATAATTATATGTTTTTTAAAACTTCAAATCATGTTCTTTTAGAAAAAAAATACTACAATCCTGCGCTCAGTACACACTTCACTCACCACCGGTTTGAAAAGTGTAAGAAAACAGCTATCAGCAAAAACTTTTTCTTCACGTAGGTATGGATGAAAAATCAATATGATCATAACTGTAGTGAACATAATGTGTAGTAAACACATAAAAACAATATATCGTTTACACACACAGCTGTGTGCATGGTCCAAACTTTGAACAGAGTGCTGCTGTCACATATTTGAAGAAAAAAATGCAAAAACTTCATCATCATTTGGTATGTGCAACTCACCATCGTCACTCATATTCTCTCTGTCTGATTTGGCAAGTTCGGAAAACAGTTCAGAAAAGTTCGGCAAGTTCGGAAAACGGTTCCAGTTCTTCATCTGATCCTTCTTCCATTATTCTTTCAATTACTTCTTGAAATAAGATGTTTCTGTTCGCTACCACTCGCTGATGCTTCAGTGCCGACATCATGATGAACACGGGCAGCTAGAGTTATGTCCAGCTATCCCATAATATGAGCGTAAAAGTAGAATTAAATGCGCGATATACACTAAGGGAGAGTACCACCTAATAGAGGAAATCCTCAGCTTTCTGTAGATACCAAGATTGTTTCCCTTAGACTGCACAGCTACATGTGAAAATTGGAGTAAAACTGTCAAATCACCTGGTGGGCGACGCGTCAGTGCCAAGCACTCAACCTGTCGTCCGCCAGGTGATCGACGAGGTGGCAATGAGTTAAGAGGTAAGGGTCTATAGACACAGCATGGTACTAACTTTATTTAAGAGGTAAGGGTCTATAGACACAGCGGGGTGTTAACTTTATTTAAGAGGTAAGGGTCTATAGACACAATGTGGTGTTAACTTTATTTAAGAGGTAAGGGTCTATAGACACAGCATGGTGTTAACTTTATTTAAGAGGTAACGGTCTATAGACACAGCGTGGTGTTAACTTTATTTAAGAGGTAAGGGTCTGTAGACACAGCGTGGTACTTTGTTTATTTATAAATGTATTACATTGTGGTTTGTGCTTGAAACTGCAATATATGTGGGTTTAATTACGATGCCAGTTTACGCAGTCATGGACACATTTTGCAATTTGGATTTTGTCGATCATCAGTGCAGAGCGTGTCCATTTTGTATGTATGTTTGAGAGTGTGTTTATGTATATACATGACCACCACTGTGGATTGAAGGGGTTTTTTGTTTGTTATTTTTTACTTTCTGATCCTGAACATGATATTGATGAAACAGCCCATGCTGACATAGCTATGTCGTGCATCCACTCGCTGTGCTGGCGATCAGCCAATGGTACGTCTGTCACCTGCAGATCCTGCTCCCAATTTGAGAATAGATTTTTCATTGGATGACTGTATTGTATGCTAAACTTCTCTTAGCAACAGAAACTAAAACTTGTATGCCCTCGGTAAATAGCTAGAAATGGCTTACTGGTGTGTAAAATTATAAAAGAAAAAAATTAACCGACATTTTACCAAAAGTATGCGCAAAACAGAGACATTATGCACATACTAAAAAAAAAAACATATACATTCGTAGCATTTTTTTTAGTGGATATTTAAAAAATCTAAATCTGTTCAGCATGCAAATAAGAAAAAAATTGACAAAGTCAAATAATTGTTGCAAGGAATAAAGTCTGTCACTGCCAAAAGTCATCTCTCTGAAAGTGGATACTGAAGCAAATACAAGTGTACCACTTTATGCCACTTCCATGAGTCAGGCCAGCCCGCAGTGTGCGATGTGTGAAATCACAGTAGTTAGTCGTGGATGTGTTGATGGCATCATCTTCAGTATGAATCATTTGGATTCTCACGAACACTGCAGTGCATGCCAAATCATTCTGTCACTGTTCTGCCCTAGAGTTGCGATTCAGAGCTGATGCGGGGTTTGACAGCTCCATAAGAGCCGACAGTAACACACAGGGCATCTTCACTGTCTGCTGCTCTGATGTGGTCTGGCTCTAAGTCTCTGTCAGCTGTTTCAGAGACCAGTCCCCAGTCAAAAAAATCTGACAGAGAATTTTCCTGAAAGACAGGGAAAGACCAAAGGAAGAGCGAAGCGTTGACATGCAACCAGAGGCAGCAGTGGCGATAAATCATTCTCAAAGGGAGAAACATTCTGGGAATCCTGTTAGAACAGGAATCCTTTATTCTTGATGATTAGGAGAACAACACCGAGAAAGGCAATGTGGAGGCTAGCTGATGTGTAGAGTATTGACAGTGAATCCTTTTGCCGTCAGACAAAATCGCGGTTATGTCCGGACCTGTCTCTTGTAGTATCATTGGTCAACAAGGGAATTAAATCCAACTCATCCTTAGGCAAATGATTCTGTGAAGAGATGCTTTGCCTTTATTCATCTGTATCAGTTTTATGTTCACTTTTGTTGGTAACCTGAAAGCCACTCTCTCTCTCTCTCTCTCTGTCTCTCTCCCCCTTAATGGGTTTACATTTTAGTTTTAGTGTAAAAGAGTGACCTTGCCCCAGTATTTCCAGAGGAGGTTTAACATAAATTCATTTTGTACTTGTTCAGTAGTGAACGCAAGCAAGCTATTGGGAACCCACCCCAACCGCTGATAAGTGATATCTTCCTTATTGTTTGTTGTTGTTCTTGTTGTATATCACTGTCTGTGCATATGTATGAGTGTGACTGGAGAAGAGAGAAAATTAAAAAAAAAAAAGTCCAAGACGTAATACTTGGCATTTATATATGTGTGGAGCTGATGTGTGATTTGTGCTAGCAATAACCTGTGCCAAGGAATACAGATTTTCTGACATGGTCCACGAAGAGTAATCAGATTATTTCATCAAAATAAGGGTGCCCTTCATGGATTGTCACTGTATATGAAGTGTGTGGTTTAAACATCTGGTTGTAACTTAGAAGCATCATCAACATTTGTGATATATGGTGATTAGTTTTCAGTACAGTTATTTGAACCATACCTGTCAGTCTGTCATCATTGTTTTATTTTTGCCTCCCCCCCCCCCCCCTCCCACAATGATGTTATTTAGGTGAGAAAAGAGAACAAAGAAAAAACCCAAACAAACCAAAAAAAAAAAAAAAAAGAACAGAGACCCCTGTCTGGTTACATGTGGGCAGCGAAATGTCCATCCCTTGATGTGTGGCTTGTGACAAATGAATATTTTGAATGTGACAGATAATTTGAACATGCGCATGGCTATGTGGTGGTGCAGATTCTTTGTTCGTTTCAGATGGAGGTTTTGGTTCGATCGAAGTCAGAGAAACCGAATGGCCGCAGAATCAGTGGGAAGCTCGCTCAGCATTTAAAGAATGGAATGGGGACACGTGCACTTTGTGTGTTTTTAAGTGTTCAGAAGGGGTTGGACACACATCATTTGTGCATCATTCGCTCAGATGGGGTTTGGGTACATGTGCTTTGTAAGCATGGGTTCAGATGCCTGTATGGCCTGTATGTAATGTGTGCATTTTGGAGAATGAATCTGCCGTGCAGCAGCAGAATGAATGTAGCAGAATGTGTGCAGGTGCTTGAAAGGATTTGTGATGCAACTGTTCTTTGATGGTCTTAGGTGTCTTGTGAATAAAGTGTTGCACTGAACTGTGTCTTCAGGCAGTGGAGTCCTGTGGCATTGTCATAGATGTCTGTTGGCACAAACAGCCAGTCAGGACAGCACATGGGTTTAGCATTGTCAATGACAGTAGTGAACACCATCTCTGGGGATAGAAAATAAAGAGTTAAAACAACAACAACAACATACACACACATGCACATGTTTATGCATGTACACAAGCACATGAATTGCACACATGTGCATTCTTTCTCTCTCTCTCTCTTCTCTCTCTCTCTCTCTTCAAAACACACACACATTCACAAATACCACACACACACACACACACACACACACACACACACCCACCCACCCAACATGGTCTTAATCTGTCTCAACAGACTGACAGAAATATTAGAACTCCAAAAATTGCCAGGTTTTCTGCCAAAGAAGAGCTGCCATGATGAGAAATAATGATCCAAGGTGGTTCTGAAGGTTGAATGGGGTGCAGAGAGAGGGGGGGGGGGGGGGGGGGGGGAACTGGTGCTGAGGGCATCTTGGATTTGGTTTAAAAGATTACCGGTTCTTGCTTAGAAAGGGAACATTCTTCTTCTTCTGCATACACAGGCTGATACTCTTGCGGACACTCCCTATATGGACAGACAAGTATTACTCCCATCTACCCAACAAAGGGAGTGTAGTTTTGTGTGTATGACTGTTTTTTATCCCGCCATTAAGGCAGCCATACTCCATCTTCGGGGAAGAAAGGAAACATTCAACATGTCTGCAATGTCAAAGTCTGTGTTCACCTCTTCTACTCCCTGTAATAACTGAGCATTATTCATAATTTCTTACCATTGCATACTTTTTGATTCAACTGGCATGAAAGGGCAGGCGATGTTGGATCTGCTAGGTTCCAGGTGGAAGATGAAGAAGGCAACAGGTGGTAACCCCTGTAAGAGGGCCACAGCCTGCCTCCTGAGTCATGCTGCTACTGAGCCGTATGTTTGACTGATTTTCAAATACCGCTTAATATTCAAACGAACCTTATTTTAGACATCTTCAGTCACTACTATACTATTCTCATTGTCTTCAATTTCAGTTATGCAAAGGTTACATACTAACATTACAGTGTCAGAACTCATGATAAATACTTTTCACTTCTGATATCAATATACAGCCTACAGATTCACATTTTGAAGCATCTGATGTGCATAGATGGCCGCTGGTAATGCTGTAGATAGAGCATGCCAAAAACTGTAAAGGTATAAGAGTGGTGAGCGAGACGAGTTGAGATTAATTCTATTTCAGGAAGGAGTGCGGCTGTTACTCCCACAATGACCTCAAAGCTCACATACCCTGCGGGTCACAACGGTTACCTTACCTCCATTTGATTTCTTATTATCTATCATTTGTTACAACAACAAAGTTTAAAAACTTAAATTGTTAAAAAAAAAAAAAGGTATTGTACTACGATCAGACTTCACTGATAATTTGTACTCTATTGAATCAATTGAACTATTGTGTGTAACAATTTTCGGTTAAATATATTGATGTTTTACCTATGTATTAAACCACAAGTCGATGATCAATTCTTAAATTAAGAAACAAAGGAAAGAACTACATGCTACTCAACAAGACAACCGACAATGTCCTTGTATTGGTCAAATTTGGATCCGTTGGTTTTGATTTGCACATATTGGACTGAATGCGCTGCTAAAGGTAGCCCTAGTGTGGGGGCAATATGTTTGTTGTAAGTGAACAAATAATAAAACATGAAATGAAAATGAAAAATGATAATGAAATTACAAGAAACTCGAGCAGCATCAAACTGCTATGGCAGAGCATACTGACAGAAGACTTAGTGAAATACAAGGCTTCTTTATTTCCATTCTGAAATGTTTGCAGGTACATCCATTCTAACATGTGTAATTATGTCCATTCTAAAACACACAGATGTCGTGTTGGTCCCTCGAGAGAATAGTTTGTGCATCATGGAGCAACCTCAACCTTCTGGCAAGTCAGGAAGAGTGCTGAAACTGTTCAAATCATATTACGAAAATAGCACCACATGTACAACGTGTACAATGTACAACGTGGCAAAGTAGTGTAGGACAGTGAGATTTTCTCTGCAGTGAACCCCTAGATGCTGGTTTGCATGGTACTCGCACTTGTTCAGTAATTTGTTCGGTTTCATTTTCAGCTTTGGCTAGGCCAGCCATTTGAAGAAATGTTCTTTACAGACGTCATTTTGCTGTCTTTTCTATTCAAAACTTTTTGTCGCCGAAAGCACACCTGGAGGAAACCACAGCAAATTCCAATGATCATTTTTGTGAAACTCGTAATTTCTAGTTGCAAAGTGAGAGGACTGCAGCGGAAATCTAAACAAATCTTAATAATGTTAGCGAACCGCCCAGAGACGTGGACAATGAGTCACAAGACGACTTGTGACTCGTTTGTCACGTTCTCTGGCGGTTCGCTAACATTATTAAGACTCGTAATTTCATTTTCTTCGTTTTGTGGACATGGCTTATATTTCATACCATGTATGGATGATTTTTAACATCTTGCAGCACTATTCATGCAGGTCAGTGAGTGCTCTTTCAGAAGCCGCGACTGCAGACTTTTACAAGGCAAAAAAAAAAAAAACACACGGTAAAGTTGTAAGCTTGGCCTTAAGTGCCACAGAAGCTGTCGTTCTTATGTTTTAATGAAGCTGGTTATGACCGAACTGTGTTCAGTCTTCTTTAATACAAGCTGTACTTTTGCTTTTGCCAGGAAATAATTGTCACTTTTCGTGCGTTCCAAGATCAAAGTTTCTAAGTCAATAACTATTTCCAAGCCATTGTATTACCTTTATCTGTGACTGTGCAGTATGCATGAAGTACTGAATGTGCCGTTCATGTTGTAAATCTCTCGTCACGAGTACCTCTTTGTAGAAGTCTGTCTCAGCCGTTTTGTAAAGCTGTAACCAGGGCATCAGGGTACCACAATTTCAAAGCAAGTGTAGAGTTGTTTTTTTTTTCTTTTTTCGACTTTCCTGAATTTTGAGGGCAGCTATTATTGAAAAAAAAAAGATTTTCATGGCTCAAGAAACATGACTGTATACTGTGTCCTCTGGCGAGGCATAGAATGAATTTTTTTTAGGCCTACTGATAAAGACACTGAACTTGCTGGACAGCAGCCTGTGGGAAGTCCTTTGAAGGTGTAGGCAAGGGGAAGGTCAGATCTTCATGATATCTGGAGTGTGCCGCTTGTTGCCGTGGTCAGAAGAAATGACTTTTTTGTTCAGTCACCGACCTTGACCTGTCTCCTGAGGAGGCCAGGAAGGGCAGGTAATTCTGCGGCCAGGCAGGGAGAAAGAAAGGCGACTGGGTGGACACGGCAGCAGCCACGTCCTGAGTATTTCTTCCGTGGCCGGACCACGATGTCAGACCAGAAGTGGACGACGACCATGTTGATGCCGGTTGCCTGGGCAATAAAGCGTGGCCTTGACCTTGCGAGGGAAAGAGGGCATCTTTGATCTTCTCCGGCTGTTCATGTAGAGGTTTGGAAAAGCCGACAGATTGGGGAGCGGGGGTTAACCGCAAAGGGGGAGAAGGAGAGGAGGAGAGGTTCTGTGGCAGGCCTTCTGCCTCTGGGGAGGAGATGACGGGCACCAGATCCGGCATCCGTCTGTCAGTGGGTAAAGAAATGCAGAACTGATCGGGCACCTCGCCGTCGCCTGTGCCGCCATGACCTCGGAGACTCTCACTGGTGCGCTGCACTGTGGTGTCTCTCCGTTCCTTCATGGAGGTGTCCCTACGGTACGACACCAGTCGCGTTGTGTCGCTGCACGTTGAAGACGCCCTCATCAACCCACGTGTGGACTTGCCCCGAAGCCTGGACTCTTCAGTTCTGCAGACCGCTGGTTGAAGAAGAAGAGATGGCGCGGTGGCAGGCGATACGCTCTTTGTCGTTTTCTTCACGGAGGTCACAGCTGTCCGCTTCAGGTGCTTCTCTTTCTGTCGCTCGTTCCTCCACCACATTTTGATCTTCTGCGGGGAGACTTTGGGTTTGTGCTGCCGGATGTGGCCGCTGTTGAGGATGCGGGCGAACATGTTGAACTTGCCGTCACTGGGCGCCGGGAAGGTCACGTACCAGTTCTGGAGCAGGGGCAGCTCGTGCTGGGGGTCAAAGGTGGTGCGCCTGGTCGAGGGCAGGGGTCTGGCGGACGTCGGGGTCCCAAAGTCTGGCAACAGAGAATTCAGGGGAGGTCAGTCTGACGGTTTCAGTGACTGAACGTGATTGCGGCGAGTCAGGACGGCAGTGTCAGCAAGGAGAGGAGGTTCAGGCAGGAAGCGGCCAAGATGGGGTGGGTGTAGTGGATGCATGGTGTGTGTGTGTCTGTGTACTGCATGCGTACGTGTGTGTGTGTGTGAAAGCGCGTGCGTGCAAGCTGGTGGGATAGGGAAGGGTTTCGGAAGAGTGAAGTTGGCATTGGAGGAAAGGGTATTTGTTGGGAAGAAAATCAAATTCTCAAGGGATCGATGTTATTTATCTACTCATTGGTTTATTCATTCATTCACATAGAAGATTATTTATGTCCACTGTTTCTGTACGATTAGTATTCTTTTTATGCCTACATTGTATGTGGGTGTGCACACACGCGCACCTGTGTGTGTAAAGAGCGAGAGAGAGAGAGGAAGGAGGAATACCATCTCCCAAACTGCCAGACATGCACACAGACAGACACACACACACACACACACACTAACACACACACACACACACACACAGAGACTGACCATTGGCGATGTTTTAGAGGAAGAAAGAATACTATCTCCCTCCCAAACTGCAACACACACACACACACACACAACACACACACACACACACACACACACACACATAACCATTGGCGATGTTTTTGAGGAAGGAAGAATACCATGTCCCAAACTGCCTGCACTTCCTCCTGCTCAGATGGTTCATGTAGCGTCCGCTGGCGATGGACGAGATGGTCGACTGAAACAATGACCAACCAGGCTTTTGCCTTCCTTTTGCTTTTTTTGTTTTGTTTCGTTTTTTCCTCCCCTTTCAGACTCTGTGCTACAATGTTGTATATGTCAACCAAGGCGCTACCTGTATATCAATATATGTCAAACTCACCTCATGCATCATACTAGAACACATTTGACAGAGATCTTTGTGTGTGTGTGTGTGTGTGTGTGTGTGTGGCATCAGTTGTCGGATCAATGGAGCACCTAAGGCGGTGACTTTTTTTTCCTCCTAAGGCCGAAATCCACCTCTTCATTTTTTGGTGCTTCACATTGTCCTCTTCATCTGAAAATTAAAAAAGCGGAAAAACCCCAAATAGTTTCCACAACTAGCTTTTTTTCCTTTTTCTTCCTTTTTTTTTTCTCTTCTTTTTTTTTTTTTTAACAACCAGTCTCTTGCACACCATGCATAATCTTTATGTTCTCTTACAAATGGACATATTTTTGCTGATTTTAGTGTTTTGGCGTTTGATACAATGTGTCTGGGTTTGTTTATGTTCTAATATGTCGTGTACTGGCTCACTCACTCTGATAATGTGCTGCTTATACAAAGAAAACAACAGACAGAGAAAAAGAAGGAAAGAAAGGAAGGAAGGAAGAAAGAAGAGGAAGAAGGAAAGAACACAAAAACGGAAAAGAATTCGTTGCTGTGTAAAGACAAACGAATAATAAAATAAATGTACAGTTGTTAAGCAAATGTGAAACAATAATCTTCAGGCCTAGATGTGACCAGGTTGAATACATTGAATACAACATAAAGATTTCCTTCGGCCTCCTCCGTTCTCTCCCGTGTTCCCGAACGTTCCCCGAAAGCCCTCCTTGGAACGAAAAACGAAAACATCCAAGAATGACCGAAGGAACGAGCGAACATGGAACGAAAGAATAAATAATGTTTTTCATACTACGATTTGACAGATATCTTTTTTTTTCATTTTTTTTTCCAATGCAGCTGTCCGGTAGTGAGATAGCCTACACACAGGTCAAGACATGGAATTTCCCAGTGCATAATTTTTACGACATTGTGAATCTTGAAAGCCGGAAAACGTTCTTAGACTCGCTCAGTCACCAAAGGTCCACGTTTGCCAGGAAATTAATCGTAGAGCGTGTCTGATTTGACAAATACCATTAAAGAATTAATGCTTATGTACATTCCTGGAGACCACGCACGCACGCATGCAAGCACACACGAACACACACATACACACATACGCGCACGCGCGCGCACGCACGCACGCAAGTACACACACAGACACACTGACATAATAACACACACACACACACACACACACAGAGCTACGTACCTGACTGAGGGGAGATAATTTTGCCAAGGTCGACTGGTTAAAATGTCTCAACAAAGCAACGACGGCACAGCGCACAGAGCTATCGCGCCACTCTTCCTGGAAACCTAGTTCATCTTTGCTGTGAAACAAACAAGGTAAATAATACATACAAAAGATCAACAACAAGGACAACAACTACAAGACAAATGGTATCTAAACAAAAAAACAAAACAAAACAAAACAAAATCGTTTCAAAGTGAGGGAGAGACTTGCAAGCGAAAATGGAAACAAACTTTAAAAAAAAAAAAAAAAAAAAAAAAGACTATGCCGCCGAACAAAAGAAACTAACAAATGACAAGACAAACACGACGCGTTTCGACCTCTTTGATCTTCTTCAGGCAAG
>CM065742.1:7279278-7284278 GCA_033310375.1 Conus canariensis | reverse complement strand
TGGGACCACACAGTCGAGTTTCATCCACTTAATGGATGCGTCTGAGAGTGTTGCTCAAATTTCCTGACGAACACTGCAGTTGTCTGTATCTCTTGGGCCTGGTTGACGCGGGGATTTATATTATGAAAGGAAGCGTAGAGTACAGCCCTGTCATGCAGTCTCAGATCAATATGGAAATCCGTAGAATCATCTTCATCCTCGTTCTCATCGATCACAGCATTAAAAAACCCACTACTAGCTCGATCAGAATATCAGTTTTGTTCTTTTCATTATTATACATAACTATATCAGAGTCGACACAGCAATAAACTAGTTTATGATTATAAACAACTCTTATCATAAATATATAATATAATTATATAATTAGTAGATTTTTATAATTGAATATATATATATATATATATATATATATATATATATATATAATGCTGAACAATTAAGTAGTGGGGGAAAACAAGTGCAGGTTAACAATTCTTCCATCATTATAGTAATGACTGGGCAAAGATTTGAAATAAAAAAAAAATAAAAAAAAAATTTGAAGATGAAGAAAATGGGAAAATGTATATTATAAAAACCCTTCACTAGCTGCATGAGGGAACCATCGCAATCCCTCTCAAAGGCAGATCTATATGTATCACCTGCTCCTAGGCCTTTCGTCCGCTGGATCGGACTCATCAGGGAGACACGGCTGATTGAGTCTGTGCTCTTGGCGTCAAATAGAGACATGCCATATATATATATATATATATATATATATATATATATATATATATATATATATAAAACAAGGAAAATGTTTGAAACAACATCACTGGAGGTTGAAGACATTAACCAGCACAAACTGAATAAGGAAAGTTCTCTGTCGTAATGAGACAAATAAACTTTTTTTCACGAATGGTTTCGAGAGCTGGACAACTAAGAACCAAGTCAAGTGAACCTCATTTTCTTGTGAATTTTTTTTTACATAATGGGACAAATGAAGTTATGATCATTACACGATCTGTCTCTGTCATGGCGGACTGCTAATTCCCATCCACCCAAAGTCTGAATCTTGTTGCCACATCTTTCACATGTTTTTTTTTTCCATATCAAGCTTTGAATACGGCTGAAAATGAAGGATTTACTGCCAAACTGTTTGTAAAGACTAGATCGTTCACTATTTAGAATGAGGTGAGACCATTTCCGCCAGCTGCAATCTATTCATCTCTGACGGAAGATACAGATGAAATCAGCAACATTACCAACACTTTGCCTGAGCCGAACAAAACCAAAACCATACTCAAACAGACCGAGCCGTACCTTAGTCACCAGTTTTCCTTACTTCTGGCATCTAAATCAAAGGATGTATTGTATGCTTTGCGAGGTCTTCTGTCGTCATCCATCTGCACCAACTCCAACCAATAACAATGCATCTACGAGCAGAAACAAGTGATATTGGGTATCGGTTTGTCTCACAATGAACGGTCGGTCATTGGGGGATCGTCTGTCAACACTTTTCTTCAGGGCACACGTATGAACAGATTCGCAGTGTATCGCAGCTTTGTCCAGTCACCACTGTTCAGAACTATAGTGAACAATTGACTGTACTGTTGATTGGTACGACGAGAGAGAGAGAGAGAGAGAGAGAGAGAGAGAGAGAGAGAGAGAGAGAGAGAGAGAGAGAGAGAGAGAGAGACGAGAGGAGAGACAGAAGATAGATAGATAGAGGGGGAGAGGGAGAGAGAGAGAGAGAGAGAGAGAGAGAGAGAGAGAGAGAGAGAGAGAGAGACAGAGAGAGAGAGAGAGAGAGAGAGAGAGAGAGAGAGGAGAGAGAGAGAGAGAGAGAAAACCCCACACAATCTAGGACTGGAATTTTATACACTGTGTGCCCTTAGAATCTGTCCTTGGTCACGAAGTGAAGCAAAAGAAAGAATTCGCCAAAAGAAAAGCAAAACGCGTACAAAAACAAAAACAAAAACAAAAACAAAAGCAAAAAGGTGTTTTCATGAAAACCCATGCTACACAAACACTAAGACCCACAGGCCTGTGCCTGTCAATAAGTACAGCACACGTAAAATGTTAGCCTGCGAAACGTTCACGTCCAGTACACGGCCGTGCGGGCACAGAACTGCCAAACATTCACTGTGGTTTCTGTGGCATGGCATAACGGACTACGGAGCCGATCCTTCTCCTTATGCTGCCTTTAGCCTTCCATGAAGGCAGTCAGGTACCCGCTCCTGCTAGGTGGACAGAGAGAGGTTTCAAGCCTGAACAAGTCCGACCCTGCATGTGGTTCGAACTCACGGACACCAGTTCAACAGGAAAACACTGTAACCGCCCGACTCTGAGCCTCCACAAGCATACATACGTTCCAACAAACCAGCCAACGCGCGCCCACACACACACACACACACACACATACACACACACACGCACGCGCGCGCGCACACACACACACGTGCGCGTGCACGCGCATACACGCACGCACACACACGCCGTGCGCGCGCACACACACACACAGACACACACACACGCGCGCGCGCACACACACACACACACACCGGAGCTCAGTGTAACAGCACACACACACACACACCACACACCCACACACCCACACCACACACACACACACACACAGACACAGAGAGAGAGAGAGAGAGAGAGAGAGAGAGAGAGAGAGAGAGAGAGAGAGAGAGAGAGAGAGAGGAGACTAACGTATGCTGGGATAGGCGTGGGCAGGATAGGATCATCAGTTTTGGGGTTGTGTGTGTGTGTGTGTGTGTGTGTGTGTTGTGTGTGTGTGTGTGTGGTGTATGTGTGTGTGTGTGTGTGTGTGTGTGTGTGGTGTGTGTGTGTGTGTGGGCAACGTGTACGGACGGTCTATAAACAGTCTTTGAGATGCTTGCAAAAGTCGTTTTTGGAAGTCAGGAAAAGAAAGGGGATTTACCTTGACAATACTGACACACATGGTTTTTGAACCCGCCTGTTTCAGGAGGTGGTAGTCAGTAAAATTAATGTTAGGGCGATCAGCTAGTCAACAATGGAAAATCTCTGAAATGGAGCCGTATGCTTGTGTACTTTGGCTTTAGTAAGTCTGCTGTTGTTTACAAATATGTTTGACTCGGCTTGCATCTTGGAGCCTGTAGAAGAAGAAGAAGAAGAAGAAGAAGAAGAAGAAGAAGAAGAAGAAAAGAAAAAGAAGAAGAAGAAGAAGAAGAAGAAGAAGAAGAAGAAAAGAAGAAGAAGAAGAAGAAGAAGAAGAAGAAGAAGAAGAAGAAGAAGAAGAAGAAGAAGAAGAAGAGAGAAGAGAAGAAGAAGAGAACGACGACGACGACGACGACGACGACGACGACGACGAGAGAAGAAGAGAAGAAGAAGAAGAAGAAGAAGCTGGTTAATTGATCTTAGTTGCTTTTTTTTTTTTTTTTTTTAATGAATGAACGAAGTCTATGACGGCTTTTCCGGGTTGTTTGTTTGTTTTTATTTTGTTTGTTTGTTTATTTTGTTTGTTTCGTTTGTTTTGTTTGTTTGCTTGCTTGCTTGCCTGCTTGTTTATTTGTGTTGTTTTAGTTGGTTGGTTGGGTGGATGGATGGATGGTAGTTGGTTGGTTGGTTGGTCAGTTGGTTGGTCAGTTTGTTGGTTGGTCAGTTGGTTGTTGGCTGGTTGGTTGGTCAGTTGGTTGGTTGGTTGGTTGGCTGGTCAGTTGGTTGGTTGGTTGGCTGGTCAGTTGGTTGGTTGGTCAGTTGGTTGGTTGGTTGGTCAGTTGGTTGGTTAGTTGGTCAGTTGGTTGGTTGGTCAGTTGGTTGATTGGTTGGTTGGTTGGTCAGTTGGTTGGTTTAGTCGGTTGGTTGGTTGGTCAGTTGGTTGGTTGGTTGCTTGCTTGCTTGCTTGCTTGCTTGGTCGGTTGGTTGGTTGGTCAGTTGGCTGGCTGGCTGGTTGGTTGGTTGGTCAGTTGGTTGGTTAGTTGCGTGTTTTCGTCACCCGCAGACAAAACGACTGAAGTGGGAATGTGTGGAATTTGTGTGACTAACGCCGAGGCAGCATCACTGACAACACACACACAAGACCTGAACGAAGGTGCCAGTCATCGGCTCATTTCAGTCAGCAAAGGGGAACAGAACAGCCAAGTGTCGCCACGCAGCTCCTCTACAGACCTTTCCAACAAACAGACTTCAGTCAGCGAAGTGTCGACACGCAGCTCCTCTACAGACCTTTCCAACAAACAGACTTCAGTCAGCGAAGTGTCGCCACGCAGCTCCTCTACAGACCTTTCCAACAAACAGACTTCAGTCAGCCAAGTGTCGACACGCAGCTCCTCTACAGACCTTTCCAACAAACAGACTTCAGTCAGCGAAGTGTCGCCACGCAGCTCCTCTACAGACCTTTCCAATAAACAGACTTCAGTCAGCAAGTGTCGCCACGCAGCTCCTCTACAGACCTTTCCAACAAACAGACTTCAGTCAGCGAAGTGTCGACACGCAGCTCCTCTACAGACCTTTCCAACAAACAGACTTCAGTCAGCGAAGTGTCGACACGCAGCTCCTCTACAGACCTTTCCAACAAACAGACTTCAGTCAGCGAAGTGTCGACACGCAGCTCCTCTACAGACCTTTCCAACAGACTTGTCCGAGTGTCGACAGCAGCTCCTCTACAGACTTTCAGATTCAGTCAGCGAAGTGTCGACACCAGCAGCTCCTCTACAGACCTTTCCACAACAGACTTCAGTCAGCGAAGTGTCGACACGCAGCTCCTCTACAGACCTTTCCAACAGACTTCAGTCAGCGAAGTGTCGACACGCAGCTCCTCTACAGACCTTTCCAACAAACAGACTTCAGTCAGCGAAGTGTCGACACGCAGTTCCTCTACAGACCTTTCCAACAAACAGACCTCAGCCATGCACGAACCACTACTGGCCACATCGCAGTAAAAAAAAAAAAATAAAAATAATAAAAATAAAAATAAAAACAAGATGCAAAGCATATAAACGTACTCCCAGTTCATCTTCCTGAAAAACGTCACA
>CM065742.1:7264278-7269278 GCA_033310375.1 Conus canariensis | reverse complement strand
AGAGGAGGAGGACAGTGGAGGGTGGTGAGGACGATGATAATGATGAGGAGCAGGAGGGAGAAGATGGTGATGAGAAACAAGGGGAGGAGGAGGACAAGGAAGAGGAGGAGGAGGAGGGGGGGGAGATAAGATAAGATAAGATAATGTTGCTTATAGCCCAGCCGACCGCAAGGGGCCACATCAGGGCTGTCACCACATTAAAATCAACTCAAGTCATTTAAAAAAAAAAAAAAAAAAAAAAAAAAAAAAACCCACCTTTCACACATCTCTTTAAATGACATCGTCTAGAAACGCACCAGAAACTTCGTTAAAAATCTTTCATCCGTAAAATCTTAAATCAGATGAAAAATGTTAATCTCTCTCAAAAACTCAAAGATCACGTCAGGCGGAACATCCCTGAACAGGATTTTCATGGACTCGGCTGTAAAATGTTTGTGTCTCCACATCAAGTCCCAACACTCTAAAAGAATATGTTTCATTGTGAGTGGCACATGACATGGAATGCACCACGGCGCTTCTTCATTCTTTAAAAGGTACGAATGGGTAAAATACGAATGGCCGGTGTGCAGCCGGCACAGAACTGTTTCTTCTTTATGACCACCAGACGTAGATGGGAGGAACTCCTTAAGGTTTGGACGGATCTGAAAGAGTTTGTTATCCGTCCGTGTGTTCCAATCCTCCTGCCAGAGGTCTCTCACATAATCGTTAATTTTGGGTTTCAGATCTGAGCAAGGGATATAAATATTGGACAATTTCTCTCTTGTGGCATTCTTGGCTAAACGATCAACCATTTCGTTCCCTCCGATGCCAACATGACCAGGAACCCAAGCTAGAATAATGTTGTAACCATCCGCTTTCAACTTGCTAAAACGCTCAAAGAAATGTAAAAGTTCTGGATGCTGAAGGTTGCGGCCAGCTATGGCCTCCAAAGCTGACAGCGAATCCGACAGAACCAGAAAGTCCCTCTTGGTAGATTGTGAAATTATTTTCAATGCCAGAACCAGAGCAGTAAGTTCAGCAGAATAGACAGAAGCATCTGGAGGTATATGTTTTAACAGTATCTGAGAAGGAGCACCAGGGCAATAGGCTGCACAGGCCACTCCATCCTCAGACTTGGAACCGTCAGTGAAAATTTTCTGACAGGATGGAAATTTTGAACAGAGGTCAGCATACAATGCCTTGTATGCCTGAGAGCTGGTGGACTCTTTACGAAAAGCTGCGAGATCAAAACGAATCTCTGGTGTGAAAAAGGTCCACAGAGGCTGATCCGGAAACTTGGAAAAATCAGACACAACTCCTAGGTCTAGACCTGCATTCCGCGCGTGAGGCTGCATACGAACACCAAACGGCGGAATACAGTTAGGGTTGTTTTCGAATTTGTTTTGAAACTGGGGGTCAAAGACACAGTCATAGGCAGGATTCTGTGGTTCTGAGAACAGTCTGATATAGTAATTTAGAGACATTTTCAGCCTGCGGTTGGACAGTGAGGGTTCACCTGCCTCTGCGTACAGGCTGTACACAGGGGTGGTGCGGAATGCTCCAACACAGAGACGAAGCCCTTGATGGTGGATAGGGTCCAAGAGTTTCAGATAAGAGGGTCTTGCAGAGCCGTACACAGCACAACCATAGTCCAGTTTGGAGCGGACCAGGGCTCTGTAGAGATGCAGCAAAGTTTTCTTATCAGCGCCCCAGTCAGTGTGTGCTACGACCCGCAGAATATTCAGAGCTTTCTGGCAAGAGGTTTTGAGATTTTTAATGTGGCTGAGAAAGTTGAGTTTTTGATCAAAAATAACTCCAAGGAATTTGGCTTCTTTTACAGCTGGAATGGTGGACTTGTCCAGACGAATTTCAGGATCAGCAAAAAATTGACGAAAATTGTGAAAATGGATTGACTGAGTTTTGGTACGTGAGAAGGTAAACCCGTTTTCCTCGGCCCACTGCTGGATCTTGTTGACACAAAGTTGGAGTCGACGCTGTACGCTGGGGTAAGAAGCTCCCACTGCGTACAGCGCAAAGTCGTCAACGAACAGAGAGGACTCAGAGCCCTGGCTTACCGATTTCACAATGTCGTTGATTTTAATGCTGAAAAGAGCAGGAGAAAGGATGCTCCCTTGAGGGACACCCAACTCCTGCCCATGAATGTCAGAGAGTGTGGTGCCAACACGCACCTGGAACTGTCGATCAGCCAAAAAGTTCTGTATGAACAGAGGCAGGTGACCACGGAAACCAAGTCTGTGCAGGTCCAGAAGAATTCCTGATTTCCATGTGGTATCATACGCTTTTTCGAGGTCGAAAAAGATAGCGACCACATGCTGTTTATTGACAAAGGCATTGCGGATGGTGGTTTCCAGACGGATTAGATGGTCAACTGTCGAGTGGTATTTCCGGAAACCGCACTGTTCACTGGCCAAAAGGCCATCGGTTTCCAGCTTCCACATCAGACGGGAGTTGACCATCTTTTCCATCAACTTACAGAGGCAGCTAGTCAGAGCTATCGGACGATAGTTGGAAGGGTTGGTAAGGTCCTTTGCAGGCTTTGGAATTGGAATGATCAGGGCTTTCCGCCAGGAGGGCGGAAAGTACCCTGTGGTCCAGATATGGTTGTATACTTTAAGAACAGTCTGGAGACAGCTTTCTGGAAAATGCTTCAAAACCTGATAATGAATATCATCCATACCAGGGGCAGAATCAGTGCAGGTTTGTAAAGCTGTTTTCAGTTCATTGATTGAAAAAGGGAGATTGTAGGCTTCAGAGTTGTCTGATGTGAAATTGTATAAAGATTTCTCTCTGAGTTGTTTGTTTTTTAAAAAGGCTGCAGATTTATTTGAAGATGAGGAGTTCTGTTGGATGGTGGAGGCCAACAGATTGGCAACAGCTTCTTTGTCAGTGATCAGAGCATCGGCAAGTTTCAAGTGATGAATGGAGGGGTTGGTGTTTTTCCCTTTGATTTTTCTGATGATGTTCCAGACTTTTTTCTTTGAAGTTTTTGATGTCAGCCCGGAGCAAAAGTTTCTCCAAGACTGACGTTTACTGATTTTGAAAGTGTGTCTCGATTTGGCGCGGAGTTTCTGATGGGCTCGAGCGTTGGGACCTGAAGGTCGTTGGTATACCCGACGCTGAGCCCGTTTGCGAACTTTTGAAATTTGTTGGCAGTCTAAATTAAACCAGGGTGTTTTGGGCATTTGGAGTTTATTGGAAGACATTGGAATACAGGTTTTAGCACACTTTATCACAGTGTTAGTCAGAGATTCAGCTGGGTCTGGACTCTGAAGAAAATCAGTGTCCTGGAATTCTTTCAAAATATTGGTGGCAAAAAGATTCCAGTTGGCCTTCTTATAATTAAGATGTTGTGAGACAGAGATGTTTTCAGTTAATAAGGGTTTTAAAAGAACAGGGAAATGGTCACTTCCGTGCAGATCGTCATGGACAGACCACTCATAGTCCAGGACCAGCGAGGGGTCACAAATCGACAAATCTAAGCACGAAAGTGAACCTGTGGAAGAGTGGAGGTAAGTTGGAGCTCCATCGTTCAGACAACACAAATCAAAGTCTGAAAGGACATCCTCAAGAAGCAGACCTCTGGATGACGAACTGACACTACCCCAAAGAGGATTGTGACCATTAAAGTCACCCAACAGCAAAAAAGGTCGAGGAAGTTCTTCGATCAGACTGACAAGGTCCTGACGACAAACCGGGACAGAAGGTGGCAGATACAGTGAGCAGATTGTAACAGTCTTGTGGAGAGTGACTCTCGCAGCTACAGCCTGAAGGGAGGTAGTCAGAGCGACAGGACTAAACAGCAAAGTTTTGTGTAAAAGAAGGGCAACACCGCCTGACAGTCCCAATGTGGATGGTTGTGCAGGTTTAGAAAGAATATTAAAGCCAGAAAGAGTGAAGGTCTTCTGGCTTTGAATTTTAGTTTCCTGAAGAGCCATGACGGAAGGTTTTACAGTTTGACACAGAAGTTGCAGCTCCTCAAAATTTGAATTTAGGCCACGGATATTCCAATGGACTAGTTTACTACTATCCATGGTGCAGAGGATGAACAGGAGAGAAGTCAGGTCATCTCCTCATCATCGTCTGCATTCAGTGGAGCAAATTTATTGCTTAGTTTCACTGGACTGTTTGGGTCTTCAGACCTGCTGGCAGACTTGCCCACAGGTGAAGAAGGTCTGGATTTTGGAGATGGTGGAGGTTTCTTCCTCATCTCCACCATCTCCACACTTGGTTGAACTCCCTTGCCCGCACGGGCACTGCTCGAGGAAGTTCGAGGCGGGAGGCCTGGCTTTTTCATCTGCCCAGCAGCAGATGGAGTAGACTGCTGGGCAGTCTGAGGGGTGGCGGATTTTTTGCCTCCACCAGGGGCACCCACTTTGGGTTGGAGGCGGTGGACTTGCTTCCACCAGAGCTTAACGGTCTTTCTTGCAATGTCTTGGTGAAAGTAAAATTGTCAGTCTGGCAGCAGACTGAACGGGTGGAAACTTTCTTTATAACGGAAGCATAAGAAGACACTGTTGACGTCTGACTGCCAACAACCTGTTTGCGGGCCTCAAAAAACGAAATTTTCTTTTCAGTCTTCACTCTTTGGATGGTGGACTCCTGAACCCAAACAGGGCAGTTGCGTGAAGAGGAGGGGTGGTCGCCACCGCAGTTCGCACAATGAGCCGGGTCTTTACACGGCCCATCATGGGTTGCCTTGCAACAAACACCACACACCTCCTGCCAGAACAGCGGTCTCTGACATGTCCAAACTTCTGGCATTTGAAACACCTCAACGGGGATGGGACATACAGTTGGACACGTACATTTAAGTATCCGACTTTAATGACCGGAGGCAGCACAGGGTTGCAGAATGTCAGAAAGAGGATGTTGGTGGGCACTCTTTCTGCACCTTTTTTGACTGTCACCCTATGTACCTCTGTCACACCTTGGGACGCAAGTTCTGTCTTGATCTCCGCTTCCGAGACACCTTTCAAATCCGGGCACCGAATAACCCCTTT
>CM065742.1:7249278-7259278 GCA_033310375.1 Conus canariensis | reverse complement strand
GGTGACAGGGTGGATAGAGACAGGGTGGATGGTGATGGGGTGTGATGGGGAGGGTGGATGGTGACAGGTTGGATGGTGACATGATGGATGGTGACAGGTTGGATGGTGACGGGGTGGATGGTGACGGGTGGATGGTGACGGGATGGATGGTGACAGGATGGATGGTGACAGGGTGGATGGTGACAGGGTGGATGGTGACAAGGTGGATGGTGACGGGATGGATGGTGAAGGGGTGGATGGTGACAGGGTGGATGGTGACGGGTGGATGGTGACAGGGTGGATGGTGACAGGATGGATGGTGACGGGATGGATGGTGACAGGATGGATGGTGAAGGGTGGATGGTGACAGGGTGGATGGTGACGGGGTGGATGGTGACAGGATGGATGGTGACGGGGATGGATGGTGACGGGATGGATGGTGACGGATGGATGGTGACAGGGTGGATGGTGACGGGGTGGATGGTGACGGGATGGATGGTGGCAGGATGGATGTGACAGGGTGGATGGTGACAGGATGGATGGTGACGGGGTGGATGGTGGCTGGATGGCTGGTGACGGGGTGGATGGTGACGGGATGGAGGTGACAGGGTGGATGGTGACAGGATGGATGGTGCAGGACTTGCGGGCGGTGCGGTGTAAGTGGCGAGAGTCGATCAGAGACTTATGTGGCGTGCAACCATGTGGTGTGCAACCCTGCCGTCTCAATCCTAGCTGAGTGCTATGGGAAAGACCGCTGTAGGTTTCCTTTTAAAAAGGGAAAATACAGTTTAAAAAAAAGGGGAAAAAAGCCCCCCTACCCCCCAAAAAACAACAACAACAACAAAACAACCCCCCCAAAAAAACAACAAACAAACAAACAAACAAAAAAAACAACAAAAACAAACGAACAAGACACGAAACGAAGCGGAGACAGACGCTTATTTGATTCACACTAGGGAACAAACTGATGCCGCTGAACCAAAGAAAAAAAGAAATACATTACAAGACAAACACGACGCGTTTCGACCTCTTTGGACTTTTTTTCGGCAAGACAAACAGTTTTCAAGACAATGAACACGAAGACCGACCAAAATCGAAGCAACACAAAACCACATACAATACGAATTAGATTTTTTTAAAAAGAAAAAAAAAAAGGATTCACCCGATATACCGAAAAATTCTGTATGCATTCGTTTGGAAAATCGTTTTGTTGTTGTTGTTGTTGTTGTTTTCCTCCAAAATTACGGACAGGTCCAATTCCAGATGACAGTCAATAAGCCAAGAGCACCTTTCATAACACCTGATTTAAAAGTGAGGAACAGGTTCCATTTTGGCAGATATCTTTCGATTCTTTAGTGCCGACCTGGTTGCCGTGGCAATGTCTCTAAATCACCTTCTTTGTTTTCTTATATCTACCAAATTCTAATACGTGCCAATTCTTAATCAGCTCTTGAAGCAGATCCGTCTTGAAATTCAAAAGCTCGTCTGCATATAACAGACAAATCATATTCCACATCATTTATCCGGAAAAAAAAAGGGTATTACAGTTTGTTTTTGTTGGGTGCTTTCTCATTGTGGAATTCCAGTTAACGACAGAGTCGACCCAAGCCGGAAGATGAGCAGCCCGAAATAGGTCAGATTCAGCGCCATTTCGCATTCCTTTAAATACACTTAGTTTGTGACGCTATTAAGAACAAAGAATAGATGAAAGTTGTTAACTTGTTAAGGATCTCAAATATTCAATATGAGCACAGCTGTGTTAAATCTGTGGATGAAAGTCACCCCCAAAGCCTTGTCAAATATTTTGCTTCTCTGCTGAGTGAGATGATACGCTTACTGCACAGAATGCTTGTAAAATCTCTTATTTCAAAATCATGGGGGTGAGGGGGGGGGGGGGGGGACAAAAACATCACACGTAAGTATGGGGGAAACACTTGCTTTAGATCATCTAATGATCTTCTGTCCCAGAGCGAGCGAATCATTTCTTAAGTTTGGCGCTGATAGTTTAGAACAAACAAGTAGGGTAACTCTTGCTCCTGTGATGAAATGAATACACGCCCTTGACTCCAACCGAATGTTGCTTACGATACCGAAACGCCAAGCAGAAATGGCAACACAGAGCACACAGAACAAACTGGAGACATCCGCCTTTTTTTTTTTTTTCTGTGTGCTTTGTGTTGTCCTTTCTGCAAGGCGAATGGGTATTGTAGGAACCATTCGTTTGGAGTTCTGGGCGTGTAGGCCTCTTCATTCCATTATGAGAGCAAGAGTTACCGTACTTGTTGGTTGTTTGCTGTCTACTGTACCCAGCCTCATTTAAGACTTCTGTTGATAGTTTAGTTGATGGATCCACTCCGTCATCTCTCTCTCTCTCCAGTATGGTGAACAACTGCTATTTCACTGTCCACGGGACATTCATTATTTCTAGATCTGTTGATGTTAGGTGTTTTTGTCTTGGCTGAGCACAATGCTGACAACCCCAAGTCTGTTGCTCTCTAAGAACGGACGGCGCTGGCATTACAGACTGCGTGTGGCTTGCAGTTTAGGGGGAGGGACGTAGAGTGGAGGTGAGTGGGGGTGGGGATGGGGAAGGGAACGAGGGAGAAACAGCAGTAGGATGGCAGGGATGGGAAGAACGCGCAAAAGATATTATTGTTGTTGTTGTTGGTTTTTTGTTGTTGATTTTTTGTTTGTTTTTTTCAACCAGCCTCTTACACACTATGCATAGCCTGTATGTTCTCTTACAAATGCACATATCCTTGCTGATTTTAGTGTTTTGGCGTTTGATACAAAGCGTCTGGGTTTGTTAATGTTCTAATGTGTGGCGTACTGGCACACTTACTCTGATAATATGCTGTTTATGCGAAGAAAACAACAGACAGACCGAGAAAAAGAAGGAAAGAGAGGACAGACAGACCGAGAAAAAGAAGGAAAGAAAGGAAGGAAGGAAGGAAGGAAGGAAGGAAAGAAGGAAGGAAGAAGAGGAAGAAGGAAAGAAGACAAAAACGAAAAAGAATTCGTAGCTGTGTGAAAACAAACGAAATAAAATAAATATACAGTTGTTTGCAAGATAGATAAAACCCCGCTTACCGCTACATCCTGGTTCCTCTTCCCAGGGCACCGGCTCCCGGCAGTCCAGGGGTAGCAGTCAATACCAAGGCGCCCTGAGGCCACCCGCTAAACGAGACGCTGCCCCGCTGCCGGCCGAGTCACTCCCGTGGTGTTCGGCGGTGGCTGATCCGATTCCAAATCAAGGTTGACCCCTAAAAGCAAGCCTTCTACTGACAATAATAGTTGCAAATTTGCATGGCCATCATCGTAGATACTATGGCTCTTCTTCTTCTCATTATTATGATTATTGTTAATTTTATTACTACTACTATCATCATCATCATCATCATCATCATCATCATCATCATCATCATCACCACCACCACCACCATCACCACCACCACCACCACCACTACTACTACTACTACTACTACTACTACTACTACTACTACTACTACTACTACTATGGTTATTTTCGTGATTATTATCATCATCATCATCATCACTATCATTATTGTTGTTGTCGTCGTCTCATGTCACACAATTTTGTGAAAAGACCGTCAAATGAAAGTACTGTCACTATACTATCATTGTTGGTGTTGTTGTTCCTGTTGTCATTTTTGTTTGTTTTTCTTTCTCTTTCTTTTTTGCCTGTTAACGGTGTATGCCCATCATGTGTGTGACTGACAGACATGTCCCTGTTGTGTTGACATCCGTGCAACATCCTCTTTTAGCGCACTTGCACAGTCTGATTATCAGATTATTTCTTCTTTCTTTCTTTTTTTCTGCGTACGCAGGCTGATACTCCTGCGGACACTCCTTACATGGACAGGCAAGTATTAATCCCATCTACCCAACAAAGGGAGTGGAGTTTTGTATGCATGACCGTTTTTTTTTTTATCCCGCCATTAAGGCAGCTGACTGTATTCCTCTCTTCTCCACTCCGGGAATGCTGGTGACGACTGTTGGGAACACCTGCCTCTTCCAAGATGGGTGGGTGACATTTGCCGGGATAGGCTTTGCTTCGTGTTCCATCAAGACTGGGCTTTGTCTTTCAAGGCGTCTTGACTGGCAGATGAAGCTGCCTCTTTTCAACCGGCTCTTGGTGGGTCTGCTCATTCTGTTGTTCATTGGATGGTTTTCAAGGCGTTTGAATTTTGCTGCTTGGATGAGGATCTTTGTGTCCCTTCTGTCCTCTAATGACTGTAGCCCAGTGGTCTCTTCCATCTTCAGGATTGGGGTGGATCTCATGGCGCCAATTATGACACGCTGAGCTTGGTTCTGTATCTTATTGAGGTGGTTGAGGTTAGACTTTGCAGCTGATGCCCATGCTGACGTCCCGTACTCAACTACAGGTCGGACTCTCCCTGTATAGAGTCTCTTCAGGATACGTTCGTCAGCCCCCCAGTTCGTCCCCGCAAGTTTCCTCATGATCGCCAGTCTCAACTTGGCCTTGCTACAGCATCTGGTGATCTGCTGTTTCCAAGTGAGCCTGCGATCAAAGGTCACTCCCAGGTAGGTAGGTGTGGGTTCCTCTGCAAGCCTTTGGTTGTTCAGTGTCAGCTTCGCCTCTTGCTTCTTGCTGGATAGGCTGAAGACTGTGTAGGTTGTTTTGCTTGAGTTGACAGAGACAAGCCATTCCTTGGTCCAGTCGCTGATCTTGTTGAGCGCAGTCTGGAGGCGTACCTGTGCTGTGGTGGTGTACTCTTCAGAGCACCAAAGCACCAGGTCATCTGCGTAGATCGCTCCTCTGACCCCTTTTGGCAGTTCTCTGACGATGTCATCTATGAAGATGAGGAACAACGTTGGCGAAAGGACTCCTCCTTGTGGTACTCCCTGTCTCAGCACCTTCTTCTTGCTTTTCTGGCCCTGAATCTTGACTCGGGCTTGGCGATTGTGTAGGTACTGGCTGATCCAGGTGTACATCCCCCCAGACACACCACATCGCCGTAGTTTGAGCCTAAGTCCGTCCTTCCAGACTTTGTCGAACGCCTTCTCCATGTCAATCCAGACAGCAAGCGTGTTCTTCTTTTCTTGGAAAGCGTCCTCAATGCTTTGCGTGATGAATGTGATCTGGTCTTCTGTTGATCTGTGTTGGCGGAAGCCTGCCTGTTCAGGGCTCAGCAGCTGATGCTCCTCAAGGTGCCAGACAAGCCTTGTGTTGACAAGTCTCTCCATCAGCTTCCCTAAGCAGCTTGTAAGGCTGATGGGTCTGTAGCTGTCAGCCTTCGACTTGTCCTTTCCCTTTTTGTGAATGGGGATCATGTCTGCTTCCCTCCAACACTGTGGTACTGATCCTGTCTTCCAGCTGGAGTTAAAGATTTTTAGAAGGACTGCCTTGCTCTTCATCCCAAGATGCAGAATCATTTCATTTGTGATTCCGTCTGGTCCAGGTGACTTCTTCAGGTTGAGGCTCTGCAACGCTTCCTCCAGCTCTTTCTCTGTGAAAGCTGTGGTCATGACTTCCTCTTGGGGCTCTTCCTCATGAAGTTCACCTTGGGCCCTGTGCACTGCAGCTCTATGTTCAGGAGGGACTTCCAGATTGCTGATGTTTTCATAGACGTCTATGAAGTGGTCTGCTGCTTTCTTTCCAGAGAGGTAATTTCCATTCTCTTGTATTGTTATAGTGGTGTGACTTGTTGTTTCATTACAGAGGGTTCTAGCCAGTTTCCACAGCTTGCTGCCATCCCTGTCGAGATTTAGGCTTTCAGTTTTCTCTTGCCAGCTTTTTCTTGCAGCTTGTGCGCAGGACAGCTTGTATCTGGCAGTTACTTCCTTCAGCGCTATGTTATTCTCCAGTGATGGCTGCTTTTCTGCTCTGTCCCTGGCTTCCGTAACAGCATCTTCCAGATTCTGCAATTCCAACAGGAAAATACTCCACCAACTTCCGAGCTGAGCGAGAAGCCCTCTGTGAGGCAGCCACAACAGTCTTGCAGAACTCCAAAAGAACAACAGGGCAGGTGGTGGTCTTCTCTGACGCGCTCTCCGTGCTCCAAGCCCTCAAGAACTCCCGCTGCAAAGAACAGAACCATATCACTTCAGCCCTTGTTGCCCTGAGTGCCAGAGTGGAGAAAGTGGTGATACAATGGGTACCAGCACACTGTGGCATCAGAGGCAACGAAAAAGCGGACATTCTGGCAAAAGATGGTGCACAGAAGGAGCAGGCCAACAACCTGGTGTCATACGATGAAATTAAGACAATCATCAAGGCACAACAAGGAATAAAATGGCGCCTCCTGCATCCCAAATACAACCCAGAAGACACATACCATTTGCTGGGACGACGGGAACAGGTCAAGATCTTCCGCCTGAGGACTGGACACAATCGCCTGCTCCACCACATGCACACAAAATTTGGCATTGGACAGAGTGGAGAGTGCCCTTGTAGTGAGGGACCAATGACAACTGACCACATCCTTCAAGTCTGTACGACGTATGCAGCATCCAGGAGAAAGTACTGGCCAACACCGACAGCAGTGGAAGCCAAGCTGTATGGCACCCTGGAGGAGCTGCGACGGACGGCAGCCTTCATCGAGGACACCGGGCTGCTCATCTAACGGGATGGCGAACGAGGAAGAAGAAGAATTAAGGCAGCCATACTCCATCTTCGGGGAAGGTGCATGTTACGTGTAACGTGTCATCCATACCAACGGCCAAACTGGCCTTCTCTTCCGAAAGTTGGTGATGGGGTTTTACGTGTGTGCAAGATGTTATGCGTGCGTTCACACACGGAACCTCGGTTTATAGTCTCATTCGAAGGACTGTATGGGAAATGGAGTCAGAACCAATAGTAACTCCGAGGGAAAAATCCCCTTGTACCGAAACGGCCCGTCGGAGATTTGAACCCGCAACCCTTGGATTACGAGTCCGGCGCTCTACCAACTGAGCTATTCCGGCCCCCTGATTATTAGATTACCCCCCCCCCCCCCCCCAAAAAAAAAAAAAAAAAAAAAAGGGGGGGTGGGTTGCTTAGCTCTCATAACTGAGCGCCTCCTCACCCTCACCCCCACCCCGACTCCTGCAACTGGGGACAGGCCACTTGGTCATCACGTGCTGGTGGTGAAGGGTGAAAGACAGGACCTGACTGGACCCTAGCTGTCCATCGAAACTGGACGGATGAACGAGACGCCATTCTTTCTTTGGAGTGTGGTTGAGTAAGTATAAATGATGCTTTTTTTTTTTTTTTTTTTTTAACATCCAGGCCTCTGGACACGAGTAAATGAATACATTGATAAATAAAGACAAACGTTAATAGAGAAATGAATTCTTCTATCTTCCGAGGGTGGTTGAATAAGCATAAGTGATGCGGGTTTAAAAAAAAAAAAATTTAAATACATCCAGGCCTCTGCATAGGGGTAAATGAATACACTGATAAATACAGGCAAAAATTAATAGAGAAATAAATTAAGCAAGAAACTGCGTGCGTACGTGCATGCGTGCGTGCATGAACATGCATTCTCCTCGCCCGTCCCAACTACTCAACCTCCTACACCCTCTTACGCCATTCCCGCATACTTAAAAAAAAAAGAAAAAAAGTCACAGCAACATAGAGTAACCCCACATGGTTTTAACATGTTGAGAGAGAGAGAGAGAGAGAGAGAGAGAGAGAGAGAGAGAGAGAGAGAGAGAGAGAGACAGAGAGACAGAGAGACAGAGTGAGTGGGAGAGACTGGGAGAGAGAGTGGGTGGTTAAAATGTAGCGGGTGTTCAGACCATGTATTCAAATGGCGGCTACAGAAGAATTTTCGAATAGCAATATGATGTTAGCTCAATACTCAAATTATTGAAACATGAAATGTTTATGTAAACGTCTTGAAATGTGCTAAGGAATTCGTATTTTCTGGACAAGTCGGAAGTGTGTTCCAGACTCACGGTCAGAGAGCAACGTAAGCTTGGGTTTTTGTTTTTTTCTGTCTTTTCTTTTTTTTTTTTTTCTTTTTTTTTTTGGATAATGAAGGCATGGGCAGGGTTGCAAGAACTTCTACGAACCACAACTGCTGTTCAGTCTTGAACACAGGGCAATAATGTAACATGGCACAGTATTTGTTGCAGTTTTAAACATAAATGATGCCTTGCTGAATTCAAGCTGCCCTTTTTCTTTCTTTCTCTTTTTTTCTTTTTCTTTTTCTTTTTTTTTTCTCAGGAAGCATGTTTAGCGCTCTTAGTTTTTCATCTTCGGGCAAGTTCCGAACTGGCAGATCCGTTGCCTGCTGGCGGTCTACGGATGGAATGAATCCTGCCTGCTTGGCTCAGTGGTCAAGCACCGAGTTCTCAGTCAGATATTGCGAGTTCAAATCTCGATGGCACCCAATGCAGAAGAGAATCCTGGGTCACAGTCTTTCCCGCTATCAACAGCCTTTCTCTGCGGTCTGTGATCTTTCCTCACCATCACGGTGTGTCCTCTTGGGGAAGCACTTAGAATATATTCTCTATTAGAGTTGTGGTAAAATTTCACCTCCATCCTCTCTCTTACTATCTAGTTAATGAAGGAGCAACTTTCTGGTACTAGTCATTGAAACAAATTTTCGTTTTTCTCAGGCCTGTTAAGACTACTCAAGAGTGGCTTAGGAATAATTTTCCCTAGGCTTGTACACTTAAAAGTACTTGTAGCTCCGAGAGACAGAATTAGGGATAAGTTCAAACATTCAAAACTGAATGAATGAACAACAAAGAACTGACACAAGTTAAGTGCACTATCACACATCAACTTTACTTGTTTATACAAGGGTGAAATTTCCACATCAACTTTACAAAGTCAGTTCAGACTGAGTTTTGGTTCCCACTGTTTCATCATTAAGAGAGGGAAAGTTCTGGATGAATTGAGTTTGAGTCTACATGGAATATCAGAACTTATCTGATGTCAGTTGATCTCTCTCTTGTTGCTGGTGACTGATCCACTTCTAGGCAGACCTGCTGATCAATTGCTGGGCTATGGTGCTTCTTCACTACCAGGCATGCCCAGGGTAGGCGGGAACCCAGGTTTATTTCTTCTGGGTGATCAGTGAATCTTAGACAGGTTCAGAGTAGGTGAGATAAACGTTCACTTTCTCTGGTTTACCCCTGCAGGAATTCTCGACTCACTGACAGTTGGTCTGTGAAGGGCAGTGATTATTCACTGCGAGTTTCCCCTGTTTATAGGCCAAACCATCCATTCTGTTTCCTGTTCCGGCTGGCTGTTTCCTGTTCCGGTTGGCTGTGTGTCACTAAAGACAAAGAAAAGGGGAGGGGGGGGGGGTGGTCATCCCCCACCACTTAGAGTGGGAGATTTTAGTGTTGAACATTCGAAAATGCACTTTCTTAGCTGTTGGGGTTTGAATGTAAAGCGCCTATATCAGCACATGGCAACTAACAAAGGACTGTTTAACATAACTGCGTCGTTCACCAGCCACATGCACGACAGTCACAGTGGGGGTGACAGAGAAAGAAAGAAAACCAGCCTAAGCCTTTGTCTCAACTAGAGACCATCACTGCGTGTGAGATAAGCGAGAGGGGAGGAAGGGAGGGAGAGGAGAGAGAGAGAGAGAGAGAGAGAGAGAGAGAGAGAGAGAGAGAGAGAGGGGGGGGGGAGGGGGGAGACAGGCGACTTGAAACTGACTGAGTGAAGAGTGAAAAGGGTATGACGGCAGAGTAAACATTATTGCCGTTTGTGAGACAAAGGGAGAGAGAAAGAAAGAGAGAGAGGGGGGGGGGGAGGAAAAGGGAGTAGACTGGGGGTGTATGTGTTTGTACAGTGTGTGGGTGTGTGTGTGTGTGTGTGTGTGTGTGTGTGTGTGTGTGTGTGTGTGTGTGTGTGTGTGTGTGTGGTTTGTACAGTATGTACAAGGGGTGGGTGTAGGAGGGATGGTGTGCTGGTTGTCAATTTTGACTTATGACCCTCCCTGGTGGATGCCATTGTGGACTGCATGGCCACTGGATGACACGACAGAACCTCCAGTAGTATTCCCATGGGTGTACCAGCCCATATTCACAG
>CM065742.1:7186778-7231778 GCA_033310375.1 Conus canariensis | reverse complement strand
TCGACGAGAAAAACAGCATCCAGCTGAAATGTTCATGCACACAATTATTTTCTTCATTCTTTTTTCCCTGTCCAAAACGCTGATTTGCTTTCTTTGTGAAGGAATTATGGACATTTTCAAAACCCCAAACATGTTACTGAACAGATATTCATTCATATTCATAAGTGCACCGAAAAATATGATCTCCAACCAGCTTCTCAAAGTGTTCCCCATCCAGGCTTCGTCACTGGAACACCTGCAGAGATTCGCCTTTACTTTTCAATTATTGTTGCTTCTGTTAATGGCTTCAGCATGCGTGCATGCGTCGTACCACTAGTCATGGTCTCATTCCAAATGCTGGCAGAGGCAAAGCACGTAGAACTCTGTTGGCATCGCACTCACTCACAATGCACTCGACAACGACGTGCGATGCTGTTCTGTGTTCGTGGGATGTCTGCCAAAACTGACAGCTCATTTGCCGGTCGCGTTTCTCATATGCACCAGGATCTGTTGGTGGTGGTGTTGTGAACCTTTTCCCCCTCACTTTACTCGTGCAATGACGACGACGGAAATACGCTTTCACTGTGCTCAAGTTCGTTTGGACTCAACTGCATCTACCAGTCTGACAGTTCTCCTATCAATGGCAGTTCTTCGTGTGCTTCTGCATGTATTCTACAATGATGTGATGAGATGAAGACCCCCCAAATCCACGTCACCTGATTCACCATTGTCCCATGTAGCCACAGGTACTGAAAGAAAGCTCAACTCCTGTGGTGGTCTGAAGAAACGCGGGTACAGTGAGGACCATCAAAATGATAATGGTGGATGTTTAAAGAAGAACCTTACAAAGAGAAGGTGGGGGAGGATAGAGTGGGGGGGGGGGGGATGTGGCTTGTTCATCTGTTTTAGTGCTTGCTTTGTGACCTATTGTTTTGATGCCTTTTTCTCAGTATTGTGCAATGTTTATGGAAACTTTTATTTTTCCTGTATTGTGAAGCGCTCTGAGGATGAGTCTTCTTCTCTCATCGAAGAGCGCTATATAAGCTCGATTTATTATTATTATTATTAATTTTGTCTGCATGCCTTACTATTGTGCAGGTGCTCTTTAGTGAACTGATGTAAGTTCAGTATGACGGATTTTTCAGTGAAAAGAGCCAAACCACACTCGAATGCCCAAGCAGAAATGCATGTTACTTACTCTCCTACATTTGTGGAGTGTTTGTTATCGGGGTAGGCTACAGCTGCTGCTGTTGTTAGCGTTCGTATGCAGTCCCTCAAAAAAGTGTGTAAGTTTTAGGGGTGTGTCAACACTGCATGCGATGTAAGAACCGTATTGTTTTATAACACCCCGTCGTAGATTGGTAGTCTAGTGCTAATACAGCCATATTAGGCAGAAATCATGCTGTGTAGGATAAGATAATAAGATAAGATAATGTTGCTTACAGCCCAGCTGACCACAAAGGGCCACATCAGGGCTGTCACCACGTTAAAGCTGTGTAGGATAGTGTGCTGTATAGAAGTAGAATTTAGTAAAGACTGCAGCAGTATTTAGCAACACATGTGGGTCATAAAGCATCGGCCTTTTTCCAGACTGAACTGATAATTCTGTAGAAGTGTTTTATTGCATGCTGCTCCAAAGCTGCATGAAGCTTTGATGTAATAAATATTGTAAAATATTCAGCACTTGATAGCACAGTGAAAACATACACGGGGACAGCCGTAAGCGTTTAATACAGCCCCCTTCCCCCTCCCCTTTCACTCATCTAATCACCATGATTCATGAACATGAAACATCCTCTCATCCCTTTAAGGGTATAGAAAAGTAAATAAACCGATCAGGATAGCAACCATTCACAGTCTCAGACACACAGATATAGATTACGGACGTACACATACAGACAGGCATGTATGTGCGTATGTGCACACACACACACACACGCTCACACACACACCACACACACACACACACACACACACACACACACACACCACACACTCACAAAGTGGATGGTTCAAAACCAGCAGGTAGAGAGTTCCAAGCTAAGGTTCACACTGCTAAAAAGAAAGGGCATTCACCATCAGCTTGACCCCCCAGTTTAGAGACACTAAGAGTGTTTGACATTATCAGTTGAAGAACACAAGCCTTTGAGCGAGAGTCAACAGAAACACTGAAATTCATACCGATCGAAAGAAACAGCTCCACGCAAGACTGAACGAACACAGAAGACAGCAAGCTTTCGATACAGTACGCGCTTGAACTGGAAGCCATCGAAGAGTTGGTTTTAAGCCCGAGGGCCAGTCTCGCTCACATCGGTCGCCAGAACTTGAACTGGTCTGAATATTGTCGAGAAGAGGATTGACGGAACTTGTCTGAATAATGTTTTGTGAGTGGATGGACGAAGAAGTGTGAATTCTGCTGAGGAGTGGATAGACACTGTCTGGAGGAGTTGGTGGATGGATGGTGTCCGCTGGACTGGACAGGAGATGCTGGTCAGTATGGCTGGACATTGCTGTCCAGTGGCAGGTGATGGCTGGCTTGCTCCCTGGCATGTTCTCAGTGTAAAGATTCCACAGCTTACACGGTCCTGTGCTTTGTCAACAGTTGATGAATGTGTGGGCATTTTTTTTTTCATCGCCTGACTTTCTCAAAAAACGTTGATGATTTCCATGGCTTTCTTCCGTCCATTTTGCTTTTTTCTTCCAATTTTTTCCCCACCTTCTCTTTTCTTTCTTTCCTTTTCTTTCTTCTTGCCTTTTTAAATACTTTTTTTCCCCCTCATTCCTACCTGTCTTCCTTCTTTCTTTCCTTCCTTCTTTTCTTCATTCCATCTTTCCTTTTTTCTTTCTGTCCTTCCTTCTTTTCTTCTGTCCTTCTTTCTTTCCTTCCTTCTTTTCTTCATCCATCTTTCCTTCTTTCTTTCCTTCCTTCTTTTCTTCATCCATCTTTCCTTCTCTCTTTCCTTCCTTCTTTTCATCATTCCATTTTCCCTCCTTTCCTTCCTTCCTTCCTTCCTTCTTTTCTTCATTCCATCTTTCCTTTTTTCTTTCTTTCTTTCACTTTTTTTTTTCTTCCTACATTCTTTCATTCCATTTTTCTCTTCTTCATTCTGTCTTTCTGGCTTTCTTTTCTTTTTCCTTCTTCCTTTCCTCATGTCACTTCTTTCTCCCTTCCCTTGATCTTCCTTCTTTCCTTCCTTCTTTCGTCTCCTCTTTCCTTCCTTCCTTCCTGCCTTCTTTCCTTCTGCCATGCCTTTCTTCTTTCTTTCTATCCTTCCGTTTTTGCTTTCTTATTTCTTTCCATTCTTCCTTCCTTCCTGCCTTCTTTTCTTCCTTCACATATTTCCTCCTTCCTTCCTTCCTTCTTTCCCTCTATCTCCTATTTGTTCTTTCCTTCCTTCTTTCCATCTTCCCTGCCTTCTTTCCTACGTTTTTTTTTCCATCTGTCTTTCCTTTCCTTTTGCTTTTCTTTTTCCTTCTTTCTTTCTTTCATTTATTTCTTCGTTCTTTCTGTTATTTATTCATTTATTCATGAATATATTTCATTGCTCTTTTCACCATGTCCCCTTTATTCATTATTTTTCCTTAAAAACATCTCTCTCTCTCTCTCTCTCTCTCTCTCTCTCTCTCCTCCCTCCCCCCTCCCCCCCCCCCCCCCCCCCCCCCCTTTACTGCTTGTTAAATAATGCTTGCTGGCAATTACTCAATGAATTTTGCTTGAAAAAAGAGTTCCATATTAATTGTTTCCTTTTTTTAATTGTTGTGTGTGTGTGTGAGTGTGTGTGTGTGTGTGTGTGTGTGTGTTGTGTGTGTGTGTGTGTGCGCGTGCATGGTGCGTGTGTGTGTGTGTGTGTTGTGTGTGTGTGTGTGTGCATGTGTGTGTGTTGTGTGTGTGTGTGTGTGTGTGTGTGTGTGTGTGTGTGTGTGTGTGTGTGTTGTGTGTGTGTGCATGTGTGTTGTGTGTGTGTGTGTGTGTGTGTGTGTGCTCACGACAGTTGTTTGTTTACTCTGCTCAGAATGGTTGACTGGTTGACTACTCTCATTAACTTTGTTTGTTGACGTTGCTCAGCGTGTGTTGTTGTCGCACTTGTTGTTGTCGTTGTCTTTTACTACTCATCAACAATGGTTTGATATTAATAATAACAATAAGTAAGATTCATGTGTATGCCACACCATGAAATCAAATTTTAAAAAAAGAAAAGAAAAATATATCAGCATTTGAACTTCTGTCCTTTTCACTCCCATATGACAAGCACCTGAATTCACAGGTAAATGTGTATCACTATTTCCCCTCATGCATAGTCCCCACTTCCCTTTTCCCCAGCCCCTCCCTACCCAGTTGTCTTTCCCTGACCTGTTATCCTCCTACAGGGCCGCCACGCGCCAACACATAAATGCATGTACATATGTACACCTGCACAAGTGCACACATGCACACACATGCATGCATGCATGCTCGCAATGCACGCATGTACACATGTACATACACACGCATGCATGCACATACACATGCATGCATGCATGCACGCATGTACACACACATACACACATGCACCACAAACGTGCGCACGCACACACGCACGCACACAAGTGCACTTGCACATGCACGCACACATGCGCACGCATGTATGCAACGCACGCGCACATGCTCACACACACACACACACACAC
This sequence comes from Conus canariensis, assembly GCA_033310375.1. Lineage (NCBI taxonomy): Eukaryota > Metazoa > Mollusca > Gastropoda > Neogastropoda > Conidae > Conus > Conus canariensis. The sequence continues at coordinate 7,227,131 of CM065742.1, read as the reverse complement.
ATGTACACACACACACACACACACACACACACACACACACACACACACACACACACACTGGTCTCTGTCCAGCGGTAAATGGGTACCTGATTCAATACAGGAAAGAGTCAAGAGCAGCAGAAGGAGGGAGGGGGGGGGGGGGGGGGGGGTAGAGTCTACCTCTCATCATGCCATGCCAAAGACATGCTGAAATTTTGACAGATATTGCCCCTGTGTCAATCATGTCTTTTGACTTTAAACTCACGTTAGAAAGCTGTGGCTGACGAACCATTGGTCCTGTTACTTCCAATGATTCTCTGTGTGTGTGTGTGTGTGTGTGTGTGTGTGTGTGTGTGTGTACTTCCAAAAGATGGGCATGTTTCCTTACATAGAAGAGGCTTGATAATGGATTCTTTCATTCATCAGCTCAGTCATTCGTTAATCCATGTATTCATTCATTCATTCACTCATTCATTTAGAGTATGTATTCATTTGACTTACGCTACCTTCCCTCCCTCTCGCAGGTGTTCACAGGTAGCGGTGTGAAGTGGTCACGCACCATGGCAGCCTCACCGAGCGTGACGGAGGAGCTCACCTGCCCATCTGTCTGGAACTCTTTGAGGAGCCAGTGCTTCTCCCCTGTGCCCACACCTTCTGCCGCCAGTGCCTCAAAGACTTCTGTGCCCGGCGGGCACTGGTGGGCACCGCTGAGGGGCAGGAGCCGGGCACTGCCATCCTGTGCCCGAAGTGTCGCGCCAACGTCAAGTTAGGTATGAAATGAGGCGGAGAGGACTGTGTGTGTGTGTGTGTGTGTGTGTGTGTGTGTGTGTGTGTGTGTGTGTGTGTGTGTGTGTGCGCACGTGTGCGTGCGTGCGTGTGTGTAGTGTGTGGCTGGGTATGTGGAAGGGTGTCTTTTGTGTTGGAATAAATGAACAGAAGGATGGATAGGGGTGAGCGTAGGCTGTGGATAGGTGAATGAGGGATGGATGACTGCTGGGATGGGTGAGCGAGTCAATGGATGAATGGATTGTAGGTGAATGAGTGGGTGGATGTCTGGGTGGGTGGATAGACGGGGTGGATGGATGGATGAGTGAATGACTGGGTGGATAGACAGGTGGATTGATGACCGAGTGGGTGGATTGAGGGATGGGTTGGTGAATGAGTGGATGGGTGGTTTGATGTCCGGGTTAGTGGATTGGATGTGTGGATGGGTGGATGAGTGGGTGGGAAAAGACAGGTGGGTTGATGAATGTGTGGGTGGATAGATGGGTAGGTTGGTGAATGAGTGGAGGGATGAATGAACAGATGGATGGATGGGTGGGTGGGTGGGTGGTGGAAGAATGGGTGGGTGGGTGGAGGAATGGGCAGAGAGGCAGGTGGGTGGATGAATGAATAGATGGATAGGTTGGTGAGTTGCTCAATGAGTGGATGGAGGGAGGATGTGTAGATAAGTGAACAGATGGGTAGGTAGATGAGTAGATTGGTGAATTGGATCGGTGAATAAAAGGATGGATGATTGGGTTAGTAATTGTGTGAATGGATATGTTAGTGAATGAGTGTATGGATGAGTGAATGGATGGGTATGTCAGTGAATGGATGGGTGGGTTAATGAATGGATGGATGGGTGAATGAATGGATGGATGAAGAGAAGGATGGATACATGGTTTGAAGGATTTGTGTGAGTGGGTGAGTGAATGGGAGGATGAGTAAATGAGTGACTGGACAGTGGAATAAACCGATGGATGAATAGATCTTAGTGGATGGGTGTGTGGGTGAATGGATGGGTGTGTGGGTGAGTGGATGGGTGTGTGGGTGAGTGGATGGGTGAGTGGGTGAACTGAAGGACGGGTGGGTATGTGAATAAGAACATGGATGAATGTGTGCCTTTGTCTGTGTGGTAGTGCATGTGTGGTGTTTATGTGTTGAGTTGGGGAATGAGTAGAAAGAATGATGGATGAATGGATAGACAGATCAGATATATAGACGAACGGACATGTGCCAGAATAGGTGGATGAGTGTTATGCATGCAAAGAAAGGGAATGACGGGATGGTGAGGTGGATGGGTGGGTTTATCTTTGGTCTTTAGTGCACCATATTTCTCTTGACACACATGATTAACGAGAAGTGCAGAAAATGTGTGTGAGCATGTTTGTGTGTGCATGCATGTGTGTGTGTGTATGTAGTAGTAGTAGTAGTAGTAGTAGTAGTAGTAGTAGTAGTAGTACTTCAGTTTTACGTCTGTTCACATACGTGATATTAGATGAAAGAAGAGAGAGAAGAGAAGAGAGAGAGAGAGAGAGAGAGAGAGAGAGAGGGGTATGCATAAATGTCTGTGACTATGTAAGTGTATGCATAATGTGGTTATCTAAGTGCATATAAATGTCCCTCTAAACATCCCTACAACATACCTGCAAATAATCTTAAAGTAAATGCTTAACTGGACTACATATTAAAGAAAAAACAACATTGAAGGCAAACTTTAAATCTGAAAAGACATCACACAAAGACATGCCTGATAATGGTGGTAAATGAGCTTGAAGAGGTAAACAGTCAAACAGCAGATGCTTGCTGGTTATTCTTCGTTCTCCACAAATACACTTTGCTTCGTTTGTATCTTTAGTTTTTAAGGCATCAAGTTTTGATTTATAAAATATTGAAATGAAATTTCTGTATTGGTACATATTTTTCACTTGTAAATGAGGAATGCTGTTTACATGTTCATAATTAATTAAATGAGTTGTTTTTATCAGCCACACCAGGCTACGTATTTTTGTAGTGTTTTCTGAATTGGCACCAAACGGTTTGCTTTAATAACTGATTGACTTCAGGAAAAGAGAAGGATATATTCAATACCGTGGCGCACTTTTCATTTCTGGCTCCTCTCTTTGCACATCTATCAGCTAGCTCATTACCCCAAGTACCACAATGCAATGGAATCCAACAGAAGGTGACATCAGTTCCTTTACATATCAAAACATGATATGTGTGTGTGTGTGTGTGTGTGTGTGTGTGTGTGTGTGTGTGTGTGTGTGTGTGTGTGTGCATGCGTGTGTGTGTGTGTGTGTGTGTGTGTGTGTGTGTGTGTGTGTGTGTGTGTGTGTGTGTGTTTGCACACAAGCATGGTGTGATTGTATTGTGTTTGTTTCTCTGTGTGTGTGTTTGTCTGTGTTGTGTGTGTGTGTGTGTGTGTGTGTGTGTGTGTGGTGTGGTGTGTGTGTGTGTGTGATTGTTTAGTGTGTGTGTATATGTTTGTGTGTGTGTGCACACTCAATTGATTTTGTGATGTGTGTGTTTGTTCCTGTGTGTGTGTGTGTGTGTGTGTGTGTGTGTGTGTGTGTGTGTGTGTGTGTGTGTGTGTGTGTGATTGTTTAGTGTGTGTGTATATGTTTGTGTGTGTGTGCACACTCAATTGATTTTGTGATGTTTGTGTTTGTTCCTGTGTGTGTGTGTGTGTGTGTGTGTGTGTGTGTGTGGTGTGTGTGTGTGTGTGTGTGTGTGTGCTTTTACAAAATCTGTGATCTTCTCCCCTTCCCCTCCCTCTCTCTCACTCTCCTACCCCCTATTTTTCTTCTTAATCTTTCTTCTTTGTTTGTTTGTTTGTTTTTAATAAAATTCCACTTTGTTCCACTTACCACCCTAACCGACTTTCTGCTTTTACAAAATGTGCACCATGCCTCCCCCCCCCCCCCACTCCCCTCCATCCCCCCACCCCCTGCTTCATCACCAGTTCAAAAAAAAAAAAAAATCAGCTGCTAGGTTACTGTTCTCTGATCTCAAGTTTGAACCCCCATCCCCACCCCCATCCCCACCCACCCGTTAGTACTTTCTTCTTTTACATAGTAATTCCAGCTGCACATGTTATAATTATGATGATGACAATGTTCATGGCCAATCTCAGGGGCGGAAGGCATCGACGGTCTTCCAAAGAACACCACGCTAGCCAACATCATCCTCAGTTTCGATGAAGAGGGCAGTCGGTCCCACAAGACGGCGCCCTGCGACGTCTGCGACAGCGACCCTCCCCGCAGTGGCTTCAAGTCGTGCAGCGACTGCACCCTGACCTTCTGCCGCAACTGTTTCGCTCAGCTCCACCCATTGCGAGGTGCTTTCACCTATCACGTGATCACAAGCCCTGCCCCTTCGGAGCGTCGGGGGCTGGGTGGGGACCAGTTGGAGGACGTGTTGCGGAGTCCTCGGGGTGACACACGCCTGCCGATGGTGGAGGTGAAACGCTCGCGATCTTTGCGCCGCGTGCGGTCCTTGAGTCCTCATCCCAAAGAGCAGGTGGGTTTTTTTTTTTTCTCTGGTCTGTTGTCTCCCTTGAATTGGTTTGTTGGTGGATTAGATTTAATCTTTGATAGTAATAGTAGTACAAGTCCCGCCTTGGCTTTAGACTGTGTCAGGCCAATTGACATAGGCTAGAACACCAAGGCTACATCAAAATGTTGTTATGCTCTGCATAGTTAAGCAGGGATTGTCTTCAGTCGTGACAAGCTCCTAGCATAACATTATCAGTCTCCAAAATCCCTCGAAGTCGGAGTGTGGCTGCCCACATGGCAGGGTAATCAAAAACGGTCACACACGTCATGTTCTCATCCCTAGCTGATGCATTTGTACCATAGTGTTCAAGTGCTTCGGCTGTTCGGATGATCCCTGGAGTCTTTTAGCCAGGGTACGACAACAACAACAACAAGAACAACAACCACATAGTACAAGTAATCATAATTATGCTGGCATTATTGCTGCACTGGTTTGATGCTGGTTTAGATTTCATCTCTGACGGTAAAAGTAGTAAGGTAATCTTAATTGTGCATGCTTTATAGTCTCCATGTCATCAGTATATTATCATCATAATTTCATTATATAGATGATGCTGATGATGATTGTAGTTGTAATTCTGCATAGAAGGGAGGGGATAAGACTTGTGGAAGGATTGGGGGGGGAGGGAAAGGGTCTCTCCATTGTGGTCAGCACTTGTGTTTGTGGTGCACATGTGTTGACCAGTTGATGAATGTGTTCAGGATTGGGCGGGACTAGTTCGTGTTGCATTATGTTGTGTTTCATTCTGTTGCCCTGCATCGTGTTCCATCGCATTGAGACACCCCCCACCCATCCAAAAGGTGTAGGTTCGAATCCTGGCAGCACCTGAAAAAAAAAAATGGTGGCAGTAGAAGGACATGTGGGAGTCATGACCTGGATGTGGCCCAGATTTCTCTGTGTGAAATTTGGGCTGCTCTCCCTTAGCATGATAGTGTGTGTCCATAGTATGTCACCCATATTTCATTTTTCCTGTCTTCAAGATTATGCTTGTCTTACCTGTCAAATGGAAAATCCTACCACCCATATTTCATTTTTCCTGTCTTCACATACACCTGTCTTACCTGTCAAATGGAATATCCAACCACCCATATTTCATTTTTCCTGTCTTCACGATTATGCTTGTCTTACCTGTCAAATGGACTGTCCTTCCACATTTGGCCAGGGACTATTCTGTTGTTACCAAGGTGTTTTTTTTTTCAGGCATGCTATTGCATGCCACACCTGGCATTCATTACTCCCCTGAAAGACAGAACGATTTTATGTGTTGATCGTGCAGGTGCATCCTTTTAAAATAGAGTGCTTTATGTTTGTTTGTTTTTTCCAATGTTGTTTAGATACCCTAGTGCATGACCAGTTCTTGACGTGAATCAGTTCTGGAGTCTTGAGGGAAGAACAGTCGCAACAGGCAATGTCAGGTTCATATGCACAGGCTGAGTGGTCGGTTGGCAGGTTTTTTTAAATGACCTTGAGTGCAAGCTTGGCATTACGTATTGATCACTGGGCACCTTTTGCTACAGTGCTACCTGTCTGTTTACATTGTTGGTCTGTTTGTGGTGCTGCAGTGCTACCTGTCTGTTTACATTGTTGGTCTGTTTGTGGTGCTGCAGTGCTACCTGTCTGTTTACATTGTTGGTCTGTTTGTGGTGCTGCAGTGCTACCTGTCTGTTTACATTGTTGGTCTGTTTGTGGTCCATGAATATGCTGTTTGTGTTTGTGTGTTTGTTTTTCCTCGCTCAGTGTCTGTCTGTCTGTCTGTCTCTCCTGACCTCCATATGTCTTGATCTTCTCTTCTGCTAACTTCTCAGTTCTGCCCCCCCCCCCCTTCCTCCTCCCCCACCTCCTACTCCCCCACTCTCTCTCTCCCTCCTCTCTCTATTTCTCTCTCTCTCTCTCTCTCTCTCTCTCTCTCCTCTGATGATCATCATCATGTACTTTCTTCAACAGGAGTACATGGAAAATATACGTAAGACAATCTCCAGGAAACGGAGAGACCTGAAAGAAACCCTGAAGGAGGCCCAAGATCTGTTGAAATCCACTGAGGTAATGTTCGTGGCTGTGGGTCATCATGTGGTGTATTGCCATGTCATGTGGTGTATTGCCATGTCATGTGGTGCATTGCCATGTCGTGGTGTATTGCCATGTCGTGTGGTGTATTGCCATGTCAGGTGGTGTATTGCCATGTCAGGTGGTGTATTGCCATGTCAGGTGGTGTATTGCCATGTCAGGTGGTGTATTGGCCATGTCCAGGTGGTGTATTGCCATGTCAGGTGGTGTAATAGGGTAGTGGAGGAAAGAAAAGGAATCAAAAAGGTTCAGGGGGCCGGAATAGTTCAGTTGGTAGAGCGCCGGACTTGTGATCCTGGGGTTGCGGGTTCGAATTTCGGTACAGGGGGATTTTTCCCGCAGAGTTAACATTGGTTCTGACTCCATTCCCTATACAGTCCTTCGAATGAGACTGTAAACCGAGGTTCCGTGTGTGAACGCACGCACAACATCTTGCACACATGTAAAATCCCATCACCAACTTTCGGAAGAGAAGGCCAGTTTGGCCGTTGGTATGGATGACACGTTACACACAGCATGCACCTTCCCCGAAGATGGAGTATGGCTGCCTTAATGGCGGGATGAAAAACGGTCATACACACAAAAGTCCACTGCCTGTCTATACAGGCAGTGTCCGCAGGAGTATCAGCCTGGGTATGCAGAAAGAAAGAAAAAGAAAAAAGGGTTAAGAATGATTGAGGAGGGGAGGGTTATAGCGGAAGGGAGAGAGAGGGAGGGCGAGAAGGAGAAAAAAAAAAGGAAACCAACCTAGTGTGAACATGGAATGCAAGTGTCTGTTTTAATTAGATACATAGAGACGTTCTTGTTTGTGTTCTGTCCGTGTTTTACCGTACAAGTGGAAGAAGTAGAATCGCACAATGAGATTGTTATCTTGTGACCTGTCTCAGTTTCAGGCCTTTTCGTTCATTCTGTGTGGAAGATCAGCGACATGGAACACTACCTCAGTCTGGAACCAATTCTGACGTCTTTGTCCATGTCTTCTGCTTTTGGTGCTGTGTGCATGAGTCAGTATCGGGCACCTGGCCACGCTGGTCACTTCCTGTTCTGAGAGTAGCTTTCCCTGTGTGTTCCGTGTGTCTGTTGTCTGCATTGGTTCTAGATGAATGGGTACCACAAGCAACATTGTTTTGGTGGTATGTGTCTGTTTTTGTTTTGCGAACGAATGTTTCTTCCCTTGTTTATTATTATGTGCAACATTATACTTGCATTTGTCTACCTATTTTTATATTATGTATTCGCTTATTTGTTATTTGCATGTTTAACATATCACTGTTTGTTTTCCTGCTTCACTCATGAGGTGAAAACGTATTAACTTTTTTTTTGCTGTTTGCCTTGTGTGGATGACTGGCAGAATGAAACAGAGGACCAGATGAAGCACATCAAGTCCATCAGCTCCAAGCTGCACGAGGGCGTGGCGGAGAAGGAGGGCGCCCTGCTGGCAGGCAGCACACGCCGACGCCACGAGGCGGTCACCTGTTGTTACGGACTCATCAGCGACGCCCAGGCCCAGCTCCTGGAGCTGGAGATACTGGATGAAAAGTTTGGACAGCTGCTGGTCAAAGGGCCCATCATGGACATCTCTCATGTATGTGTGTGTGTGTGGTGGGTTTGTTCTGTTTGTGGTGCATCTCTCTCTCTCTCTCTCTCTCTGTGTCTCTCTCTCTCTGTGTCTATCTGTCTCTCTCTGTCTGTCTCTCTCTGTCTGTCTCTCTGTGTCTTTCTGTCTCTGTTCTCTGTCTCTCTCTCTTCTCTGTCTGTCTCTCTCTCTGTCTCTATCTGTCTCTCTCTCTCTGTCTCTCTCTGTCTTTCTATACCGATACTACAGCAATAACCACCTGTCCTTTTTGCAGTGAAGAAGAAAGCGAAATACATTTTCTTCTAAAATGTCCAAGTTACATATACAAAGAATTACGAGAAAAATATATGCATAAACACTATAAAGATAGCTTCCCTGTCCAGTTGAAGGCACTATTGCGAAACAAAAATGCTGTCATAATGAGAGATGTTGTTACGTTTGTACATTACACTTTACGTTTCAGAGAGGAACAGTTGAAATGAAACGTTAGAAACCTAAGTTTGTTACTTTTGTTATTGCCAAATGAGCATCCTTCTTCTCTTTGAAAATTTTTCTACATGAATTACACATTTTCAATAGCATAAACAATTTCATGTTATGTGTCTCATGTGGATAGGCTGGAGGCCTCACATTAAAGTCATGAGTTCACAAGTTCTGTCTCTCTCTCTCTGTCTGTCTGTTTGTCTCTCTCTGTCTCTCTCTGTGTCTGTGTCTGTCTCTGTCTATCTCTCTCTCACTCTCACTCTGAAAAGAATATTGCTAAAAATGAAGACACAGGTAGGGTGCTGAAATTGAACTGTGGCGAGGACTCTGTGAAATCTCTTGCAAGGCATACTGCAGAGGCACTGAACATTTGAACAAAGAAACATAACTCGAACTGAAGTAATTTAAAGATACAACAAGTTTAAAAAGGAGATGGTAAGACATTTTAGCTTTTGTTATCAGTGCATTGTGAATTCTTTGAAAAGGCATCATACTGGATGGTTGGTATTCAGGCTTGTTGTGCATAGAATAAAAGCGTTGTTCAAGTTTATGTTTGCTTTAGGATTTTTTTCTTTTTTCACTGTTTGTCTTTTGCTTTGCACACACCCTTCTGCCCCCTCCCTCCCCCACCCCTCAATATCATCAAGGACATATATATAGCTATGACAATGACATTAAAGATTGGGGATCGGAATACCTCAAATGGTAGAGCGCTGGACTGGTAATCTTGGTGATCCTGGGGTTGCGGGTTTGAATCTCCGCTGGGCTGTTTCGGTACAGGGGGACTTTTCCCTTGGCGTTAATATAAGTTCTGACTCCCTTCCCAAATAGTCCTTTGAACAAGACTATAACGGAGGTTCCGTGTGTGAACGCACGCATAACATCTTGCACACACGAAAAATCCCATCACCAACTTTTGGAAGAGAAGGCCAGTTTGGCTGTTGGTATGGACGACATGTTACACATAGCATGCACCCTGCGTGAGAAATGGAAAGAATGAAGGAAATAAGGAAACTGAGTGAACGATAGTGACTGGATGACACAGGAAAGGATTGAATGAAGTGCCGGCAGGCAGCTCTTCAGTCGGCACTACCCAGGTAGGCAGCCGATTGTGTACACTAGAGTGTGGATTGTCAGCGCCAAGAACCTTTGGCAAGATGCTTTTAAAATGTTGTGTTATTATTATTATTATCATTATTGTTTAAGACATTCAGTGTCAGTGTCAGCGTCTCTCTTTTAGTTGATAATGATTTCTTCTTCTTTATTTTTTGTTTGTTACAAAGGCATTGTACAGATGGAGACAGTATGGGAGACCAACCATGCATGTGTATGTGTGTATGCTCTCATATATCACATGTGTGTGTGCATGAGTGGGGCAAGGGAAGTGGATAGGGGTAAGGACAGAGACGGCAGAGAGGAGAGGTTGTTTATGATTTTAAAGAGGTCTGTTGGGTTAATTCAGCGACGAGCTGCTACTGCTGCTACCGTAGGCAATACTGATAACGTATATGGTACAAATGAGCTTGACTATCATGATTCTTCTTTGTTGCAGGAACTCTCCTGCTTGGAAGAAAGGTTTGTGTCATTTTGCATTTTCTTCCCTCCCCTCCCTTCCTCTTCTCTTCTCTCTCGCTCTCTCTCCCTCCTCACTTTCTCTCTCTCTCTCTCTCTCTCTTTCTCTCTCTCGTTCTCTCTCCATCTCTCTCCCTCCTCTCTTTCTCTCTCTCTCTGTTCTTTCTTTCTCTTTCTCTCTCTCTCTCTCTCTCTCTCTCTCTCTCTCTCTCTCTCTCTCCTCTCTTTCTCTCTCTCTCTCTCTCTCTCTCTCTCTCTCTCTCTCTCTCTCTCTCTCTCTCATGCACATATTATTGTCATCTTCCTCCTTGTCTTTTCTTTTGTTTTTCAGTTTGTCTCCTGCATCTCTCTTTGTCACATTTTAGTTGCCCCTCGCTGAATATTTGGTGCAAATGGGAGAGTTGGGAAGGGGGGAAAGGAGTCTTTGTGACCAGCTGCACCAACTGTTCCAACATGCTGCTCCTTGTTGTCATCATGCAGGACAACAAGCGAGGTTCTCTATTTTTGTAGTAATATTCAGTAATAAACAGCTCTCAACATGTGTCAACAATTAAGCTACTGTAGTTCTAAAGTAACTGAAGATACAGAGAACACACAGGCTACACATTCTGTGGCAAGGAGAAAGGCAGAGTTTGCCACATGCTTCGGACACATGTTGAGGCAAGACTTCAGTGGCAGCAGTTAGAATTATCGTGTCACAGAGGAACGTGATGGTAGCTGGCTATATGATACATGACTGGGACCTGTTGAGAGACGAATTGCTTGACTGTTAATCAGGTTGAAGGATGATGTGTACCTGTTAAAAAGGACACAATATGTGACTGTCCCTCTATTAAAGGAAAACATATATGACTGTGCCCCCATTAAAGGACAACATTTATGACTCTGCGCCCATTAAAGGACAACATTTATGACCATGTTTTCATTAAAAGTCAACATTTATGACTTTGTGACTTTGCGCCCATTAACACAATCAACACAGACCCTTGTTCTGCTCTATGTGCCCAGTTAACACTGCAGTCACAGCAATGAAATTCCCTCAGGACACCTGATTTTGACCATTTTTAATTGATTTTTCTTAAAAGCCTAAATCCGATGGTGACTTTATTTTTGTACAGTGAAACAGAGCTATCTTTCATCTTCTTGATGATAAATGTTTTAAAAGTCAAAATAATTATTTTGTTGTTGTTTGATTGAGTTGAAAATGACATACTTTGAACAACGAGCACTGATTCAGTGCTTGAAGACGCCAACGGGTTGGTTCTTTCTCTCCAAATTAATCAATGAAATTGACTGTTAATAGCTTGCTAACTGGTATGATATGACGTAGGAAGGACTGTATCTGTACGCTGACACCACTGGTTAAAAATTCCCCAGGAAATTTGGCCATATTTATTTTTAGAAGACCGTCACTATCATTCTCGCGACGTGTCCTGAGTGACAGATCATTTGCCGAGTGGTAAGTCAGGTGTCACAATCATTCACACAGCATGTTGCGAAAAAGTTAAAGGACAAAATTTTTGACTGTGTGCCCATTTAAGGACAAAAGGTGTGACCGTGTGCCTGTTGAAGGATAAAATGTGTGACTGTGTGCCCATTGAAGATAGAATGTTTTAGCAGTTCAGTGAAGAACAGGATGTTTTAACTGTGCACTCATTAAAACACTGAAGGACTAAATGTGTTCACTGTATGCCAGTTGAAGGACAAAAATGTGTTCACTTTATGCCAATTGAAGGACAAAAATGTGTTCACATTATGCCAATTAAAGGACAGAATGTGTTCACTGTATGCCAGTTGAAGGACAAAATGTGCTCACTGTATGCCCGTTGAAGGACAAAATGTGTTCTTTGTATGTCAATTGAAGGACAAAATGTGTTCATGGTGTGCCCATTTAAGGACAATGTGTTCACTGTGAGCCCATTGAAGGACAAAATGTGTGCCATTTAGGACAGAATGTGTTCACAATGTGCCCATTGAAGGACAAAATGTGTGCTTGAGGACAGAATGTGTTCACAATGTGCCCATTGAAGGACAAAATGTGTGCTGTTGAGGACAGAATGTGTTCACAATGTGCCCATTTAGGACAGAATCGTTTAGCGTGTGCCATTGAAGGACAAAATGTGTGCCATTGAGGACAGAATGTGTTCACACTGTGTCCATTGAGGACAGAACATGTTCACAGTTGCCCATTGAAGGACAAATGTGTACCATTGAGGACAGAATAGTTAGTGTGTGCCCATTGAAGGACAAAATGTGTGCCATTGAGGACAGAATGTGTTCACATGTGCCCATCGAAGGACAAAATGTGTCACTGTGTCCACTGAAGGATAAAAGATTTTCACTGTATGCCATGAGAACAAATTGTTCACTGTGTGCCCATTGAAGGACAAAATGTGTTCATTGTGCCCATGAAGGACAAAATGTGTTCACTGTGTGCCCATTGAAGGACAAAATGTATTCATTGTGTGGCCATTAAAGGACAGAGGACAAAATGTGTTCATTGTGTGCCCATTGAAGGACAAAATGTTCACTGTGTGGCATTAAAGACAAAGGACAAAATGTGTTAATTGTGTGCCCATTGAAGGACAAAATGTGTTCACTGTGTGCCCATAAGGACAGAAGGACAAAATGTGTTAATTTGTGCTCGATTAAAGGACAAAAGGACAAAATGTGTTCATTGTGTGCCCATTGAAGGACAAAATGTGTTCACTGTGTGCCCATTGAAGGACAAAATAGTTCACAGTGTGCCATTGAAGACAAATGTGTCATTGTACCACAGAAGGACAAAGGTTCACTGTGCACCACTGAAGGACAAAATGTGTTCACTGTGTGCCCATTGAAGGACAAAATATGTTCACTGTGTGGCCATTAAAGGACAGAAGGACAAAATGTGTTAATTGTGTGCCCATTGAAGGACAAAATGTGTTCACTGTGTGCCCATTAAAGGACAGAAGGACAAAGTGTGTTAATTTTGTGCTCGTTAAAGGACAAAAGGACAAAATGTGTTCATTGTGTGCCCATTGAAGGACAAAATGTGTTCACTGTGTGCCCATTGAAGGACAAAATATGTTCACAGTGTGCCCATTGAAGGACAAAATGTGTTCATTGTGTACCCACAGAAGGACAAAATGTGTTCACTGTGCACCCACTGAAGGACAAAATGTGTTCACTGTGTGCCCACTGAAGGACAAAATGTGTTCACTGTGTGCCCATTGAAGGACAAAATGTATTCACTGTTTGCCCATTGAAGGACAAAATGTGTTCACTGTGTGCCCATTGAAGGACAAAATGTGTTCATTGTGTGCCCACTGAAGGACAAAATGTGTTAATTGTGTGCCCATTGAAGGACAAAATGTGTTCATTGTGTGCCCATTGGAGGACAAAATGTGTTCACTGTGTGCCCACTGAAGGACCAATGTATTCACCGTGTGCCCACTGAAGGACCAATGTATTCACTGTGTGCCCATTGAAGGACAAAATGTGTTTATTGTGTGCCCATTGAAGGACAAAATGTGTTCATTGTGTGCCCTTTGAAAGACAAAATGTGTTCATTTTGTGCCCATTGAAGGACAAAATGTATTCACTGTGTGCCTATTGAAGGACAAAATGTGTTCATTGTGTGCCCATTGAAGGACAAAATGTGTTCACTATGTGCCCATTAAAGGACAGAAGGACAAAATGTGTTCACTGTGTGCCCATTAAAGGACAGAAGGACAAAATGTGTTCACTGTATGCCCATTGAAACAAAAATGTGTTCATTGTGTGCCAATAGAAAGACAAAATGTGTTTACTGTGTGCCCATTGGAGGACAAAATGTGTTCACTGTATGCCCGATGAAGGACAAAATGTGTTCATTGTGTGCTGGTTGAAGGACAAAATGTGTTTACCGTGTGTCCTCTGCAGGTTGGCTGTGCTGTCTTCCACGCCGTTAGGGGGACGGCTGGAGGACGTCCCCAGGCCCAGACAGCTGCAGACAGTGCACGTGAAACAGGTTCTCAGCACCCTGGACTTCCAGCAGGAAACTGGTGAGTGAGGCTATCCAGCCGCCATTATCAGTCAGGAAGGTGAACATCTTCACAGAATGCCTACCAATCAGCAAATGTTTCCATTTAAAGTCAAATGCAAGTGCATGAATACTTATAGCATAAGTAAACTGTCAGTTGAGACAACTGGTAAAACACTTATGAGTATATATAGATACAGGCTTATATTTGACTGAAGAAAGTTACCTTGCATTTATCTCACGATACCATTGCAGTGCGCTGAAGAAAGAGTTTTTATCTTTTGCATCGTGATTGATTGTCTTTTTGCTGTCTTCTGTCACAGTACATTGAGCATTATTTTCCCACCTGCTTTATGGCAAGTTTGAATCATCTTTCATGAGTCAAGATCTTTTTTCTTGTTTTGTTTCTCATATGTGCAGCATATGTTCCAGATGAATCTGGTGCCACAAAAAAAACATTAGTTGGGTGTTGTAGGTGTGATTATTTCCAAAGTAAATGTGAAGTGAGGCAGGGAACTATAAACAACAAACAAGTAGGGTAACTCTTGCTCCCACAAGAAAACAAATACCGGCCCATAACTCCAAAGGAATGCTGCTTACGACACCAAATTGCCTAGCAAATATGACGGCACAGAGTTCAGAGAACAAACAAGGAAACATCCCAAATTTTGTGATTATTTCACAATAAGAACAGAACATATTCTTTATTTAAAAAAGAAAAGGGGTTAGTTACTGCCAAGGACACAGACAAACAGATTACAGGACAAAACACAACGCATTTTGACCTCTTGGGTCTTCTTCAGGCAAAAACAAACAACATTTTGGACAGTGAAAACGAAGAATGAGAAACCATTTTGCGCCAAATATGAGAAGATATGTGTTTTTTTGTTCTTCGTTTTTACTGTCCTTAATGTTCGTTTTTGCCTGAAGAAGACCCAAGAGGTTAAAATGAATTGAGTTTTGTCCTGTAATCTGTCTGTGTCCTTGGCGGTAACTAATCCCTTTCCTGTCTAAATTTTGCTTCATTTTCCGCCCTCAGTCACCTCATTTCGAAACATTTTTTTGTTATTGTCTTCACAGACATTGTGGCACCAGCCATTACTGACATCCTGCCTCGCCCAGTGGCCAAAGGGCCGGCGGTGGTTGACGTCAAGTGGGAAGAACCTCAACCTGGCTTGTACTACAGACTGACAGCGTGGCGGAAAACGCAGAAAGGTAGGGGTCAGTGCAGTGATGTGTTTTTTTAGGTCTGGCTGTATCCTGCATACACACACACATGAACTGCTACAGAGCAGGGTGTGGTTTTCAGTGCTGTTTTCTGTGAACATGTAGGAAGACATGTGTCTGCAAGATTACCTGGAAAATCAGCTGGCGAGGTGGTCCTCACCTCTTGCCTTCAATTGGCCAGACAAGATGGCCACTTCCCACTCTTGCAAAGAAGGTCTGCTCGCATGTAGAAATTGCTGGCAATTAGCCCTCAACAGGTTCCACTACCACGTTTTGTATTTCCCTCCCCTTATTTGAAAAAAAAAATTAAAGGGGGGGGGGGGTTTACTTTTTCATTTTCTCAGGGCTGTTTTTCTTTTTCTTTTCTTTTTTTTTTTTTTTTTAAAGAATTCTTTTATAACATTTCTCTGTAATCCACAAATTTCTTGAAGGCTAAAAGAAAGCTTATCCAAAACAGCAGTTTTAGTTCGGTTGATGGAGATTTCCATTCTGACAGAGTGGGCAAACTGCATGTTAGCAGAAAAACTCCAGATCATGAAGAAAGAGCGAGGAACGATGCAATATTTCCATTTTCTCACCAACAGTCTGTAGACTGGAGTGACCTTGGAGACTAGTAATGATTTTCCAATGGACACATACGATAGTGCAAGATGGTTGATATTCATAGTAGGTTACTTTACATTGGTTTTTTTTTCTTTTCTTTTCTGCTCCATGCTGAGCTCAGCTGAAGACAGGTGATGATCAAAAGACCACCTGCAGGTGGTGCCAGGTGTTTCACACTGGTATGTAGAAGACCGTTTACTGGGCAAAAATTGGGTAATCATGAGAGCTTATGATAGGTGTGAGAAGGCGGCCTACATTGCTCCCTGTTTATCCAAGTCTGATGTGTAGGAATGTAGTTGATTTTGTCAACACTGGTGAATTTTGAAGCGCTGGTTCTGTAGCTGGTGGTGCATCTGCATTTCTTGTCTGGCATGTACCTGACATGGCACACTGCATTTCTTTTGTTTAAAAAGACCTTTTAACCAAAGTGACACATCATCCACAGTCCTGATTGCATTTGATTGTCTAGCAGGTGATTTTTTTTCCTCCTCCATACACACACACACACACACCACCTCCCTACCTTGTGGTACAGCCAAAAAAAAAAAAAAAAGCTTAAAAAAAAGAAGAAACAACAACACACACACACACACACACACACACACACACACACACACACACATACACACACACACACACACACCACACACACACAAAGCTTTCCCCTGATCTTCTTAGAAACAGGATGGTAAGTGCATACAACTAGAAATGGTGACAGAACATTCAAAATTCTTTTTTTTTTTCCCCAACACAAAGCGTTTTGAATTATGGGATGTATACAGAAAGAACTTGACATGTTATTCCCTGCGCAGGGCGGACGGAGCGTGTGATTGTCGATGATGCCACAGGTGGAAGTCAACTAATGCTGCTTCCGGGCATTGATGCGCAGTATCGGCTGTCCCTCGCCGTGCTTGGCAAGGAAGGGGAGGTCACTGCACGAGAGGACGTCAGCCCCTCACATTGTGAGGTGGTCAGTGAAGAGAGAGTGTTCCGCACTCTGCCCTATGTGAACTGTGAGTGGTTTTTCAATCCTTTTTTTTCTCCATAAAATCTCTCCCTATGTCTTTTTTTTTTTTTTTTTTTTTCAGAAACAGGGGGAAAAGATATTTTGCAACTGTGCATATGAATCTCTGCCTCAAAGTAGACACTGATTGGCTTATTGTATTGATCAAAAAGAAATATTGATTATAGTTTAACTACATTTTTTTTCCGGAAGAAATTGTATGATTGCACGCTTTGAAACAGTTTTGAGAAAATAGTTTGTTTAGGTCATTTCACTACAGACCAGAATGGCAAAAATAAGTGTTCGATGATTTCATCAGGTGTATTGGTGTGTAACATTTCTGAAACATTGACAGTCATGTTTATGATTTCATCAGGTGTATTGGTGTGTAACATTTCTGAAACATTGACAGTCATGTTTGTGATTTCATCAGGTGTATTGGTGTGTAACATTTCTGAAAACATTTGATCATCAGGGGGTACTTTTGTTATATTGGATTTCATCAGGTGTATTGGTGTGTAACATTTCTGAAACATTGACAGTCATGTTTGTGATTTCATCAGGTGTATTGGTGTGTAACATTTCTGAAACATTGACAGTCATGTTTTGATTTCATCAGGTGTATTGGTGTGTAACATTTCTGAAACATTGACAGTCATGTTTAGTGATTTCATCAGGTGTATTGGTGTGTAACATTTCTGAAACATCGACAGTCATGTTTGTGATTTCATCAGGTGTATTGGTGTGTAACATTTCTGAAACATTGACAGTCATGTTTGTGATTTCATCAGGTGTATTGGTGTGTAACATTTCTGAAACATTGACAGTCATGTTTGTGTCTCTCATAACTTTTTGTTGTTGTTGGCAAAAGCTGACTGAGAACTCTGGACTATTGCAGGTATTTCGATAAGAATCGACCCTGCCAACTGTCACAAAGCCATCGCTGTAACCTCAAATCGGGAAGAGGTCATGCATCGCAAGTGTCGATTAGCTAACCTCAACGACACCCACCCACCTGCCACTTCCCGACGTCTGGACGAAATGGAGGGAGCCATGGGAGAGAACCCTTTCCCGCCTCTCCCTCACATGTACTGGGAGAACGTAATTCATTTCCACATCATCTCCAAACTGGAAGACTCGAAGCTAGTGTGTGATGTGGGCGTGTGCAAAGTGGGGATGGAGGACGCGTGCGCTCTGGTGTGCGACAACCCAAAGTCCTACTGCTGCTACCTGGTGAGGCGGAACCGCTTCATCACCCTGGAGTTCTGGAACGGCCCCAACCAGGAGATCCTGGCCCGGAGTCTGAACGTGGCGGATCTGGACAGGGAGAATGAGAAGACCTTGAGGTTGGGCTTCTACCTGGACCTGACCCGGAAGGTGCTGGCCGTGATCAACCCCGCAGCCAGCACGGTGCTGGCCCACTTCAACGTCAAGTTTGCCAGTCTGGTGTGGCTGTGCGCCCTGTACTGCCCTGACCAGGTGTACGCCACTGTGAAGCATGTGAACGTCACCAACATTCCCACTGTGGTGGCCAAACTAGTGGCCAAGTCCCAAGCGGCCGGCAATGCCAGGCAGTAATCCATGTTTGAGTCTTGTCTGGAGGTCGTATGGCGTGCCATCAGCTAATTCAGGAAAACTTCATGAATATTGGTGGAGTTTGAGAAAACGATTACCCTCCCCAAAATGGTGACGAGTACCAATTGTCACATCCCTTTTTCTAATTCAAAGGATCATGGTATAGCATCCCTAATGGATGCGAGTTTGACTGTCACCAATTTCGACTCTTGTAACACTAACAGCCATGTGGATTGCACCGTTTATATCACTGCAAAATCTCATGGACTCTGGAGACCAATGCTTAGACAGTGATTTACTCATAGTGTGTAGCATCGTGTGTGTCAGTGGGTGGGTGAGTAAGGATAATGGGAAGAGTGTGAACCAAGCAAAATCTCCATTTCCACATACCTCTTCCCTGATTCTCCAAGTTGTTTGTATTCTTGAGTTAACAAGACCTTGTGGGATGATGTGCAATATTTAGGGTTTTTTTTTTTTTTTTTAAAGTGTGTGGCATGGAAGTGTTTATAAATCCTACAGCATCATGTCATGTACATCAATCTGGCTATGCAGAGCAGTGTGAAATCCGGTAACTTGCCTTTGCAAAAAATGTACATAAAGTCCAGGGAACACCAGACTCTTTCTCACCAACAGCCAGTCAGGAGAGATGATGGCAAACAGGAATGAACTTCTCCTCACCGGCATCAGGCTTCCTAGGCTTGCCTTCTAAATCCTGTATCTTGCTTCCACTCCCTGTTCATTACCATCATACTGTCCACAACATCACCATCATATTGTCCAGAACCATTACCATCGTACTGTCCAGAACCATTACCATCGTACTGTCCAGAACCATTACCATCATACTGTCCAGAACCATTACCATCATACTGTCCAGAACCATTACCATCATACTGTCCAGAACCATTACCATCGTACTGTCCAGAACCATTACCATCGTACTGTCCAGAACCATTACCATCATACTGTCCAGAACCATTACCTTCATACTGTCCAGAACCTACTGTCCAAACCATTACCATCATACTGTCCAGAACCATTACCATCATACTGTCCAGAACCATTACCATCATACTGTCCAGAACCATTACCTTCATACTGTCCAGAACCTACTGTCCAAAACCATTACCATCATACTGTCCAGAACCATTACCATCATACTGTCCAGAACCTACTGTCCAAAACCATTACCATCATACTGTCCAAACCATTACCATCATACTGTCCAAAACCATTACCATCATACTGTCCAAAACCATTACCTCATACTGTCCAAAACCATTACCATCATACTGTCCAAAACCATTACCATCATACTGTCCAAAACCATTACCATCATACTGTCCAGAACCATTACCACATACTGTCCAGAACCATTACCACATACTGTCCAGAACCATCACCATCATACTGTCCAGAACCATTACCATCATACTGTCCAGAACCATTACCATCATACTGTCCAGAACCATTACCACCATACTGTCCAGAACCATTACCATCATACTGTCCAGAACCATTACCACCATACTGTCCAGAGCCATTACCTTCATACTGTCCAGAACCATTACCATCATACTGTCCAGAACCATTACCATCATACTGTCCAGAACCATCACCATCGTACAGTCCAGAACCATCACCATCGTACTGTCCAGAACCAGTACACTGGGTGCAGACAGGGGCTGTAATAGAGGGGATAGTCAACTGCAACAGGCATGCTTAACTCTTTCATTCCTACTTTTCTATGAACCATTACTTCCTCTTGTTCCTAGATTCTTATAATACGAGTATTCCCTTCATTCCTGGATTTAGAGGAAAAAAAAGAAGTGTAAAGTGAGAACTGCCACGTATGCAGTAGCAAACCGGCCAGAATAGAGCGCCGACAACTTTCCCATGCTGTAGGGGCCATTTAGCATCCATTCCATTCATAAACACTGTTGCGCGAGCGACCCGGTCATGACGTGTACCGATGACGCGAGTTGCGCGAAGTTCAAAGCGCTTACTGCGAGAACCGATTTTCCGGGCTGCAGGAAGGAAAGGAGGGATTTTGTGCTGCCCAGTTTTCCGGGCTGCAGGAAGGAAAGGTAGAATTTCTGCAAACCGGGTTGTAGGGATGAAAGGGTTAACTGGGTCTTTTGTGAACTTACAGACTATGGTCTTCTGACTGGCTTTTCCAGGAAATTTTCTTCCGGGCATGAAGCTCACAGTTTGGAGTGTGCTGAACATATGCCTAGGCAAGTTGAATATTTTGCAAAAACGAAGTTTTGAAAAAATTGTTTTCAGCATTTGCCTGCTGGGGAAGTATTGATAATGCTGTTCTTCCAAATGTCATCTTTTTGTGTGTGATTGTTTAGAAATGGTAAGTAACATTGATGACGAGACTGAAACAGACTGCTGCAGTGCTGAAAACAAACTATAAATAAACACACAAAAGGCATTATTGAAAAGATGAATATGTTAAATGATGCTGGCCAGTGATTTCTCTGTTAAACAGGTCATCAGTGCAATTGATCTGCAGGATATTCTGAATGTGGTTTTATTAACACTGAACAGGTATATGAAGCTGCATTTTGAACAGTCAGCATGAAGTGTGTTTCAATTTGCGAATTATACAGAGTAAAGGGCTACTTAGGCTTCTTTTTTTGCAGAATACGCACTGAAGGTCTTATCAGTGATTCAAACCAGTGATCATTCCTTCTTCTGGTACTTTATGGAAGGAAATTCTGTTGCCTTCTGAGATATCCAACCAACAATGGCACAGCCAAGACCCCCAAGTATGAGCATTTTTTAAAATTTCAATTGTAAGATTTCCATGCTCATCATCATTATCATCATCAGTCCCTATTACCCCTCCTGGGGTACAGGCCGCCAACCAAGGACCTCCAGGCATCTCTGTCCTGGGCTCTTTTTTTCCAGATGGTTCCATGTCATCCCCATGTTCCTGAGGTCTGCTTCCAGGTCCCTGTGCCAGGTGTTCCTTGGCCGACCTCTTTTTCGTTTTCCTTGGGGGTTCCATGTTAGGGCTTGTCTGGTGATGTTGCTTGCTGGCTTCCGCAGCGTATGTCCAATCTAGCCTCAACATCGTTTCTTGATTTCCTGTTCGGCGGGCAGCTGGTTTGTTCTCTCCCACAGCTCGTTGTTGTTGATGGTGTCTGGCCACTGGATGCAGAGAATCTTGCGCAAGCAGTTGTTGATGAACACCTGCACTTTCATGGTGGTGGCAACTGTAGTTCTCTGGGTTCCTCTCTGTACAATAGAACTGCCTTGATGTTGGTGTTGAAGAGCCTGATTTTGGTGTTGACCGACAGTTCCTTGGAGCTCCAGATCCATGTTCATCGTGCGAGACAAAATATGGGTGTATGACCTGGGTCCTGAAACAATGCTGCAGTAATCTGTCAGGGCATTTCTAGGTCATTCAATGGAATGAGCTTGGAAAAGTGACTGGTTTCCTTCATTGCCAGATCTGGACAATCTGGCTGGGCTTCCACTGAGGACAAACAAAAATTGCTGAAATTCTGAAAGAGCTGGCAGGAATGCTCCCCTCACACTAACCCCTCTTCGCCCTCCCCCCACCCTTACTTTAAAATGGTGCAATCTGATGCAAATCTCAGCATCAAGTGGTGCATCATTCACTATTCAGAAATCAGGCAATTAGGGATTAAATACAGTTAGCCGTCTGGCTTTAAAAAATCCCAGCTTTAGTTCCCGATTAATTATGGAATGATGGGATATAAGTAATAAGCTCAGGGTTTTGTGACATTTATTTATCATACTTGCATCTTTTGTCTGAGAAACAATAGCATTGGTCAATGAACATTTTTGAAGTTAATGTTTCAGGCTCTTTTAGCATTAACAGGGCATCTTTTCCATAAAGGTCCAGTTCCATAAGCAAACATTTTCTTGTCAGTACGATGACATAAAAATATTTCAGTTCAAAGACCACCAGGACACTTTGTTTATACAGCATCTTGCCAATGCATGACCACTCTCATAAATAATTCATACAAAATCTCATGACAGTGATGAGCATACCAAAATTGTGACTAATGCTCCACAGATTCTACTGTCACTGGTTTTTCTTTTCCTTTTTCGATCCCTTTTTTTCATTTTGCCAGTCTCGAAAAGTGGTGCCTCAAGTTGGTCAGACTGCTGCATCCACTGTTAGGCATTGTCCAGAGATGACTGCTTGGCCAGTGTAACTAAAGACTGGGGCTTTCAAGAGAAGCTGTGGTCTCACCTCAAGTGTTCTCCTCTAGGCCACTTCTTCCTCTGCTCTTGTGCTGCTAGGAATACAGTTTGATCACTGAATAGCACCTGCTCCAGAATTCACATGGGCAGTGGAAGATGACAGCATGGATGTGCAAGTTTGAGATCATGTCCATTTGTGTCTCAATCCAGGATTCTTAACAAAACGAATGAGTAACAGAATGATTCGGTAATATCTTTTTTTCACCTGTGAAATTCTCCAAACGTTCAGAACAGCCCTTGCATTAGCCATTTAGCAGAGAGAAAGCGTAGAGTACAGGTGTGAAGTTGGTTGTAGATTCATATATGATGTTTCATTGTTAATACAAGAAGTTGATGGCGCCTTCCCATCGTTCACATGGGCAGAACACTATTTATTGACATGTCACAAATTGGGCCTTATTGTACATAATCCACTCATCTCTTGCCATAGCAGAGTTATGAAATATATCCCCGTTACATTGTTTGAAATGTTGGAAGTAATGGGAATGCGTTCACTAAAAGCAGTTGTGATGAATGGTATCCATAGAATTTACAGTCTGCATCGAAGAGTTCTTTGCCTTCAGAGTGTTTCGGATAGCTGGGGTGCCCTCCTTTAGGCTAATAAATCAGCAACCTACTGCAGTGAATCAGTCTGGTCTGTGTGGCTGGTGTACGCATGCTGTGCTTCATGCAAGTGTAAATCAGCGACTTACCGCCGTAATTCAGTGTCGATTTATGAATCTTACATGAATTCTGTGCCTCGTCTGTGAAATTTGGTTTTTCCTTTCTAACCATAGCTTAGCAGCACATAATATTGTGATTCTGGCTTTTTTTTTTTTTTTTTTTTGGACAATGGAAACAGGACTTGTTCTCCTTCTCCCTGTCTTGCTAAGAATCTTGAGCCATTTCTTTGCCATCGATGACTTATGTGTTAGACCTGTAGGCCGAAATGTCACGCAGTCACAGTACCAGGATGCCCCCCCAGACTTTCATCTGCAGCATGGATCCACCTACATCCCTTTCCAGCCCTTCCACTCTATGCCCACCATAGAAGCATCCCACAATTGCCACTGAAGTTCCTGAAGCTGAATTAATGTGGAGTCAGGGAATCAAGCAGGCAGTCAGATGTAAATATTTTCGCCACTCTAATCAATGTTTGCAGGGCTTATATAGCAATGCAATGTTCAATACATTTACTCAAAGAACAATACTCTGGTCCTAATTTAATTTACTCAGTGTTTCCACCATTGATCCCAAGCCATACATATTTGACATGATTTTGAATTTTTCGATTTGTTCAACAAAGTCAGGAATTTAACTGAGAATAATGTTTAAAACATAAATTCCCGTAAAATTCTGGAGGGTTGGCTGCTATGCCATCCACCTGTAGACACAGCAGTACTAGGAGGCAGGGATCAGTGGGAATTTGCCAATGAAAATCTAGCCTGAAAAGAACCAAAAAATTTAGTCTGTCATTATACCCAGGACACTAGCTGCCAGAGGACTATTCTTCATATAGTGAAAAAAGCCAGGAAAGAGAGAAGAACTGACTGTGCACTATTAACTACAAAGCTAGAGATCCTTTAGCAAAGCGAAGCATCCACATTACTCAGATTACATCATGACCCAACAAGACTCTGTGTGTGAGGTTTGCATGTGGTCAATAGTGGATGGCATTCAGTAGAAGAGTGAGGGTAGGGCCAAACATGGGGACATCATGGCAAAACGCTCTTTTCCATGAAAGTGGTCATGTTCCCATCCGTGTCCATTGTCTTGTTTCTTATCTGTTTTTAAGTCGGAAGACACAACACCCACTGAACAAATTTCAACCTAATTTGATGGAAGGGTGTCTATGTAAGTCAGAAGACAACGCCCACTGAACAAATTTCAACCTAATTTGATGGAAGGGTGTCTATGTTGGTAAGCCAGAAGACACAAAACCCACTGAACAAATTTCAACCTAATTTGATGGAAGGGTGTCTATGTTTGTAAGTCAGAAGACAACGCCCACTGAACAAATTTCAACCTAATTTGATGGAAGGGTGTCTATGTTGGTAAGCCAGAAGACACAAAACCCACTGAACAAATTTCAACCTAATTTGATGGAAGGGTGTCTATGTTTGCAAGTCAGAAGACACAACGCCCACTGAACAAATTTCAACCTAATTTGATGGAAGGGTGTCTATGTTGGTAAGCCAGAAGACACAAAACCCACTGAACAAATTTCAACCTAATTTGATGGAAGGGTGTCTATGTTGGTAAGCCAGAAGACACAACACCCACTGACTGAGCAAATTTCAACCTAATTTGATGGAAGGACCAAGTGTGGTCAGAGGAGAGACCAACTGCAAATCTTCCTGCGAATCGTTTGTGTTACATTAACCCTTTTAACGCCAGCTGTCCCTAGGCTGCAAGCAGCTTAAAACCAACTGTACAGCACAGCTGGTGTGGGTGCTAGGTTTACAAGACTTTCACTTTAGAACCACTAAACCAACATTATCATTTAGACACTATCCTAAAGTTGATACAACACAATTTGATTTCATGTGGTATTTAGATATGTGAGGAAATATCCTAAAGTTGATACAACACAATTTGATTTCATGTGGTATTTAGATATGCGAGGAAATACCTTATATGTCGAGTTACACAAAAGGTGAGTAACTGCTTGCCCAAGGATCCCTGCAACAACTGAGGCATTCTGACTGCAAAGTTTGCATGTGGCTCCTGTGACAGTGAACATCATGACTTATCGTTTATGAACCACCATTACTTCCATGGGATATTAAAACTTTATAGAGATGTCCTTATTTTCTATATTCTACCAAATGAAAAGGACATCCCCTTGCCAATTATTAGTACTTCCCCTGCTGGAAAATAGTCTTGTTCG
Source organism: Conus canariensis (assembly GCA_033310375.1). Taxonomy (NCBI): domain Eukaryota; kingdom Metazoa; phylum Mollusca; class Gastropoda; order Neogastropoda; family Conidae; genus Conus; species Conus canariensis. The sequence continues at coordinate 7,201,606 of CM065742.1, read as the reverse complement.
CGGTGGTCTGTGTTCTCTCACGTGCCTTTCCAGTGCTAATTGTTTTTAAGAATGTATTAAAATAAAAATCGCAAATCAGTGCAGTTGAGTTCCAATTTTGATAAAAAGAAAAATTTCAGTGACTGAAATCAGTTACTGCCGGCAAGTCTGTTATTCATCACCATTTGTCTGTCGGTAATCCATCACAATCTGCGAATGTTATTTGTGACCACCTGTAACTCTGCAGCCATGTTTCGCCAAGAGCCAGCAGTTCTATTTAAGAATTGGGACGAGAGAAGTTTCTACCACCATAGTTGTCTTGTGCACACACGGCACCACAAGTCAGGGACGGGAAGTTTGCATTTTACTTCATCTGCAGTCGTGTAACTCAACAGGCATCTTGCCAGTCCTGCAGTCACCTCAATCTGACTGTGCTTGGAGGAACGATCAACAGAATGCAGAAGCAACCCCTCTCTTTCTGTTACACTTACCATCAGCACCGGGCTGTGGAGGCACGACAATCAAGATGGAGGGCATGTGGTGAGGAGGAAAAAAATGTATGCAAGACATAGGAAGATTATCAAATTGAAATGATAGTTTATGTAACTGAATTTGATAACACCACAATGAGATGACAAGTATAAACCACAGAAGGAAAAGAAATGTAACTCGCAGAAATGGACAGGATGGGCTGAGCACAAAAAAACTTCACAGGATCATTTTGTTCTTTGTTTGGCCATTGAAACAGAAATGGATTCCTCTGAACACTACAGACTGTGAAAGTTAGAATGGTAAGCTCAGTGTCTTAGAACTGGGTCAGCCACATGAAAAAAAAACAACTGACCAAACAGAGCCAGCAGACTCGCTTAACTTGCGCCAAGTTTGACATGGTACAGTACACGTGACAACACAGTTTTCTTTAGTTCTGTCTGGTTTTTGACCTGTCCCATCTGCATGGAATTTTTGGAGGATGTTCACCAAACTTCACAGGGATGATTTGTATGGTGAATGCCAGCCATGGGATTACTTTGCCACTCTCTTGACAAACTCCACACAAAATGTGAAAGGAAACAATAGCAACACTGTAGCATATTTTTGCAGGATTTCATCCATCTGCTGTCACGAGACCCTCATATCAAATATACCCAGGCTTGGGCACTCCCAACAGCCTGTTGAAGTACTTTACAGCATAAAAGGTTTCTTCTTTTCGCCGATTGCCAATTCCCTCACAGCAGTTAAAGGTTTCCCATCACTGAATTTCGGCATGATGTCAGCATGTCTGTCTCATTTTAGAAATAGTTATATCACCATCCTTGTTGATCTTCTCTTGTAATGTCATCCACAGATGCCACACCCTTTCAACTCATTTTATAAAAAAGAACAAACAAAAAAAACTTCTACATGAACACAAACCATGACAGAGCTACAACAAAATTTCAGTGTCACCAAGGTGGTGTCACTGCATGCGGGTCTTGTTCTTGCATACTGCACCACACCTGCTAAGCCATGAGATCTCTGTTAACTTCTTTCTTAAAAGAATGATTTATATGAGAAGAGGTTCTCATGGACAAGACTCACCAGATGCCTGACCTACACATTCATCCAACCCATGGGTCTGAGCTTGGAGATCTAAACATTTTTGGCATCACCACAAGTGTGGTGTGTGTGCATGCATCTGTGCACCTGTGTGTGTGTGCGTGTGCTATCGCATGTGCACACGAGCATGCATGTGTGTATGCCTGTTCATGTGGTTGTGTACTCTTTGTTATGTGTATACTATGTAGTGTGGAAAGTATTTCTGAAAAAACATGACGACTGAATCCACTTGCTATTATGGCAATTTCACAGTGCATCTTTTTATCTTTCTTCTTCTTCCCCCCTCTCTCTCTGGCACACACCAACACACAGATTTTCCACAAAGGATCAAGTTTTTATTACAGCAGGTTTGGTTGACACACAGCTTATTTCTTGGGGGACTCGTCCTCCTTGGCAAAAGACTTGAGCATCTCCTGCTTCTTCAGTGCAATGCGCTCCTCGCGCCTCTTGCGTGCCTCCTTCACCTTGGTACGCCGGGCTTCGGCTTGGTCGCTGGAACAAAGAACACAGCAGTTGTAAATGTCGCACCTAAGCTTTCTACTGGCCTCCAATGGCCTGAGTAATGAGCTTCAGAAATGGACTTAGTATGGCACTATATAAGATGCCTAGTTCCAGTCCATTTATTAACCTACTTGTGTGTCCATTTAATAACCTATTTGACCACCACACAGGGCCTTTTAACTGTTTGTCATCAAGTTAGGAAAACAGTCCTATCCTAAATAAAGGAGAAAAAAAAAAGAAGACAATGTCTACATCCAAAGAATTGGGGCAAGGGGATTGAGAGTTTTTTTTTTTAAGCCTGCCAATATAAGCGAAAAGCAGTTCGTACAAAAAGTGTGACTACCAAAAACAGAGAACCATCTTTCATTTGAATTTGATGTAAAAAAAAAAAAAAACAAACAAAGAAAAATCAAACCTGAGACCACTTGTTCTATCCAGGGTCCACAAAAAGCCGCCAAATTCAAAATTCCATCACTTTCCATGTTGTCAAATTTCCATGTCCACAGATCAGCTATTTTTACACTAAAAATGTATTTCTCATTCTACTTACATCTAATGGCTGCTACCAAACGCTGCATGAAGTTAAATGTTCATATGATTTTTCTACATTGACACACATGCATGCAAGCATTCACGTTTCTTGCAGGCTTTACAAATAATTCCATATTTTTTTCATGACTGGCACTTTAATCTGTGACTTTTCAGTCCTGAAAAATCACCTTGGTAAATCCCATAATTTTCCACTATTTCCATTACCTGTGTGGACCCTGTTTTAATGCCAACAACCATTCTATTCCTCAACCTTATGTCAATGTTCCACCTTATGTCAATGTAAAACTTTCAGTTTCAGATAATTACTTGGAGAAACGGCTGAACATTTGCCAATTAAAGCACATCCTTCATTCTTTTCCAGCAAATGGATTGTATCCATCACACTGCAGGCTCAGAATAGCGTATAACATACAAACATTGTATTTCTTGTTTAGATTTTTCATCACTGCCTGCAAGAACCAAACATTTTCACGAACAAATAAAATCGGAAACAGAGGGGATCAAGCAAGATGGACGTAGCGATGAGGACAAAGACACAACAGTTGAGAAGACGACAAAGGAGAAAACGGAACTGTCCAGATACACAATCAATGACGCTGCTACAATGTTATACAGAGCAATGTTCTCCTAACAGCTGACTGTACAGGAACCTTCTTTCACCTTCACCTATCCCTTGTCTGTTGTCGTTGGGGCACCCCTGATGATCTGGCCACCAACAACTGGTAATGAACAACACTGGTGCCACAAGCACATAAACAGAGACTAGCAAGCAAGTCAATATGACCTTCCTCGGCAAATATGCAGTCAGAAAACTGCGGTCCTTTGCATACTCCACAGTTTATGTCATGCAGATTACATTCAACATATTTTCAAGAAAACTGAAACCGCAGTGAATTCTGAAACTATTCAAACTGAGTGTACACAAAAAGCTGGCAACTTCTTGATCTTCATGGCAGCCTGCTGCTTGCTCTGATGTGCACTGATAGCTGTGCATACCATGGTCCCCTTTGAAATGACACTTGTCAGGTAGGTCTTTCCTGCTTGTGTTGTTACATAAAGTTCAGACCCCATTCTTGCTCGAATCTCTCAATCACTGAACTGTTGCAACAGTAAATGCTGTCATATGTTTGAAGATGAACTGTCACAATGGTAAATGCTGTCATACTGTTCTAAAGATGAACTGCCTAAGGTAAATGCTGTCATACTGTTAGAAGATGAACTGTACTAGGTAAATGCTGTCATACTGTTCTGAAGATGAACTGCCAAATGGTAAATGCTGTCATACTGTTATAAGATGAACTGCCACAATGGTAAATGCTGTCATACTGTTCTAAAGATGAACTGCCAACGGTAAATGCTGTCATACTGTTTAAAGATGAACTGTCACAATGGTAAATGCCAGTCATACTGTTCTAAGATGAACTGTCCAATGGTAAATGCGTCATACTGTTCTAAAGATGAACTGCCAATGGTAAATGCTGTCATACTGTTCTGAAGATGAACTGCCGTAACGGTAAATGCTGTCATACTGTTCTAAAGATGAACTGCAGTAATGGTAAATGCTGTCATACTGTTCTGAAGATGAACTGTCCAATCGGTAAATGCTGTCATACTGTTCTAAAGATGAACTGTCACAATGGTAAATGCTGTCATACTGTTAAAGATGAACGCCACATGGTAAATGCTGTCATACTGTTCTAAAGATGAACTGCCGACTGGTAAATGCTGTCATACTGTTCTAAAGATGAACTGCCGTAACGGTAAATGCTGTCATACTGTTATGAAGATGAACTGTCGAACGGTAAATGCTGTCATACTGTTCTAAAGATGAACTGCCGTAACGGTAAATGCTGTCATACTGTTTAGAAGATGAACTGCCACAATGGTAAATGCTGTCATACTGTTCTAAAGATGAACTGCCGTAACGGTAAATGCTGTCATACTGTTCTAAAGATGAACTGCCACGATGGTAAATGCTGTCATACTGTTCTAAAGATGAACTGCCGTAACGGTAAATGCTGTCATACTGTTCTAAAGATGAACTGCACGATGGTAAATGCTGTCATACTGTAGTAAACTGCACTAAAGGATGTAAATACTGCCGTAACGGTAAATGCTGTCATACTGTTCTAAAGATGAACTGCCTAACGGTAAATGCTGTCATACTGTTCTAAAGATGAACTGCCACGATGGTAAATGCTGTCATACTGTTCTAAAGATGAACTGCCACGATGGTAAATGCTGTCATACTGTTCTAAAGATGAACTGCCACGATGGTAAATGCTGTCATACTGTTCTAAAGATGAACTGTCACAATGGTAAATGCTGTCATACTGTTCTAAAGATGAACTGCCACGATGGTAAATGCTGTCATACTGTTCTAAAGATGAACTGCCGTAACGGTAAATGCTGTCATACTGTTCTAAAGATGAACTGTCACAATGGTAAATGCTGTCACAGTATTATAAAGATGAACGGCCACAATGGTAAATGCTGTCACATTATTATAAAGATGAACGGCCACAATGGTAAATGCTGTCACATTATTATAAAGATGAATTGTCACAATGGTAAATGCTGTCATACTGTTCTAAAGATGAACTGTCACAATGGTAAATGCTGTCACATTATTATAAAGATGAATGGCCACAATGGTAAATGCTGTCATACTGTTATGAAGATGAATTGTCACAATGGTAAATGCTGTCATACTGTTCTAAAGATGAACTGTCACAATGGTAAATGCTGTCACATTATTATAAAGATGAATGGCCACAATGGTAAATGCTGTCATACTGTTATGAAGATGAACTGTCACAATGGTAAATGCTGTCATACTGTTCTAAAGATGAATGGCCACAATGGTAAATGCTGTCATACTGTTATGAAGATGAACTGTCACAATGGTAAATGCTGTCATACTGTTCTAAAGATGAACTGTCACAATGGTAAATGCTGTCATACTGTTCTAAAGATGAACTGTCACAATGGTAAATGCTGTCATACTGTTATGAAGATGAACTGTCACAATGGTAAATGCTGTCATACTGTTCTAAAGATGAACTGTCACAATGGTAAATGCTGTCATACTGTTCTAAAGATGAACTGTCACGATGGTAAATGCTGTCATACTGTTCTAAAGATGAACTGTCACAATGGTAAATGCTGTCATACTGTTCTAAAGATGAACTGCCGTAACGGTAAATGCTGTCATACTGTTCTAAAGATGAACTGCCGTAACGGTAAATGCTGTCATACTGTTCTAAAGATGAACTGTCACAATGGTAAATGCTGTCATACTGTTCTAAAGATGAACTGTCACAATGGTAAATGCTGTCATACTGTTATGAAGATGAACTGTCACAATGGTAAATGCTGTTATACTGTTCTAAAGATGAACTGTCACAATGGTAAATGCTGTCATACTGTTATGAAGATGAACTGTCACAATGGTAAATGCTGTTATACTGTTCTAAAGATGAACTGTCACAATGGTAAATGCTGTCATACTGTTCTAAAGATGAACGGTCACAATGGTAAATGCTGTCATACTGTTCTAAAGATGAACTGTCACAATGGTAAATGCAGTCATACTGTTGTAAGGATATGATATAAAAATGCTAGGACTCGATCACAGACAGGAAAACACAGATGAGCATTTTCTGAAGATGGGACTGCAAGTACCAAGGGCAATAATCATCCTTTCCTGCTATATTTCTCTATCTGCTTACACGGGTGCCTAAGGTCACTGATCCAACAGCTGACCGACCAACCAGTCAATGCATATAGCACCAATGGAACAGAGCCTCTTTTTCTCCTCAATGACAAAGCTGGGGAGGGGAGGGGAGATCGTTGGCAGGCTTTATTTTGGCAAAAACCTAAGTATGACTTCTTCCTAGATTTACCAGGAATTTCAGCATTCCATCAGTGTTCTGCAAGTTGTGGATGATGGTGATTTTTACAGAGACCACAGACGCTCGAAATTTAAAAGACCTGGAGTAAAATTTCACATCAAACAGATATAAAATTTCACTTCAACTTTACAGTCATTTTTTTTTTTTTAAATTAATTATACTCCAACCAATCACAGCCTAATCAGGGTTACATACTAAATGAAAACAGCTTATTTCAAGTTCAGATGCCAAAATAAAGACCAGCGCTTGATTAAATGATTGATCTAAACAAAGTGCAGATGCCCAGTATCTAGCATTTCCCCGTTGGAACACTGTAATGCAAGATGTAAACAGCATCAACAAGCCAGCTGTACACTGCTGGTAAGAAAGTGCCCAACCAGTAATGCAAGATACGTACAGCATCAACAACCCAGTTGTACACTGCTGGTAAGAAAGTGCCCACACAGTGTGAATGCAAGATACGTACAGCATCAACAACCCAGCTGTACACCACTGATAAAGTGCCCAACCAGTGTTGCAAGATACGTACAGCATCAACAACCCAGCTGTACACCACTGATAAAGTGCCCAACCAGTGTTGCAAGATACGTACAGCATCAACAACCCAGCTGTACACCACTGATAAAGTGCCCAACCAGTCGTCACAGACTGACAAGACATGCATGAAGACGGCCAACGAAAATGGGTTTGTGGGTTTGTATGAGAGGGTTACACTTGCAGCACGCAAAGAAATCCTGTACAGGCTCAGAATAGCGTATAACCAACAAACATGGGTTTTCTTGATAAAGATTTTCTTCATTGCCTTGTACAATCAAACCTCTTTTCACAATATCAGACACATACAAGTTACCTGACCTTTGTGTCCAGTGTGTTACATGAATACCAAAAAAAAAAAAGACCCAAGGACACCTGGGTGATACCAAACCTTTCCATACTACCCACTGAAACAGTGCGCGGAGACAAGGGAACCACTATCTGTTCTGAAGGACTGCAGAGACAGTTCCTATCATGGCACCCCTAGAAGCCAATGTCATGGGAAGGCAGGACATCCAGGCAACAAACACCGCCAGGTCTCCCGCCCAGAAAAGCAAACATTCCTGAAATAACACAATGGTCCACCGCCTTGGCTTAAGGCTGTGTCAGACCAACTGACATAAGCTAGAAGACACCAAGGCTACATCAAAATGTTGTTATGCTCTGCATAGTTATGCGGGGATTGTCTTCAGTTGTGACAAGCTCCTAGCATAACATTATCAATCTCCAAAATCCCCTGAAGTCGGACTGTGGCTGCCCATGTGGCGGGGTAATCAAAAACGGTCACACACGTAATGTTCTCATCCCCAGCTGATGGATTTGTACCATAGTGTTCAAGTACTTCGGCTGTTCGGATGATCCCTGGAGTCTTTTAGCCAGGGTACGACAACAACAACACGATGGTCCAGAGACACGCCTCCCCTTCCTACGCCCCTTCACTTCTTCAACATTTGTTAAACTTTCATTCTAAATGATGCAATCTGACGCACATCTGAGCATGTAGTGTACCATGCACTTTTCGGTCCTATCACAAGCAAGACCATTTGTTTGTTGGTACAGCCTTGGGTTTACCTCCTTTACCTCTGCAGCATGTTGCCAGCACACAATGTCAGAGGCTGACTACAATGTTGCCTTCCATCAGGCTGACAAACTAGCAACTGGATGCACTTGTGAAGACGTCAACGTGTGATCTTGTAGCATCACTTTTGTTTGCTACCATAAAGAAAGCATAAGCAGCGTTCTGCAAATTCCACTGTCACTTACTGAGTTATTCTTTCTCCTCCCCCTCCCTTTTCCCTCGGGGGGGGGGGGGGGGGGGGGGGGGGGGTGCTGAAACATTTCTTTTTTATGGTTTCTGATTTTCAAATTTCCCTTAATCTACCATTTCCCAGAAAAAAAAAAGAAAAAAAAACCCTCCAGAAGTCCAGCAGCACACAAGAAAAATACAGTTATCCTTCACTTTTCTGATAGCAGAGAACAGACAGACAGACAAAGTAGGTCACCTGAGCAGCTTAGTTCTGGCCTTCTCTGCCTTCCTCTTGTGGATGAACTCCATCAGGATGCGCTTGTTCTTGAAGCCATTACCCTTGCTCTTCAGGTACAGCTCGTGGTACCTGCCGCAAACATTCTACGTTGCACTCTCAACTTCTATCAATTTCATGACTTGAAAATCAGTAAAAGCAGACCGTACTACTTTTGCCCCCCCCCCCCCCCCCCCCCGCTAAAATGAGCTCAGTATCAAACAATGAGAATATGAGATCACAAACTGTCCTATTCTGTTAGGGGCTATGTCCACACTCATCAGTTCTCACATCATCTCACCAGATCCCTCTCCACATATTTCACAAACAGTGAATATCAAAACTGCACTTCTCTAATTCCCTCCCTTCACTCCCCTCCAAGTTGTCTTCAAATGGGAATCAATCTTTCTCTCTCCCCCCCCCCCCCCCCTCTCTCTCTCTCTCTCTCACACACACACACACACAGATGTACTCTCCTCTCGCCTCTGGTAACGGCATTTCTTTTTAAATGACACACAACAAAAACAACTTTGTTTAACCACTGGACCTAAGCTTCATTGTATTTTCCTGTATAGGAAGCCAAGTAACCAGAAGGCTACAGGTATCTCAAGCCACACAAACTTGTTTTCTGTAGCAACTAGCATTTTCTACACCACTGGCTAAAAATGTTGAGAAACTGGGACTGTGGAGAGATATCAAATACGTATACATGGACTTCATGTCTTTTTTTTGTTTTGTTTCTAAAAATGATGTCCATTGCCAACAAATATGTTTATTTCCCATGAGAACGAGATTTGCTTTGTCTTCATTAGCAAACCATTTTTCTACTTTCAAACACAACCATGGTCTGTTTATAAGAAGAGAGAGAGTGAGGAGAGAGAGAGAGAGAGAGAGAGAGAGAGAGAGAGAGAGGAGAGAGAGAGAATGACAGGGTCACGTTCATTTTACAACAACCCGGAGCTATCTATCCTACACCTGTAAAATACATCTCTGCCCATCTCAAGCCACCGAACAAGGAAAGGTTGGCAGTCTGGCCCTGTCTCAATTGTCCTGTGTAAAAGCCATTGAACCAGGAAACTGCTAACATAAGACAAGTCTCCAACGATGTAAGCTCCATTTTTCTGTAGCATTCTTTCAACCACTGACTCAACAATGAGACACCAGAGATACCCAATGCAAATGTATACATTCCCTTATCTATTTCAGGAAAAGATAATGCCCACTGCTCAAGAATGTGCGAACAACTCAATGCATTCGTAAGATTAAGCGAGAAGTTTTAGTTTTTCTTTTCCTCCTTGCAGTCAATAAATATAAATTTTCTTTAAAACATGACCATGGTCTGAAAATGAGAGAGATACAGAGAGAGAGAGAGAGAGAGAGAGAGAGAGAGAGAGAGAGAGAGAGAGAAGAGATCCATGTTCCAACTCGCACTAGCTGCACTGGCTATCAAAGTCATATCACAATCGACCAGACACCAGGGCTTCACATTGCCGTAAGATACACAGCAATTTCACTCAAAATTTTGAAATGGTATATCACATATCATATTCATGTGTCAAGCTGTCATACGCCGTTGCTACAGTGCCAATGTTGATATTGGTCCTTCTCTCTCCCTCTGTCTCTTGATCATGTTGAACAGCATAAGTTTACAAATCATCAGAGACGTAAACACTCAGCTTTCCATCTATTTAGAATCGAAACAGTGACAAAATTTGTCACAAGAACTCGAGAAAGACTAGAGTAGCAGCCCTTTGCTTTAAAACACATGTTGCATTCATTGTACTGTGCAATCAACAGCGGAGGGAAAAAAAAACAACAAAAAAAACCCCCAAGTCACCAAAGGCGAAGTTTAAACAAGCAGAATCACAAACTGGTAATAAGAGCTTAATAAACAAGACTTTTTTAAAAAGTAAATCAAACATCAAGTTACACTTTTAAACTTGATGACAATAAAACTTTCCTTCATGCATAGGTGATGCTCAAGTTGGAAAGAGGCCAAAACAGGGGTTGTGGACAGTTTGTCACTGCAGCATGGCAGCTTTGGAATACCTATTTTTTTCTAAACCTATTTCCTTTCCAGCAAACCCAAGTAGTGCTGCAGTCTGCACGTATATCTGAATGAGTGCCAAAAGTTTGGCTCAAAGAAAGTGACCATTTTTGAACAATATTAAATCGCAATCAAAGCATCTGGTCTGAATAAAATATGGACAAATGCATGAAAGAATACAAAAGTACATTCTGGGAATACTTTCAAACCAAAGCATCTGCTTTTACAGCAGCAACCAAATGCGCTTCTTTTTGAAAGAGGATACCTGCATACTGCGTATGTTTACCACAGTCACTAACTTAAACAGCATAACAGAAGATCTTGCTAACGATTTGATATAAAAAGATTTCTTTCATAATTTCTGAAAATTCCGTGAACTTTGATTTCTTATTTTCTGAATAATCAGTCTAAAAAAAAATGAGTACATCGTGTGCAAGATATGTTGTAAACAATCCATCGAAGTTTTACACCCATATGTGTACTACACAGTACTACTATCAAAATTTTCATTTTAATTTTAAATAAAACCTTGATAAAAAACATTTTTCTACCACTTCAGTTAAAACATTTTTTGACACTTTTCTGGATAATCATTTTCCAAAGAAAGTTCTGTGGTTCCTTCTAAAGAGTGTTTGTAAGGTGTCATAATCTTTTCTATGATCTTAATTTCATGCATGACATTCTCCCCATTTTCATCAGCCACTACAGTAATAAAAGCATAAATGTTGCCAGATGTTCTTATTGGAAGCATTCTTGATATTCAGTGTTCAAGACCTGCCTACTTAGCAGATTTTAAATTACATTTTGTCTCAATCATTTTTTTCATGTTATGTACAACACAATCTTAAACTTAATGACAGTCATAGAGCCCACACATTTTCAAGACTTTACTCAATTAAAAAATTACTCAGATTTAGTTAATTTTCTGTGTTATAGCTTTATTGCTGGCATTTTTTGATGATTCAGTTTTTTTTTTTTTTTTGGGGGGGGGGGGGGGGGGGGGGGGGGGGGGATGTCACTGACAATTCTGTGACCTATTTAATTAATTAAAACTAAAAAGTTGTAGTTGTTATAGTTATGTTTGACACCATTTCAGTATTTGTTCCAGTTATCCATTTCACCACTGTCAAATGTACTTTAAGCTTGACTGAACACTGCTCAGCTGTATTCTACGTACACTGCTATCCCTTTGGATGAAATATCCAAGAAAAATTGTGGCTCCATAAAAATATTATGACAAACTGAACTTTAGAAAGATGTCATATGTAATATATCATAACATACTATATTTTAAAAGTCTATGTCCTAAAACAAAATCTGCCGCATTTTGGACAGAACATGATTAGAAAGAACCTGAGTCATTCATACACTAAAATAAAAAAAAAAAGAAAAACATATTCTGAAATAAAAACAGAGAAGAGAGCTTGTAAAATAACTTCAGTACGACATGCTGCCTGTTTTGATATAGTAATACTCTGCAAAAACAATAATATTTTCTTTCTTTCTGCAGAATTTTCATTGACATAGGACTGTATGAGAACAGACACAAAAAAAAAAAAAAAAAAAAAAAAAAGAATAAAAAAAACAACACTATTTTTCCAGACTGTTGTCCATTTTTTGTGTCCAAATTTTGGCACAAAGTCAGCTTGATTTACATGTGTAGAAGCCAATTAACCAGGAAACTGCAAACATAAGACAAGTCTCCAACGATGCAAGCTCCATTTTTCTGTAGCATTCTTTCGACCATTAACTCCATAAGTGGAGAAACTGGAGATACCGAATGCAGAGTTAAGTTGTTCTTGTGTCTGCCTACAATCAATGCGTGTGCGTGTGTGTGTGTGTGTGTGTGTGTGTGTGTGTGTCTGCGTGCATGTGTGAGCATGTGTGTGTGTGTGTGTGTGTGTGTGTGTGTGTGTGTGTGTGTGTGTGTGTGTGTGTGCATGCGCAAGTGTGTGTTCTATGCATGTGTGCACGCACATTGTGTACACTCATACCTGCCACTTTTGTGCGTTCCATGCATCTTTACCAGAATGCTGATTACATTGGGTAAAAACACAAACAGGCAGAGAACTCACAGGTGCTTGTCAATCTTCTTGGCCTCGCGGTACTTGCGCAGCAGGTTCCTCAGGACACGCATGCGGCGAATCCACAGGATCTTGACAGGCATGCGAGCGTTGGCCGTACCTTTACGCTTGCCGTGGCCCATGTGCCGGCCCTTGCGACGAGCCTCAGCATTCTTTCGTACACGAGCACGGGAGTGCACCTTGACCGGCTTGCGGATGATCAGACCATCCTTGATCAGTTTGCGGATGTTCTGACCTGAAGCAGATGTGAAACAGTGAAGCTGAAGCCACAGTAGTTCCATGTGAGTGCAATGGTAATTATGTATTCAAAGTACTCATTGTCAAACACTGAAAGTAAACTGTGTACCAAGGAATACAGTTCTTAATGCAGTAATGACAATCTCCCCAACCCCAACTCTGAAAGAGAAATGATCTTCCCATCACAAAGTTAAAAAAGAAAAAAAAATTAATAAGAGCTGATGAAGGCCTAAAAGCACTAAGTGTAGCATTTTGACACTCAAAATGTAGTTTTACACATCTAAGCTTAGCACTCATAATGTGACAGGTCAGACTCAGCACTTTGAGTTGAACTTCGCTTTGCACACGACATGATGGATTACAGAAAGAGAAAATCTTGTTAGATATCCCATGGTTTCTACTTGACCTACAAATAATCCAAATGGTCAACAACGAAACCAATCAATAAGGCAGCAAAACCATGACTGTCTTCAGCAATTTTTCTTGTACTTTTTCCTCCTCTCTTTACTGTAGGAAGTAAGTACTTTACTGTACCATTTTTTTGACAATATAACAATTATAAGTCTACAATCTGTAGATCAATTCTGACTCTTCCGTTTAAAGCGTTGCAAAGTTTTTTATATAAGATTTTGTTTCTTGGTGTAGCATTTCGCCACAGATTATAATAGTGCACCATTGTCAATGAAATAATAAAAGTGCTTTGCCAAAAGCTCAGTACTTGGTAACTCTACCTAATTTGATGGGTTAGTCTTAAGGCTACATTCCCTCTTTTGAGTCTTTCCAAATCATCGTTGCGTTAACATCAGTTCTGTAATTTTCATATAATCTTGGTGATGCTTCTGGCTCCACTCTTTGATCCTTTCAACAGCACGGAAGTACACCATAATTAGTACTTTCACCACGGGGCCACATTCCACTGCTCCATCATGTTTCGTTCACAACAGTTTTCCAGTTTTTGCACAACCATACTGGCAGGCAAATACATTAATAGCCAAGGATAAAAAACACAACTCCCTTAGCAAAAGAAACAAATATATTTTTCAAACTCTTCCATTCATAGACAAAACTACCCACAACTTTTCCAAATACATATGTGCTTTAACACCAATTTTCTCCACTTATCTCGGTGATAATTATTTCCTAAAAATCAGGGAGTTGGACTCGGTTGGTATCAAAAACTCACTTCCAAATTTTCAGGAGGGGGGGGGGTCACAAAAATATTTAGGGGGTCACCATTAATAACTGCTAGAAAATGTAGTGAAAACACACACACACGAGCGTGCTCTCACTGGCTCAAACACATAAATGCACAGCGAAAGAGACAGAAATACATTAGAAAAGAGGTGTTTATGACAGTGATAGAAATACATTAGAAAAGAGGTGTTGATACTAAAGTTAATAAACATTCTAGACAGTGCTAAATATTATCTATTCATCTTTGTGTTCCTATGTTTTTAAAGTGTTATCAACTAACATTTAAGTAAATGTGAGCACCTACACAATCAGGACTTTAACAGTGAAACTTGATTTGAGGGATGATCTCTTTGATTATCATCACAGAATTTCCACTACAGGAGCCATTTCCTTCAATATCGAAATATTTTTATTGTATGACCAAATTCCAATCGCCATGCTGGGATCATCGAAGCCCAGGGGAACCTACGACGAAACTGCAGACTGGCCATTCTTGCTCTGTGAGCAACACATTCGTATGTCCAGAACAGAGCCATTCTAATTATCCGAAATGGTCAGGTTGCATAGATCGTTCGATCCTACGGTTTCCCATGCTTTTCCCACTTAGCTGAATCACATGATATTCTGGTCCAATCATAGACTGGACAGGCCTAGTCTATTTTGATGACTC
>CM065742.1:7166778-7181778 GCA_033310375.1 Conus canariensis | reverse complement strand
CTATCAAAGCCTATACGCAAATAGCATAGGTTGTCAATTTGAAGGAAACTGGTGAGGGTAACCCCGTCCTGATGTCTTGTTCTTAGAATGCAGACCAATGTCTGGGCTTTGTAGGGCTGATGGACGATCCAGTTTCTTGACTTCACTGAGCAATGTTTTTTCAACTGCTGCTGAACTGCTTTCGTTCTTTCTTGAACTTTCTTTGTGTTTTGTAGATCAGACAGTCATCTGCTAGTGTCGAACACTTCCGTATGTATTGAGATCTGCAAGGCTTTTAGTGTAAACTTTGTATAAAACAGGGAAGAGAGCAGAAATCTGAGGTAATCCCAGAGAGAGAGAGAGAGAGAGAGAGAGAGAGAGAGGAGAGAGAGAGAGAGAGAGAGAGAGAGAGATTTTATGAGGTTCAAACGTCCAGTCTCCAAATTGTATCATGACATTTCATTCCTGAAGTGCTGCTGTAATCCATCGTGTAAGTGTCCTGCTGACTCCATAATCAACGAGTAACTCCATGAGCAGCGAGAACTAGACTTTCTTGTAAGCATCTTCCAGGTCTATCGCAACTGCCAGCGTTTCATCGTTTTTGTTTGTTTGTTTTTTGTTTTGTTTTTTTAATCCTTGATATACTTCATAGGCACAAGCGGCACCCATGTACTTTTACCTGTTCTGTAGCCTCCTTGATTGGGTGAGAGGATTTGTCTACTTTCAAGGTGTCTTGCGAGTGTTCTTGCAATGATTCGATCAATGAGCTGTCCCACTATATTTTGCAACATGTGGATGTGAGCTTGCCCCATCCTGCTTTCATATGGCGCAATGAGTTCAATCAGAGTCAGATGTTTTGGTAACCTGAGTGGAAAACAATATCCGATCTCATTCCATTTTTTCCTGATGATTCCTGGATGGTTTTCCCAATGTGGAAGGTCTGGAAGGTCTGCTTTGCATTGCCAGTCACTCACTCCATCACGTAAGCCCCGTTTCCATGGTTTTTATGTCACAGCTTTTCTGGACGATGAATTGTGGCTTCCTGCCGTGTAGAACGTCGATGCTGGGTCTCTGGTGACGCAGTGTTTCCTGGCAGTGTTCACCGCTTGATCTCTTCAAGCACCTGGATGTGTTTCCATGTGCACCTTCCCTGAGTTAGTGCTACTTTGCAAGAACTCATGACGTAACGACTACCGGATTTAGACAGGCCACTCAGCTGGGAAATAAGCACTTACTTGGAGCTTTCGACAGACCTCCGTCCATCTTCCTCAGCGGTGGTGTTGCTACTGAGTGAACTGGAGTTCAGTGCACACGACCACGGGTCGAACCCTGGTCATGTGACTGAACAATGAGGGTGTTGTACACTGATGGCAAGGTGTGTCTGCCCCGGTCCCGGTTGAGTGTGGGGTTGTTGGCGGCAATATTGGTAACTTCCTTCACCCTACGCTGAAACCATCTATGGTCACGGTCGAGAACGCTGATGTTGTCATATTCGAACTGATGTTGCTGGGCGTGTAGGTGGGCGCCTACTGGTGATGATTCCCTTTTGTGTTCTGTCAAGCGTTTTCGAACGTTTCTCTCAGTTTCCCCAACATAGTTCTCTTCACAGTCATGACATGCCACTCCATTTGTTTGCCCTGATAATACAGACACGTACGGTCATCAGATTTCCCTCATTTCATCAGGTTTGAATTCGAGGGCAGGAGGTCATGTAAAGATCCGATAATGAAAATGATCCTGAGAGGTGCCAATGGCCATATGTCATTCCAGCTGAGATTTCGTTGGAGCACATTTTTTCCCACGTAGTCCACTGCCCTGTTGGCCTTGCTGGACTGCATTCTGGATTCTCTTGACATCCTCTTCTTTCATCAGCTCCTGTATCACCATGTCTCTCTTTGCTTTCTCCTTTTGCCTTTGACCATCACTTCCTTTCTGCTGATCACAGCCTCTGTCTGTTGGTTTGCTTGTGCCCTGTCATTTAGTTATCAGTTTCCTTTCACATGTCCACTGTATCATGACCTTTCAGGTTCTGCCAGTCTTTATCTTAGGCTGGCTTGATCTCACAAACCCATATGCGGAGTCTTCCTGCATGACTTGCAACCTTGTTTTATCCATTTTGTACTCTTTTGGGATGGATTTCAGTGGCAGCTTCGGCTTTGCTGGGCGGCAGTTGAGCACCACGTCAGTGAGACCATGTGAGGTACCGCATTTCCTTGTTGATTTTGGCCTGCATTAGTTCCACCGAGCTAGAGCTGTTGTTATACATCAGCCAGGGCCAGAGGGGCTTTGAGACCAGTTTCATTCTCAGCAGGCTTTCTTCCATCGCCTGATAAATTTACCGTGTCGTGGGACGTCGGAATTGTTTTCTCTTGTTTTCCTCTGACAAAGGAATGACATGACGTAATGAAACAGCAGGTAAATTAGCTAGAGATGGTGCGATAAGAAAAACACCTGAGCATGATTTGAAACTTGTGCAAGAAATTCATTCGTTATTGGAAATTATGCGTGAACAGTGAACACCTTCCAGAGAGGTGTGGAATCGTATCATGTCCACGTATTTGCCATCTTTAACATACAAGCTTCGACTGGATTCGTAGAAAACCAAATTTTCCCAAAATGTAGTATGCGATTGATCAAGCCTTCCATCGTATCAGAGGACCATATTCTTTTTCATTGTTCAATATTAACTTCATTATGTAAAGAATCGAACGTGGTTGTAACTGTACACGATTCTATCAAAACAATAACCCACAAACCAGAAATTGTGCAAATAGCGGAAGTGCTTTCCATGCATCATATTAACAGATTTTTATAAACGCTCCCCTTCCTCTCGCTCCTTTTTTGTATTTTTTTTTAGTCTAATGTTATTAAGTGTGAACAGACTAGATTGAAGAACTCACTCACTCACTCATCCTGACAAAGAAAAGATCACCTGACCTGCTTCTCCCATATGGAGCTTTGCCATGCTTTTACGCGGCCATTGCTGCTAAGCACTGGTACAGCCAAACAAAACGCTTGGCTTTGATTGACAAATCGAAGTCACCTTTGGATGAACTAGGACGACGGTAGGTTACAGTCATATTACACTCACAGACTGTCGATGTTGACGTCCTCTTCAGCTGTTTTGGTAACAGAGATGACCGTGTGTCCAAGAACAGTGAGCTACAGGGGAGCCGGTTTGAGTAGGCAGGTGGGAGAGGGTGGGGTTGGGTGGCGATTTAACATAACCCAAATGATAACATTTTCAACGCCATCGCAGTTTGGCTGTTGAACCCCTGAACTCATACTCTCCTGTCTGAAGGTCAGTGCGGCGCAGAGCGATGACAGGCATCCAAGCAGCCAGTGAGACAGTCTGTCAGTAATACTGTGCCAGACTCTGATCACCTTGGAATCATGCAGCATCTCAGGGAAAACACCAGACCCATAGTGGATGTTTTAAAGATACATGCAGCAAGCATTCGTGCTCGTCAAAAGAAACAATTCGACTCTGTAAAAGGACATTCTGTTTTCCTTCTTTCTGTTCTTTCTTTCTTTCTTTCCCTCGTTCATTCTATATGCCTTTCTTTCTATATTTCCGTTTTTCTGTCTTTTTCTTCTTCTCAGCTGTCAGGGAATTCAGGGTCATGAGGCTGATCGTTCTGATTACAGGTACATTATGGAAGCACGGCCTCTCAGAGAAAGTTATTTGTGATCACATAACATGAATCCTGATTCAATCTACTGCTGGTGATCTGTAGGTTAAATATTCACAACCACCACCTTTAGACTGCCTGGTATTCTCAGCTCAGTTTGGTCTTACCTGCCTCCAGGATGCCAACAGTTTAGCTACCGCATCATTCCTTGCGTATGTTGTTCGTCAAGCTGATTACAGTCGTCTGTGTCTTCGTGTGACAGCGCTAAGGAGGCTCTGTATCAACGCTAGGCTGAGCTTTAACAACTGAAACAATTCGACTCTGTGTTTGATCAGAATCTGCACAATTTCTGCTTTAACAACTGAAACAATTCGACTCTCTTTGTTGATCAAAGCCAAGACCAGAGAGTCCATTTTCTACCTTCTGCCCAAAATTCACAAGGCTAACACCCCTGGTAGACCCATCGTCTCAGCCTGCAGTTGCCCCACACAAAATATTTCCGAATACCTTGACTCCATCCTCCAACCCCTCGTTCAAGACCTGCCTACGTTCATCAAGGTCACTACTCATGCTCTCAGTCTCATCAATGACCTCCACCTCAATCCGAAGTTTCAGCCTAAATATCTATTCACTCTCGACGTGACATCTCTATATACTAGTATTCCCCATGCAGATGGACTGCAAGCCCTGTCATTTTTTCTCAACCAAAGAAAAGACCCTTCCCCTGCGACCACCACTCTTATTCGCCTTGCGGAACTTGTCCTCACCAACAACACCTTTACCTTCCTTGGCGACACTTTCAAACACATCAGTGGTGTCGCCATGGGTACCAAAATGGGCCCCAGCTACGCATGCCTTTTCATGGGATACTTTGAACACAACTTCCTACAACAATACCATGGTTCTATCCCTGAATTCTATAAACGCTACATCGATGACGGACTTGGTGCCACCTCCATGCCCATCAGTGATCTCCATGTCTTCATCACAGCAGTCCAGAACTTTCATCCAGCAATCAAGTTCACCTACGCCATATCTGAAAAGTGCATCACTTTCCTTGACATGAGTCTCTCCATTACTGATAGTGGACTCTCCACTTCCATCCACTACAAACCTACGGACTCCCACTCTTATCTCGACTACAGATCGTCACATAATCCCAGTACCAAAACCAGCATACCCTATTCTCAGTTCTTGAGGCTCCGCAGACTCTGCTCTGAGAACTCTGTCTTTGATGTAAAAGCCCTTGAAATGAAACAGTTCTTCCTTGTTCGCCACTACCCCGAAACATCATTGATCGTGCTCTCCAGAAAGTCCAGCTCATCGCCCGCCCACAAGCTCTGGAACCGAAACCCCAGGAATCAACCAGAGACAGACCTGTTGTCAGCCTGCTCTACCACCCTTCTGTCCACCAGGTGCGCAAAATTCTCCAAACCAACTGGAACATCCTTCAGTCTTGTGCCCACTCAGCTAGAATTTTTTCCCAGCCCCCCCCCCCCCCCCCCCCCCCCCTAGTTGCCTACAAACGGGACAAGAATATCCGTGATATGCTTGTGCGTTCCAGTCTCCAGCCTCACAGACGTCAATCTTCTGTAGGCACAAGCCCGTGCAATCTGCCCAACTGCAAGGCCTGCCCCTTCATCTGTACTGCCATTGAAGTGAAAGGACCCAGTTCACGCATGACTGTCTCCAAATTCTTCAACTGCCAAACCACTAACCTGATCTACATCATCCACTGCACCGTTTGCTCTAAACTTTACATCGGCGAGACCGGACGCACTTTGACTGTCAGATTCAAGGAACACCTCGCTGACATTAAATACAACAGGGACAAATCAGTAGCCAAGCACTTCAACCTCCCCAGCCATTCCACACACAATGCAAGAGTGAAGGGCTTGTGGCTCATGAAAACTAGTGACTCTAGAGACAGGAAGGATATGGAGTCTCACCTGATTCAAAAACTGGGCACCAGAAATCCAGCTGGTATCAATGAAAAAGCTTAGCAATTCTGTGCACTTCTTTTTCCCGAGCCAAATCAGGTGGACAATGACTTATCATTCCCCTTTCCCCTTTAGTACTTGTGGTTGGTTTCCGTCTTGTGGCCATTTTTAATTTGGAGACGAACAGGAGAAGTGCAGCTAAGAGGCTACATGTTCTTCTTGTCACTGTCCTAAATATTGTGTGTTTTCTCCTGAAAAAGACCCAAGAGGTCGACATGCATTGTGTCTAGTCCTGTACTCTGTTTGTCTGTGCCCTTGGCGGTAACTAACCCCTCTCTTCAAATTTTGCTTTATTTTCCGACCTCAGTCACTGTTTTGAAACTTCACAGTTTTTCTATTTATACGGTCCCGTTTTCTGTCTCAAACAAGTCGAAAGACTGAGTTTTGAATAGCACTAATTACACCATCAGGAGGATTTGGAAGCAGAATCCTGAGATGAATTAGTTTGGACAAGATTAAAATATTCTTATTTCAAGAAATCTAGCTTGTATGTTTCTTTCTGAACAGTCAGCAAGATCGTTGGTAAATAAGTTACTCAGAATTTTAAATTGTGGTGGATTCCTTGTATATGTAAATGTTGCATGTAGCGAATGTTCGAATTTTTCCTACAGCCAAGCCATATAAGGCTTGTTTTTTTTCTGTGTTTATTAAGAGACACTTTGTCACCTTCAAGCATGATTTCCGCATCGTCCGCATATTGTGAAATTTTGTGTTCTGTATCGTTAATTTGGATCCCTTTTATAACTTTATTATCCGCAACAAAGGATTTCAACACACAAAATAAATATGTAGGGTGAAACTGGGTCACCCTGCCTGCACCCACGACCTACAGAAAACCAACCAGATGCCTGGCCATTCACATGACTTATCATTATTATAGAAAGTAGTTATCCATTTACGGATATCTGGTCCAAAACCAAATGCTGCAAGTACTTTATTCATGAATTCCCAGACAAATGAATCGAAGGCCTTCTCGAAATCTAAACATAAAAGCAAAGCAGGCAGTTGGTGTGTTTGCAAGTACTTAATTAAGTCATAGATTAATCTATTATTATATCTGATAATAATTTGGCCTTAAATTCTGTTTGGTCTTCATTAATCAAACTTGGAAGAACCATTTTTAGTCCATTCGCAACACATGCTGACCCTATCTTATAAACAACATTTGAAAGAGTAATTGGCCTCCAGTTTTTGATGGCATCTCGAGATATCACCTTTAGGAATACGAACTATAATTCCTTCCTTTCGTGTGGTGGACAACTCGCCTAGCTGAAAACCTTCATTTAAGGTCAGGCAACGAATATTCCAAGTGATGGCCAACAAAATTTGAAGGACTCAACAGTAAATCCGTCTGATCCAGGGCTTTTATTGTCTTTCATCTGTTTAAGTGCATAGCCAGCCTCATCTATAGAGATTTCTCCTTCTAATTGTACCTTTTCTTGGTCTGTTAAGACATGAGGTAAGTTAACCATTTCAGATATTTTGCATTCCTCAACTTCCTTTGGCCGGTACAATTTTTCATAAAATTTCTTCACTTCTTGTTGGATCCTTTCGTCATCAAATATTTCTAAACCATCATCTAATGTTAACTTTGTCATATTTTTGTTTACTAAATTTCTTCTTTCAAGCGAGCAAAAAATATTAATTGACCTTTTCTCCTTCTGCTACCAACGTGCTCGTGATCGAATCAAAACCCTCTGCATTTTAGCTTCCCTAAGTATAACTAGTTCCTCTTTCTCCTGCTCTAAATCATGTCTTTCTTCATCAATCAACTGTTCCTTCTTCTCTAACTTTTCAATATTCACTTGTAAACGCTTCTGCTTTTCACTACTTCTGCGTTTCTTTTCAGTTGCAAATCCTATAGTTTTATTTCTTATTTTCATCAATAAAACATCTAAAAACAGTTGGTCTGTAGTAGTAAACTGAGTTTCTGAACGCTCAATAAATGGTAGTTGTTCCCTTGAATAGGGCAGTACTGCATACTCTTCCATTACAGCTTTATTTCCTCGTAACTTTCATCAATGTACTGTTTGTCCTTCAACAAGGAACAATTAAATTTCCAGAAGGGGTATCCAGTAGTATCTTTAGCAAAGGTTAAAGTCAGAATAATCATTGAAAGATCTGTCCTGTATCCCGCCTTAATATCTGCATCCGTGACAAAAGTGGACACATAAACTGAAACTAGAAAAAAAATCAAGTCTGTTTTGCTGCGGGGAGGGGGGGGGGGGGGGAGGGGGGGGAATCTGTGCCATGTGTATCTTTTCAATTCAGGATTCAACATTTTCCATATATCTGTAAACTAGATTAAGCATCATGTCTTCAACTTGTTGTTGTGCTTTAACATTGTTATAAAGCTTGTGATTAAAATAATCCATTGAAAAATCTTGTACCAGGTTCCAGTCCCCTCCAATTACAAGATTTTCAACACCCACATCCTTAACATTATCTTCTAACTAAAAAAATCAGGATTATCAAGATTTGGTCCATACAAGTTAATGATCAGCATCGTCTTATCCAAAATGGATACGACAGCAAAAATGGAGTTTCCACCTGTATCTTTGTAAACCTTCTTCACATAAAATACAAAATTATTGTTGAAGAGAATCGCAGCACCTCTTGAATTTGACATAATTATATGATGCAAAATATGCTTCATAACCCCATTCTGCTCTGATACACATTTCAAGCTTGGGGTCAAAATGGGTATCCTGTGAAAGATACACCGAGAACGGTTTTCCTCTTAAACAGTGAAACACATCCCTCCTCTTTTTTTCATCCGCTAGGCCTCGGCAGTTCATTGAACAAAACCTTACAGAGTTACTGATGTTATATCTTTATAAGTGGAGGCAGAAACACACATACCTTGCAATCGACACAATATCCAACTGAAATACAGGCAGCTAAATAAAGACAAAATCACTAGTCCCCTACGTGACAGTAAAATCTCACCATCTCTCCCATAATGAGAAAACAGCGTCTCATTCAACAAAGGACTTCCTCCAGTTGAACATAACAAAGACCAAATGTATACAAGAAAAGCAAACATGACGTAAGACAAAACAAAAAACAGTAAAGTAAAAAAATCAAGGCTATAAAGGCAAAACATGGTTAAATTTTGGGGAGCGATGCGCTTATGTGCGCCGACCGCATTGAGGATATAATGAATAATCGCCATAAGTGTGTAAAAAGTACAAATGAAAACAACAGTGGGGAAGACGGGGAAGGACAGGACTGCAGCCATCTTGTTCACACCTGTGATATAGGAGCGTGTGCCGTAGCGCGTGCAATTAGTCTTGTACGCGGCTTGCACGAGGATTTCTTCAACTCGTGAAGTCTTGTTTATGCACTACTGCGAGCGTGCATGTCCTCAAGACCAGTTGCAATGGGGGATAGCGGGGTGGATGGAAGGGAAAGGGAGGGAGAAAGGGGGACAGCCGGAACTGTTCGCCAACTCAAGCCCGTTATGTTAAAAACGAATAAATAAATAAATTAAAAAAAGAAGACAACCACCATGGCGTGTGAGATAAGGAAGAGAGAGTAAACACACACACACACACACACACACACACACACACACACACACACACACACACACAGAGGCACGCACGCACGCACGCACGCACGCACGCACGCACGCACACACACACACACACACACACACACACACACACGGATTCACGCTTCCAATCTTTCCCATAAAGATAGAGAATAAGCAATTTCTAACGTCTAAAGGAAAAGCTGAACTGTTTCTTGACACATTTACTAGCAACAGCTTATCCACAGATCTGGATGCTGATAGTATTCATTACAGAAATAAGGAGGACAGTAGAGATTCCTATGTTGCCCTAAATCCTGACAGTGCACAATATCTTAATGCACCAGTTCAGTTTGATGAATTTATTGAAGCACTGGAGTTATTTTCTTCAAATAACTCTTACCAGCTTCTGATTCATTTACCATTTAATTGGAAAGAACTGTTATTTTCGTTTTACCAAAAATGTTGGTTAAATGAAGCTCTTCCTAAAATCTGGAAGCAGTCAATTGCAATCCCTATTCCAAAACAAGGTAAACCGAGATCAGATATAAGTAGTTATCGACCAGTAGCTTTAACTTCCCATGCCAGTAAATTATTAGAAAAAATTATACAGAAAAGATTATTTTATCACTGTGAAAAACAAAATATCATTCCTACATGTCAAGCTGGGTTTAGCAAAGGACATTGCACAACAGACAACTTAGTTAAACTTACAACTCAAATAAAAAAACAATTCTCCAAAAGAAAAAGTACACTTGCCACATTCTTTGATGTACGAAAAGCTTATGATAGTGTTTGGCATGCACGACTTTTATATACATTGAAAAATATTGGAATAACAGGTATAACTTATCATTACATTAGTAATTTATAATCAGATAGGTCAATACAAGTCAGGTTGGGAAATGTCTACTCTTCGGCGAAAAGAATTGATATAGGCATTCCACAAGGATCTGTACTAGCTCCATTATTGTTTAATATATTAATTCACGATCTACTAAACTGTCTATCAAAAACAACAAATGTTGTGCAATATGCAGACGATATAGCTATTTGGATCAACACATCTTTGAGGAAACATACTAACAAAAAAGAACTGTTCATTATGTTCAGAACATATACCAAAGAGAACTTAATAATCTAAATCAATATATGAAAGAAAATGGATTGAAGTTGTCTTATGAAAAGACTTATCTTATGCTTTTTAATAATGGTGAAAATCCTGAAACTCTTCCTCAGTTAGTATTGGATGGAAACCCTCTCGTTTATAAGCATTTTGTTACGTTTTTAGGTTTACATTTAACATCAAAATTAAATTGGAAAGTTTATATTGAATATTTGATTTATAAAGCAAGAACAAGATTTTTTTAATCATAAATAAACAGACATGGAGCCAAAATACCAAAACATTACTACACCTTGCAATTTCTTTAGTTCGACCAGTACTCTCTTATGGACAAGAGGTGTATTTCAGTCCTTCAAATACTCTTTTAAATAAATTACAAAGCATAGATAGTAGGGCTATCAAGCTAGCTCTTGGTGTCCCTATGTACTCTAACACTCATAGAACATATAAAGAGAGCAACATGTTGTCATTAACAGAACATCGAAAATTAGCAGTTTCAAAATGTATAATCAGAAGTCTATCTGTCGTTAATAGTACACAGGAAGAAATATTCTTAAATGCAGAAACAGAATTCCCAAAGAGAGCAAAAAACATAACACTTCTTCAGCCTATCAAGAAGTTTACTGAAGACGTTATGAGTAAAAGCAAAATAGATATTCACAATATTTCAGTCATGCCCATTATACCAATGATGCCACCCTGGGAACAAAGAAAGGCAAAGTTTGATATAGAATACAGCAGTTACAACAACAATGAAGAAGAGAATTTATTACTTACTGACGCTCGCCTTCATTTAGATTCAACATATTCAAATCATCTAAACATTTTCACTGATGGCTCCGTCTTAGAAACGTCAGACAGTGGTGCAGGTTTTGTTATTCCTTCGCTCAGAATAGAAAAGTCATATTATTTAGGCAAAGGTGTTTCAATATTTACATCTGAATTATACGCAATAATGCAAGCTTTAGAATTCATTTGTGATCTACCTTATTCCACTTACAACATCTTACTATGTGTTGATTCAAAATCAGTTTTACAAATGCTCAAGCAAAATAGCTGCAACAGTCGTAACGATATTGTCTTTGAAATTAAGTATTTAATTCATCGTATTGCTATAAAAGGTATTGGTATTGACTTTTGCTGGGTACCATCTCATTCTGGGCTCTTTTGGAATGAGGTTGCTGATAGAGCTGCTAAACGAGGAGCTTTCAATAACCCTGACACAGTTTCAAATGAGAAATTAGCATTATCAACAGATGAATAGTACTCCTTGTTGGAAAAATCCACTTGTACTAGTCCATCTGCTTCTAGATCTAAAGTCTTGACATATAGTAGACCTATAATTAGTTTACTGTGCAAAATACGACTAAACTCGTGGAAAGCTAAGTACGCAAAAGTTAATTGTATTTGCAATCTTAAACTATCAATTCATCACTTACTATTAGAATGCCCAATTTTGCTCAATAGATACTGAATGGATAATATGGAGTTTTTTCTGAAGTATGATAACACAAGGGACATTTTGAATGATGAAGAAATTGACATTATCTTAATTGCAAAAGTTATTCTATCCACACCTATTGGAAGATTACTTTTAAGTTTTATTTCACTTGTTCTTATTTTTGAAGGGCGGGGAGGGGTGACTTTTGCATGGTGTCTAAAATCACTATCCTTGTGAACAGACATTAAATTAAATATTCATTCATTCATACAACACACACACACACACACACACACACACACACACACACACACACACACACACACACATGAAGCGTTCATATTGGAGAGAACAGCAGCAAATGATGTTAAACACCCAACGTTGTATTGCCTTTGTTGTTGTTGTTGTTGTTGTTGATGTTGTTGTTGTTGTTAGTTTTAACTTAACTTCAACCCGTAGGCCCATCTTGCGCCGAATTCGAGAAGATAAGCGATAGCTCGTCCTTCGTTTCCCTTGTCCGGAATGTTGTTTCTCTTGCCTGATGAAGGCCTAAAAGGTCGAAACGCATCGTGTTTTCTATTGTACTTTGTTTGTCCCTGTTATCTGGTGGACTGATTATATATTTTTTTGAAATGTGTTTCAATCCGTACTGAGGACCAAAACAGAAAAAAAAACACCACAAAATAAGAGTACAAGTCAGGCCTATTTGGCAATATTGTTGTTGTTGTTGTTTTTGTTGTTGTTGTTGTCGTCGTACCCTGGCTAAACGACTCCAGGGATCATCCGAACAGGCGAAGTACTTGAACACTACGGTACAAATGCATCAGCTGGGGATGAGAACATTACGTGTGTGACCGTTTTTGATTACCCCGCCACCTGGGTAGCCATACTCCGACTGCCAGGGATTTTGGAGACTGATAATGTTATGCTAGGAGCTTGTCACAACTGGAGACAAGCCCTGTATAACTATGCAGAGCATTACATCATTTTGATGTAGCCTTGGTGTTCTAGCCAATATCAATTAGCCTGACACAGCCTTAAGCCAAGTAAGACGGTCAAGGACTTGTCCACAAACAGGCCGTAGTGTTGACCAGGCGAGCCAACAATTCATCTAACGTGAACCAAACCATTACTCTCTCGATCGTTACCAGCACGAGTAGTTTTCAGCATCGCTGTAATCAGTTTCAGCCCTTTTTATTTTCATTTTATTCCAATTTTTGTATCATACATGTTCGTTAATGTTTCCATCTTAAGCCTGCTGTCTGATTTTTTGTATAGTGCATTCGGAATTCTTTTTTCTTTTTTTTTTTTCTGCTGAGAACCAAGAGCGATTTGGTCAACATGTTCTGTTCATTAAATTTGGGGGAATGCTGGTTTATTTGACCACAGAGAAAAGAAAAAAAGAAAGAAAGAAAGAAGAAGAAGAGAGGAAAGAAAGAAAGAAAGAAAGAAAGAAGAAGAAGAAGGGAAAAAGGAAGGAAAGATAAGACAGATCCTCGAAATTTGACCCTGCTACTATATCCTGCTACAGTGACCTGTGCAATATTCGTGCTGTCTGCCGTAAGAATCCTCCCCCCCCCCCCCCCCCCCCCCCATTCCTGCCTCTTTCACGTGGGACAGACAGAGGGATTCTTTAATGCATTTGCCCTGATCAGCATTCTCTGCTATATGAATGAAAAAAAAACCCAACAAAAAACACCGACATAACAATAGCTTCACCGACATAACAATAGCTTACGCCGGGTGAACTCAAGAGAAACGGAGAGAGTGGGAAAAAAATTGGTCAAAAACAAACAAAAACAAACACACAAAAAAATGCCTACAACTCTCTAATTAGCACACAATTACTTTCTACCGTTTTCTCCAGGAATTTAACATTTGCCGCAGAAAGAAATCACAGGAAATTATCCGACAGCGAAAAGAGTTTAAATAGCCAAGTCGTCCTGTCCTGCCGTTGACACACAAGCTAACCTCGAGGCTACATCCGGGTTGTACGCCTGCTAAAACAAAAAAAAAAAAAAAAAAGAGAGAGAGAGAGCCGCGCTCAACTTTCAATGCCTCAGATTCAAATTCAAAAGCCGGTAAATTCATCCATTTGAAAGATTGATACGAAGTCTAACAGCAGCTGCGTTTCAGAGATGAAAATTAATGACGATCTCCCGCCTACTAGACCACGGCATACATATATGACCCGAGTCATGCATGCTCAGTACGTAGGAGAAACACGCAACTCGCTCAAACAACGCTTCTACTTAACGTAGGTCACACATCCAGAACAATACAGGCCATTTCAACATGCACAACCACTCACTTCAAGACATGCGTTGTATGCCAACTGAAAAACAGTACATAGACAGGGACATTCATAGAGATCTCAAGAGAAAAATTCTGGATTCGTAAACTACAAAGCATCCACGAGGCCTGAACGTTCAACACATGACTAATTATTAGTTACACGCACTGAGTTCCCTTGCATTTAACAGTGACTCCGTTGTTCCCTCTGGTACAGCTAACATATTCAAAACCAGAGAGAGAGAGAGAGAGAGAGAGAGAGAGAGAGAAACGTTGAGGGGGGGGGGGGGGGGGGCTGTAAGTACACTGGTGGGGATGGGGAGTGGCAAAAATAATAACAACAGGATGGTGTGTTACATTTTGCGTCACTTGGTGATGACATTACTGTATATATATATTATATAATATATATATATATATATATATATATATATAATACAATACAACATTTTGAACAAAAATAAGGAAAGCCCGACAGACTGGGGCAACCCAACCACTAAATCATCCAAAACAAATTGCTCACTTACCTAATTGATCAATTTTAGAGTAAAACGTCATAAAATTAGAATTTCTACACTATTGTGTAATGGCCTACACTTTTGGGTGTTTGTAATTCTCTCCCCTTTTTCCGAGGTTTGTATGACGTGGAGAGAAAAACTGCGAGCCTGCGAGCAGTGGAGGGCCCTCGCGAGGGATGCAGGCTGTTTCAGGCACTGACCATTGGCCCTTTCTGGTACCCAGCGTCCCTTGCAGGCCCCTATAAATACTTGTGCGCGTAACCGTTTGGCGCTTTTTTGTAATACTCGACAGCTTGACTGTCTCCTTGTTGGAGTGAGATCTTTCATTTAGTGTCTGTTCACGTTTGGTGATATAAAAAAAAAAAAAAAAAAAAAAGTAAGTGGATACGCAGTGCTCCTTTCCAGTCCTACTGTTGGAATGTGTCAAATTTGGTCCCATTCGTACTGGTTTCATAGTCACCTCCCTGCTGCAACGTT
>CM065742.1:7154278-7161778 GCA_033310375.1 Conus canariensis | reverse complement strand
GTTCGCGTGTGCGTGCGTGCGTGCGTGCGTGCATGTTTGCGTGCGTGTGTGTGTGATAGTGTAAGAAATGATTCAAATATGACGTAGAGGAGAGAGAGAGAGAGAGAGAGAGAGAGAGAGAGAGAGAGAGAGAGAGTTCAGACTTTGATTCAGTAAGGCCATAGGCCCATTTGAAGAGAAATGAGCACACAATCATTTACATTAAAAGTAAGACACACACAAATTATTAAGAAACAAACACAACTCCAAAACAACACCATCTAAGACGTCACTATTTCTCTGATCTTAGACACCTTAAACAAAAACATACCTAAATTCTTAATAACCTTATGACTGTTAGAGCTAAATAGTAACTGTAAACGAGACATACACCAGCGCCTTTAATATTTCTGTGGGATAAATAAAACATTTTTGGCGAATATCATCTAAAGCGGAACAACATGAAAATAAAGTGTATTTCATTTTCCTCACCTTGCATACACTAAGGACATACTAGTCATTTTGTCTATCTTGTCCATAACTCAAGTAATGAGTCCTTGTGTCAGAAACACCAACTCAAAATATAGCAATGGATCTTTTTAGATGCATATCCAAATCAAATTTCAAACAAGGCTGAATACAACAAAAACTAGAATAGTTTCTGTACAAATTACATTGTCCACTACTTTGGATATGATCGTCCCACATTTGCCATTTACAGTCAATCAACTTTTGTCGAAAAACATGAATAAACTGGCTTTGATTTCCAACACCCTGAGACAGCCAGACATCCCCAAATCCGTGCTTACACAGAAACAGACGCACATTTGAAACCCAGTTTGTTTTTCCCTTTACATCTACATCAATTTCGAGCAACATTTCAGAAGACCTACGAAGCAACCTATAATAAACCATGAGTAATTTAAGCTTTAACCAATATCGAACACATCTAACGGCTGAACTAACGAACAGTGAATATCTATTGGACTCCCCATACACTAAATCAATAGAAAGAAACTCGTGGAGAGCGTGGCAGCAGAGAGTCCTCAGAAGAGAAGCCCCCTTCAAGCAAGTGTTTCGGCCTTTATCTCCTGATACTCTAGGGGGGTTGGGCCACACCCGGTTCATGACTCCAGATGTCCCTCTGAAGTTCACTTTTGTTCCTCCTTGACCAGATCCAGCTTGAACACCTCTCTGCCGCTTCTGCCATTGCTTTAATGGCTCTGGTTTTTTCCCTCCCTGCAACTGAGAGCTGTTTCATGAGGCTGTATGCAGACGTTCCTACAAACCCCCTAGCTCCAATTTCTGCAGTGAGGACTTTGACCTGATAGCCTTCTCTCCTCAAGCTATTTGCCAGATCAGCATACTTTTCAGTCTTGTAGATTTGAGCTGCTTCCATTCTGTTCTCATATGGCACCGTGAGCTCGATCATGATCCGCTGCTTGGTTGACTGAGTGTGGACTACTATGTCTGGTCTCATGCCACTCTTGCTGATGATCTCTGGGTGACTCTTCCATTCTGGGAGGTCTGCAGTGCACTCCCAGTCATCTGCTCCGTCCAGCAGACTCTATCATTAGATATATGCCTGTCAAGATCTAGAAACCTCTTCAAAGCAAATAAATGCACTGCTTCACAATGAGCAACGGCTTTTTTCTAAACTCCAAATTTCAGCCCTGTGGTATCTGAAACGGGAAGTAATTCGTATTGACTTGTTGGAACAAGGGAGGGGACTGCAGGAGAATAAATATGACTGCATGCGAGCAACGGCTTTTGTAGAGTTGAATATTGAATGAATCTACTACATTTTGGCGACGAGGATGGCTACAACATTCGGAAAAGTTGAAGAATACGATTCTTCTCAAGATTGGGAACAATATGTCGAACGTCTGACGTTTTATTTTGAAGCGAACGACGTCGCAAGTGACGAAAAAAAGCGAGCGATCTTTCTGCCCGTCTGTGGCAGTACAACGTACAGACTGATATGCGATTTGTTTGCACCAGTGAAACCAGGTACAAAAACTTTCAAAGAAATTACAGATAAAGTAAAGGATCATGTGCAACCTAAACCCTCAGAGACTGTCCAACGTTTTAAGTTTAATACTCGTTCCAGACAGGATGGGGAGAGTGTGGCATCCTATGTTGCTCAGTTACGCACATAGCACAACACTGTAATTTTGGGGACACTCTTGACTTGATGTTAAGAGATCGCCTGGTTTGTGGAATTAATGACGATCGTATCCAGCGACGTTTGCTTGCAGTGAAAGATCTCAGTTTTCAGAATGCTCTAGAAACGGCTACAGCCATGGAAATGGCAAAACAAGGGGCAGCAGATTTACAGAAAGGCACTGCTACTTACACAGCAAGTAGCAGTTTGGCCCAGGCTTCAGTAAACGTAGTAGAGAAGCAGAATATGTCACAGAAATTGTCCAAAACATTTAATAATCTGAGTGACTGCTACAGATGTGGGGGTCGTCATGAACCCATGAATGCCCATTCAAAATGAGTGCCATTTCTGTCACAAGCGTGACCATATTGCTCGGAAATGCAGAATGAAATTGGCAAATAGAAGTCAAATGCAGAAAAATTCCAAACAATCAGCTCGGGGTTCAGCAAACTACAGAAACATGAAGTATACAGAGACTGCTGACACAGACTCAGATACTGAAGACAGTGAAATGTATTCTATGTTTTGTGCACAGTTACAGCAAGGAAAAAGTAAGCAGAAACCGTATCTGGTAGACATGAACATTGATGGCAAGAAAATTAGCATGGAGATTGATACTGGAGCATCATTAACTGTATTATGTGAAGCCACAGTGGAAAGCGTGAAAGGGAAAGCTTGTTTTCCACTGACAAAATCAAAACAGAAACTGAGAACTTATACAGGTGAAGAAATTCCAGTGTTAGGAATCTGTTCAGTATCTGTTTCCTACAAGAACAGTCAGCCAAAAGAATGTCAGGTTACAGTGGTCAAGGGCAATGGACCATATTTGTTGGGTCGAGATTGGCTGCAAGAATTTAAATTGGACTGGGGAGAAATTCTGCATGTGAAAAAGGAAAACTCCAGACTGAAAAAGTTACTGTGTGATTTCTGTGAAGTATTTGAGGACACACGAGGCACAGTTAAAGGAGCAAAAGCCAAAATCTACATAGACCCTGCAGCCAAACCCAGATATTTCAAACCAAGACCAGTACCACATGCTTTGAGACAGAAGATCAGTGACGAATTAGACAAAATGGAAGCAGAAGGAACAATAGAGAAGGTACAGTTTTCTGATTGGGCAGCACCAATAGTTCCTGTGATGAAGCCAGACAATTCTGTCAGAATTTGTGGTGATTACAAAGTAACAGTTAATCAGGTTTCAAAACTTGATAATTACCCCATACCAAAAACTGATGATCTTTTGGATGATCTGAGTGGAGGGAAATACTTCACAAAGCTGGACTTAACACAAGCATACTTACAGCTAGAGTTGGATGAGGCTTCAAAAGACTATACGACCATTAACACTCACAAGGGTCTGTACAGGTACAATCGACTACCGTATGGTATATCGTCAGCACCTGGTATTTTCCAACGTACTATGGAAAACATACTCCAAGGCATGCAGCAAGTACGGGTACGCATTGATGACATCCTGGTTACCGGCTGTAATGAAGAAGATCACCTGCAACGCTTGAGGGAAGTACTAAAAAGACTGAAAGATGCTGGAGTTCGTTTGAAGAAAAAGAAGTGTGAATTCATGGCATCAGAGGTAGTGTACCTAGGACATCACATTGATGCTGAAGGCATTCACCCAGTGGCTGAGAAGGTCCAAGCAATTCAAGAAATGCCCAAGCCAAAAGATGTCAAAGAAGTGCAAGCTTACTTGGGTATGATCAATTATTACTCCAGATTCCTTCCGAATATGGCCACAGTGTTGGCTCCTCTGTATGAGCTATTACGCAAAGACATCAAGTGGCACTGGGGAAATCGTCAAGAATCAGCATGGAAGCGATCCAAAGAAGCTCTTCTTTCAACCAAAGTTTTGGTTCACTTCAATCCTGAAAATGAGATTGTAGTGTCATGTGATGCCTCCTCCAATGGATTAGGTGCAGTTCTCTCTCACCGGTTGAAAGATGGAACCGAAAAGCCTGTTGCATTTGCATCAAGAACTCTCACAAAAGCTGAAAGAAATTACAGTCAAATAGAGAAAGAAGGCCTAGCAGTGGTATTTGCAGTGAAAAAGTTTCACCAGTATCTGTTTGGTCATCAGTTTGAAATATATGCAGACCACAAACCCCTTCTCGGGCTTTTCAAAGAAGACAGACAAATTCCTCCTATGGCTGCAGCAAGAATTCAAAGATGGGCGTTGACATTAGCTGCATATGAATATGTTCTCAGATACAGAGAAGGCAAACAAAATGGCAATGCTGATGGGTTGAGTAGGCTTTCGTTGCCATCAAAAGAAAATGATGAAGAAACTGTTCCAGGGGAGATAATGATGTTGTGGGATCAGATAGATTGCATGCCTGTCACAGCCAGACAAATCAAACAGTGGACTGCTGTTGATCCAGTGCTGTCAAGAGTTCAAAATTACATACTGAAAGGATGGCCAGAGAAAACTGGTGATGAAAAACTTCGTCCTTACTTTTCAAGAAAAACGGAGCTTAGTGTTTATGATGGCTGTATCCTGTGGGGCTCGCGTGTGGTGGTTCCACCAAAGGGGCGTCCACAGTTGTTGCAGGATCTTCATGAGGGACATCCAGGCACATGCAAGATGAAAGGCTTGGCTCGAAGTTATATCTGGTGGCCAAAAATGGACAACGAAATTGAACAGCACGTGAAAATGTGTGAGAGATGTCAGACAAACAGGTCTATGCCAGCTGATGCGCCCTTACACCCATGGGAGTGGCCGGATCGTCCATGGAGCAGACTTCACATCGACTATGCTGGTCCATTCATGGGGCGGATGTTTTTTATTATTATTGACGCTCACTCAAAATGGATTGATGCTTATCCCATGAACACTTCAACATCAAATGCCACCATTGAAAAACTGAGGCAGTCCTTTGCAGTTCACGGGTTACCAGAGACGGTGGTTTCAGACAATGGTTCGTGTTTCATCAGTGAAGAGTTCGAAGTGTTTTTGAAAGTCAATGGCATCAAACACATCAAATCAGCTCCTTATCATCCATCAACAAATGGACTGGCTGAAAGAGCTGTGGGCACGGTGAAAGATGGATTGAAAAAACAGAAAATGGGTTCTGTGGAAACTAAGCTATATCGATTCTTGCTCACATATAGGACCACCCCTCATACCACAGGTCTGTCTCCTTCAGAAATGCTCTTCAACAGAAAGGTGAGAACCCGTCTTGATCTGGCACAGCCCAGTGTGGAACGACGAGTGGATCAGAAACAAATTCAGCAAAAACTCAATCATGACCGAGCAGCTGGTCGTAAGTTTGTAGTGGGCAGTTTGGTCTATATCAAGAACTTCGGAACTGGATCAAAATGGGTGCCTGGAATTGTCGCAGAAGTCACGGGTCCACTATCCTATGTGGTGAAACTGTCAGATGGACGTGTACAAAAGCGGCATGTTGATCACATGTTGGCACGCTACAGGAAGGAGACTGAAGGGCTGGATATAGAAGATCTGGAAGTGCCATTACCAGACAGTGTCTCAGTAATGGAGCCAGAACAGGAAAAGACCATCAGCTCACCCAGTGCAACTATAGAAGCTGATGTGTCACATCACAGCCTCAGGTTGAAGTGGCAGAAGAAAAGCGACCATCCAGAGCAAAATCAACTCCAGTCAGATTCAAAGACTATATCATGAACTGGTGAAAAAAACAAAAAAAAAAAACAAAAAAAAAACAAACAAAAAAAAAAACAACCCCCCCCCCCCCTGTTTGATAAAGAAAGGACAGTATTAGGTAATTCTACAGTTTCTATTAATATTTTTCTTTTATGTTTCAGAAAAATGCATGCATTAATTGTTTTATTCAAGGAAAGCTTTCAACTTGGGAGGGAAGGAATGTGGTATCTGAAACGGGAAGTAATTCGTATTGACTTGTTGGAACAAGGGAGGGGACTGCAGGAGAATAAACATGACTGTATGCGAGCAACGGCTTTTGTAGAGTTGAATATTGAATGAATCTACTACAAGCCCCATATATCCAAGGCTGCATTTCGGAATAAAATATTTTTTAAAGAATAACTTATGCGAATTATTATTCAAAACATTTAATGTTTTTAGTACACATATCAAAGCATCTGTTGCCCTACGCGCAAAGTTTTTACTGGCAAAGGTAAAACTTCGGCGTGTTGAAAAATAGATCCCCAAGTATTGATATAAGCCTACATTCAGCACAGGTATAGTAAGTCCCATCTTTCCCTCGCCGCCAAATACGCTCCCTTCCGAAACACCACAATGTTGACTTTACTCATGTTCACTTTCAGCGCGAACGAAGAGGCAGCCCTGATCAGATTCTTTAGCTGACACTGTAAGCCAAGTATTGTTTCTAAAACCAAAACAACGTCACCTGCTAATAGTGGATAAATACTTCTAACACACCATCTGGAAATCATCCACCATGAAGGCCATTATTGTTAACCTCATTGGCAAGCTCATTAATGGACATAGAAAATAATACTGTAGAAGAACTCAATTGTTTTGTGATGGTCGGAGTGAGTGAACCTAGCCATTAGTATTGCAGAAATGTTTGTCTTCAAAATTCTAACGGATATACCTCAGAGTTTTATAACACGTGTTAGAATTTTTATTACTAAGCTGGTTGATGACTTTCCAAACCGATCTGTTGTCTGCTTTAATTAGAACAAACAAGACCTTTGACATATTTCTTTTTTTACTTTAGCGTTGTTACTTGGTAACTGGAGAGAGAGAGAGAGAGAGAGAGAGAGAGAGAGAGAGAGAGAGAGGGCAGACAGACAGACAGACAGACGGACAAACAGACGTCTGTGATCGAGTGCAAAAACCACAGCTTGTGTTCGATTGTGGGTCAGAGACACTTCGGGAACAGCGGACAACTAAGGGAAGAAGAGGGGCGGAGGGGGGGAGGGGGCGGCCGGCAGTGATAGCCTATGGGGAAAGGAGTAGGGCTCGAGGGGTGGAGGTGGGGTCAGTAGCCAAAGACTTCATGGGGTTTGCAGAAAAAAAGTGAGAGAGAAAAGAAAAGAAAAAGCCCCACTTAAATCGCGCTGGTGTATTGAAATCAATGCTTAATCAATCCAAGCACATTAATAGCATACATATAGAATGTACGACTATTATTAATCACTTGATACATACACCAGCTATTGTTATTCGGTGTGTGTGTGTGTGTGTGTGTGTGTGTGTTCGTACGTGTATTTGATAGTAACTGAATAATGTTACACTTCCTTGTACGCTGTGCCCTGTCGGTGTTTGCACAAATACATGTACGATGAAGCACCATTTCAATTAAATGAAGAGATCAATCGAAACGAAAAAAGCCAAATATGTCTGCTGTACCAAGGTCAAAGCTAGGTCAAGGATAAGC
>CM065742.1:7101778-7149278 GCA_033310375.1 Conus canariensis | reverse complement strand
TTGTCTGGAGTGAGTGGAACACATTTTGACCACGGACAGACACACAGACAGTATTTCTTTATTCCCATTGTAAAGTACTCCCTGTTCAATAAGAACTGGGAGTACAAAAAAAACAGCAACAACATACAAAACCTAACCCAAAATGGCTTTTGGCAGTCATACAATTTCATAGGTGATTATGTTTCGAAAAACAGATAAGTAATCGACAGATGTTAATTAAAAAATAAAACAAAACATGTCATTTGAAGGAAAGGCTGGCAGAATGGATTGTTTGCACAGGGAAGGTCATGCCCTGATTCACTGGATCTGAAAACATGCAGAGACGGCATTGTCTTGACAGACAAATCTGTCAGAAAGTACCTGTCTGTGGTTGGTGAGGTTTTTAAGACAGTTACATTTATTATCTGAGGCATTAGAATTTTAGTAAACATTAGCTTAATGGACACATAATTCTTTGTTGAGAAAGGCTAAAAAAAAAAAGTTTTTTTGAAAGTATGATAAGAATTCTTTACTGTTTTGGGGGGGTGGGTTGGGATTGGTGGGGAGGGGAGGCAGTTAGAAGCAGGGAGGGGGCATGTGAAGTTGATTTGTCTTGTGTTCTGTCTTCTGAACAGGTATGAATGGCGCTGTGCGTGCGGTTGTACGGATGGGATTCTACCTGGGATGCAAAGTGTACTGTATCAAGGAGGTAAGTATGCTGAGGACACAGGAATATATCTTGGGGTGGTGACTGATGGATGAATGTCAGATTTTGTGCTGATGTAAAAGAAAGTTTAGTTCAGTGGGGTAGGAGAAAGGAGGTGTGGGACGGAGATAGAGGGAGAGCATACAGGTACATTTACTCTCGCACATGCACATACACACTGGAGCACTCGTGCACATGCGCGCGCGCACACACACACACACACACACACACACACACATACAGATACAGACACACATACACACACACACACACACTCACACACACACACACACACACACACACACACACACACACACACACACACACACACTATCATTATTATTATCTTCATTATAAGTATTATTATTATCATTATTATTACTATTATTATTATTATTATTATCATTATTATTGACATGAATTATGCACTTTCTTTATTCTTTTTGATGGCCCTGTTTTTTGCTGTCTGAAATGTTAAAAGATATCACTTGAATCTGTCACCAGTGTGGGTTTTTTTTTTATGTTTCCAACAAGGAGTTGAGGACAAAGACCTTTTTCAAAAAAAAAGAAAAAGAAAAAGAAAATCTCTTCTGAGTTTTGACACTTGTCATACCAGTTGTCATAACTCTGCCCTCTGAAATGTCTCCAGATCTTACCGAGTCACTTGAGGCCATGGTCCATTGATGCTTTGTCATTGTGTTTTGCCAACAAGGAGTGGACTGTGTGTTGCAGGGCTACCAAGGCATGGTGGATGGAGGGGACAACATTGTGGAGGCCACCTGGGCCAGTGTGTCTGGGATCTTGCAGCAGGTGAGAATGCTACCAATGGTCAGAGTTCAACAGGGTTTTGGAAAACTGAAAGACCCTTTTCCCAGATGGGAAGGTCCAGTGAAAATGGCGTTTGATTTGAAAAGGTTTGGGAAAATCAAAACTTCCTTTTGAGAGAATCCAAACAGAAGTTTGAAAATCAGCAGGCTGATGAGAATGAAAGCATGAATGAAAAAACAAAATTGGTCAAGATTAGAAATCTGGTCACCCAAAGCAGCAAATATCAAGAGCAGATGCTCTTTTGCTGTGAAGTACGATGAGCACTTCCGGAGTTACACACTTTGTCACTTATGTATGGTTCTTGATCAAATAGTTGTGCCTTCATCTTCGTTAAATTGTTTGCTGATTTACAGAATAATTTAAAGTCTTGGGGAAAATGGGGCCTGGAGTACGCCAAAAAATGGGAAAGG
Organism: Conus canariensis; assembly: GCA_033310375.1. Taxonomy (NCBI): domain Eukaryota; kingdom Metazoa; phylum Mollusca; class Gastropoda; order Neogastropoda; family Conidae; genus Conus; species Conus canariensis. Next base: position 7,147,355 of record CM065742.1, on the reverse strand, counting down.
CTGGGAGATTTTTTTTTAAAGATAACTCGACATGAATCCTGTTAGTCGTATTTAACATCCTTACCCACCAAAGATGACATAGCAGACCAGGGTTTCTCACCATCCCAAGGAGCAGAGGGAGAGGACCTAACTTAGTATGTAAAGTCACACAGAAACTACCAGATCAACAACACATGGAGGGCAGTTTTTATGTTAGACGCTGCCAGGATTCCAAGTGCCAGTTTATTACAGTGAACATGGTGCTGCAGTACCTAACCCTGGCACCATTGCATTTTGGTGGAATCTGAAACCTTTGGTGTCTGTAGACACTGAGTTGCTCTCATTTGTTGTTGGGAACAGGCATTATGAATCTGTGCTTTTGGTGAAGCTCTTCTTAACTCTTTCATTCCTACTTTTCTATGAACCATTAATTCCTCTTGTTCCTAGATTCTTATAATGCGAGTATTCCCTTCTGCGAGTATTCCCTTCATTCCTGGATTTAGAGAAAGAAAAAAAAGTGTAAAGTGAGAACTGCCACGTATGCAGTAGCAAACCGACCAGAATAGAGCGGCGACCACTTTCCCATGCTGTAGGGGCCGTCTGGCATCCATTCCATTCATAAACACTGCCGTGCCAGCGACCCGGTCATGACGTGTACCGATTTTCCCGGCTGCAGGAAGGAAAGGGATTTTGTGCAGCCCGGTTTTCCGGGCTGCAGGAAGGAAGGGTAGGATTTCTGCAAACCGGAAAACCAGGTTGTAGGGATGAAAGAGTTAACTGTCAGCAATATAATCGCTGAGTGTTCTGACATGGTTTTGAGAGTGAAGCGTGAATTACGGTGCAAAAAATCCTTCAGCCTATCTCCCATGAACAATGCAAAAAGGCAGGCTGGTGGTGTTGGCTCAGATGTCCAGACTTTGCTGCCTTTGAGGTGTAACCTCATGGTTTTTGTTAGGAAGTCACATGTGTACGTGTTCCTACTATGGAAAACAGAACACAATTTAGCAAATTACAGTGAATTCATATTTAGCTTTAATAGTATTCCCCTCTTTCTTTCCCAACTCTTATCCAACCAAATTTGTGCTTTTTGGTATGTCGTCAGAATGTTTGTTTATTTTTTTTGTTTATCAAGGATTTCTTTCTTTCTTCATTTGAAAGAAAAAGATTTTCATCTGTTAATCATCCTTTCTCTTCAAATGTCTCTTGTTTTTTTGTTGTTGTGTTGTTGTTGTCATACCCTGGCTAAAAGACTCCAAGGGTCGTATGAACAGCCAAAGTACTTGAACACTATGGTACAAACGCATCAGCTGGGGATGAGAAAATGTTACGCTAGAAGCTTATCACAACTGAAGACAATCTCCGCATAACTATGCAGAGCATAACAACATTTTGATGTAGCCTTGGTGTTCTGGCCTTTGTCAATTGGCCTGACACAGCCTTAAGCCAAGGCGGGTCTCTTTGTTTTGATAACATTCTTTTTGGGTCTTCGTTTGACATTTAGAAACCAAACAGTGACTTTTCCATTTTGGGTGAAGCACCTGATACTGCAAACATAGTCTCTGGCCAGATCTGTCAAGATATAATGTGAAAGAACTCAATGCATCTTCATTGACTAAACAAATTGCATGTCTTGAACTCTGAGATTAATAATTAAAAAAAAAACAACTTGCCCTTCAGGCTTTGTGACAAAACTGTAGAAAACCATACATTTTGCACCAGTGTAAATGGTGAAACTGGGAACTGTTTCTTGTCTCGCTGACAAATATCAAGTTGGTGAGCTGATGTTTCAAGTAAGGGCAGATGAAATATTCCACGTTCAGAATGTATGTGTTTGTAGTTAGGTATGTGCACCACAAGGAAACTGCCAAGCTCGTACATCTGTCTTTCTGTTCATGGTCTATCATTGCAGGCACACCTGTTGCAGTGAGCTTTGTGTTGTGAATCATCACACATTGTAGGTTTCAGTTTGGTTTTAGTTGTTTGTATGTTTACACAAGTAAGCGGTGGTTTCTGTTGGACAAGCATCCTGAAAGAGAGAGAGAGAGAGAGAGAGAGAGAGTGTGTGTGTGTGTGTGTGTGTGTGTGTGTGTGTGTGTGTGTGTGTGTGTGTGTGTGTTGGTTGGTTGGTAAGCTGGATGTTCTGAATATTTACCTATCATATTGTCAAGGCACAAAAGGGCACTAGATACATGTTGACAAACTTTAAAAACACGATATGAGAAAAGTTTTTTTTAAATCCCATGGCCTCATGGGTGTAGTGGGCAGTGAGCTGTAAGAGATTCACACTGTCTGGGGCATGGCTTAACTCATTCTATACTAGCTATCATCTCCCCTTACTTCCCCCAGAAACTGACCATTTCTATATACATATTTTTATAAAATCATTGAAAAAAAATTGAATGAACACAGACTTGTGATTTTTTCAAGTTATGTTTATAAATAATTAAGAAACCACCAACAGTATAGCAAAGTTATTTTTCTATTTATTTGGTAATACAGTATGCATGACAAAGAAAATGGGATTTTGCGTGTCATGTAAAAATAGGGGTGGTACACACCCAATGAACAAAAAAATTTACATTAGCTGGTTTTATGTCCTGAAATTATTCAGCTGTTTGCAACAATGCAAGGGCTTCAGTCACAATGTAATGGCAGTTTATAGCGTCTCTTTCACCACGCATGCTTGACGGAGTGGCAGACGACACCTTGTTGCCACGTCAAGCCAAACTGAGCTGGTGACATGGTGTGAAAAGTGTCTGCTAGCGAGCATTCAGCTTGTAAAGCCTAAGTACCAGTGTGTCTGCACTCTAATTAGTATGCAGGAGCTAAATGTTACAAGTAGTTTCCAACAAAAGGTTCGCTCACTTTGGAGAAAAATTCCAAAGCTGTGGATCGCATATGCGGTCGTTTGTATACAAAGGTTGTAAACAGGAGGACCGGTCCATAGTATAGAAAGAGTTAATGGAAGAAAGAGCCCATCTCTCTTCTTCTTCTGCCTTAACCTTCTCTGAACTGAATTAGGTGCTGGTTTGCTGCTGGGTGGGCAGAAAGGGGTTTTCAGGTCTCCAGAATCTGACCTGATTAGTGGTTTCTAGTCCAGGACTGTCACCTTCCTTGCTGCTGGCTCTTCCCATGCTACTATAGGCCAGTCTGATACACTGAGATGTCCTGGTATTCAGTGTTGTCTGTGCTGAATTTAAGTTCAGTAACATTCAAAGTCAAATTGTGTTGTAAGTACCAGCGTGTGCGCCAGCAGTTGAGACGGAAGGAGCTCCCTGATTCTGTGCGTTAGGAATCTAACAAGAGGTTGTTGTCCATATGCTGATGAACATAACCTGCAGCTATTGATTTTCAAGTTTGGGTGATCAATTTACATAGTTTTTGCCAACTCTGGGCATGTATTTGATGTAGTTTTTGCCAACTCTGTAATATGTATTTGATGTTTAGGATCTCCTCCCCCCCCCCCCCCCCCCCCCCCCCCCCCCCCCCCCCCCCCTTCCGTCTCACACATACACACACAGAAGTGCATCCACAAACCACACGTACACATGCAAATGGAAAGTCTAACACTGAAACACACAAACTTGAACACACTACACACACACACACACACACACACACACACACACACACACACACACACACACACACACACACACTCTCACACACACACACTCACACACACAACACACACACACACACACACACACAACACACCACACACACACACTGGACTCCTTGTACAGGGCATTCAGGTGTCGCAGATGCAGTAAAATTGCCAAATATTGTTCCAAATTTAAGATGGAGAGTGGAGAAAAAGCAACAAAGTATTTGCCAGTAAGTAGCTATGTGCATCACTTCAGTGTTGAATGCATCCATTTTGTCTGGCTGATGTGAGGACTAAACTCAGCCAAACTTGGCAATGTTCTGTTTGAAATATGCCCTCCTCAGTAGAACACGAACAAACTGCATTTAAACAGAAGGTTGTTTTGGTTTTTTTTGCATGCATCATTGGTATGAACCAAGTTAGTTTATGGGAATCCACTCTTGCACATAATCACACCAAAGATGAAGAAGGAAAAAATTTCTTTTTCATAAAACAAGCTTCGTCACCAGAAGATGACCCAGTCACCAACTTGCCATCTATCATGACATTGACAGTAAAAGTACAATGAGACTAGTCCTCTAAAACATCCTGGCCTAAGGAATTTGCTACGCTAGAAGAAGCAGATGGTTTGTCGACCAGTCGAAACTGCCCATGCAAAGTCAAAAAATGAGAATGCTTTCAATACATTGACATCGCATTTTTAACATTGGGTTACAGCAAGTTTTTGAGTTGCTTTCATAACCTCTAACAGTTTAAGATGAAGTATGTTTACCCTTTTAAAACAACTGTCAGGGGGTATACAACTCGCCGAAAATGAAAGTGTGGGGAGTACTGGCATGCAAACAGGCATGTATATCAGCAGTAAAGTTTAACACCACTAATTACAAAGAGTGAATTCTATTTGCATTGTATGGAAGGTCTATTTGAAATTAAATTCTTTGGACAAAATTAAAAACATCAACATTTATGGCTGTAAAAAGCTACAACATTCCATAATAAAGAAAACAAAACACACAAAAAATCTTGGATAATTATCAATTCATAAACAGTAGCTCTTAGTTGTTCATGTTCAGAGATTGCAGATCCTAACTGTTGATGGGAATGCACACCATTCATCCACACCACCATTTGATGGCTTCGTCCTTGAGCCGCTGTCCATCTTTCTTCGGAGTTTCATTCAAATGGGGTTTTCAGGTTTTGCATACTCCAGATGACCGACAAGTGAACCAACCATCTTGGGATGGTGATAACGTAGCCTCTTTGGCAGAGTAACAATGAATGTTTTCATGGTGTGTGTTGGGTGTAGTCTGCTGTTTGTGTGGACAGCCCTTGGGTTAAAAGGAGACGAAAAACAGGATATGGCAAGAACAGTTTTGATTCGTTCTATTACAGAAAAAACAAAATGAAAAACACTTAATACTTTTTCCCCTGCTATTGTGCAGCTACAGCTTACAAGGTTAAGTTAGACTCTTCATGAACTTGTAGTCTGAATGTTTGTCAGCGGTCATTTGTAATTGTGTATATCATGGCTTCATTCATAATTTTGATTCTGGAATCGTTATTGAAATTTAGATACTGTTGTTTTGTCATAAGTCCTATCATAAGTGCTCACAGAAGAAATTTTTGATCTCAGTTAAAAAGAAAAAGAACTGTTCAGATTGACTGCATACAGTGATAATCTGTTCCTTAAAATACACTTATCCTTGGGGACAGAAACTGATTGTAAGAAAATGTCTGCTGAAGATGAGAATTCTACACAACTGCAGAGAAGCAATCAAGCATTTAATGTTCCTTGTTGTCAAGAATCATTGGAAATGGAAGAAATCAGTACCAGATAGGGTTTCTGCGTACCTTTGTAATATCCCCAGAGGTAGAGATAAAAAGGAAACAAACAAACAAACAAAAACAGTCATATAACATGATTTTTGAAGCAAACTAGCCAACATTTTGTGTCATCTCTTCTGTTGAGTTCTTGATAGTTAAATTATTATGTGGAACCATATTGAACAGCAACACATGCAGTCATCTTGTGTCAGATTGGTTAATATTTGTGCTGATTGGAGTTGATGTTCTTAGACTGGTTAGTATATGTGCTGATTGGAGTTGATGTTCTTAGACTGGTTAGTATTTGTGCTGATCGGAGTTGATGTTCTTGACCAGGGAGGCACGGTGATTGGTAGCGCCCGGTGCAAGGCCTTCCGGGAGCGTGAGGGTCGACTGCAGGCAGCCTTGAACCTGGTGAAGCGTGGCATCACTAACCTGGTGGTGATTGGGGGAGACGGGAGTCTGACCGGTGCTGACCTTTTTCGGCAGGAGTGGGCCAGTCTGCTGGAAGATCTGAAAATTGAAGGTGAGGTGCATGTCACAGGCAGATGCAATTATTGCTACAGTAGACAGGCCTACCTAGTTCTACGATAGCTCCCAGTGGGAAAAAGGCATTTGTTTGGACAGGTAAGTATATCATTATCAGAAAACTACTTAACTCTTTCATTCTTACTTTTCTATGAACCATTACTTCCTCTTGTTCCTAGATTCTTATGATACGTGTATTCCCTTCATTCCTGGATTTAGAGAGAAAAAAAAAGAAGTGTAAAGTGGGAACTGCTACGTATGCAATAGCAAACCGGCCAGAACAGAGCGGCGAGCACTTTCCAACGCTGTAGGGGTCGTCTGGCATCTATTCCATTCATAAACACTGCCGCGCGAGCGACCCGGTCATAACGTGTACCGATGACGTGACTCGCGCGAAGTTCAAAGCGCTTACTGCGAGAACCGATTTTCCGGGCTGCAGGAAGGAAAGGAGGGATTTTGTGCTGCCCGGTGTTCTGGGCTGCAGGAAGGAAGGGTAGGATTTCTGCAAACTGGAAAACCGGGTTGTAGGGATGAAAGAGTTAAGTAGTGAAAAAAAAAATTTTTTTTTTCTTTTTTCTTTCTTTTTTTTTCCTTCACAAATTGATAAAGTATTTTTTTTTTTTTTTGGGGGGGGGGGGGGGGGGGTTGATTTCTTTAAAATGTACTAACTCGTACAGATGGGTGGTCTGTAGTGAAAAACATGGAAGAAAATTAGCAGGGGTGAATGAGTTGATAAATAAAAGGAAAGGATATTTATATTGAAAAAAAGTGATTCTGTATGTTAATGAAACAGGTTTGATTAGGATGGAAAGCAAAGAAGAAAAAATAAAAAGAAAGGAAGAATTTTGAATCAGTTTTTTAAAGAAGGTTCCAGTCTGGTACTGCGAATGAAAAACAAAAAGATTTTGTTTTTAAATGAAAACATTTGATTTAGTACTTTAAAGGAAAACGTTTGGTGCCTTAGAGGGAAAAAAAGTTGATTTGATTCTGTAAAGGAAATAGTTTGGTTCTTTCAATGAAAACAGTTCAGTTTGTTACTGTAAAGAAAAACAGTTTGGTTTGGTGCGGTAAAGAAAAACAGTTCAGTTTGTTAGTGTAAAGAAAAACAGTTTGGTTTGGTGCCGTAAAGAAAAACAGCTCAGTTGTTACTTTGGTACTACAGAGTAAAAAAATTGTTTGGTTTGGTTCTGCTAAGAAAGAAAGAAAAAGTTTAAGTTGGTGCTTCAGAGGAAAAAAAAATTTTTTTGATTTAGAAGTAAGCACTATGAAGAAAAACGTTTCAACAACAATACTGATTTTTGTGTCTTGGAAACCTTTTTCTTTCTCCATTCGTAACTCAGTGTGTGTGTGTGTGTGCGTGTGTGTTTGTGTGTGTGTTTGTGTGTGCGTGTGTGTGTGTGTGTGTTTGTGAGTGTGTGTGTGTGTGTGTTTGCGTGTGTTTGTGTGTGTGTGTGTGCGTGCGTGCATGTGTGTTTGTGTGTGTGTGTATGCGCGCGTGCGTGTGTGTGCAGGTAAACTGACAGAGCGAGAAGTGACGGACTGTCAGCATCTAAACATTGTGGGCATGGTGGGCTCCATTGACAATGACTTCTGCGGCACGGACATGACCATCGGCACTGACTCTGCTCTGCACCGCATCATTGACGCGGTGGACACCATATCCACCACTGCTAGCAGGTGTGTCATCAGGGACGACAACTCTCTGGCAGATACATGGTTTTTAAAACTGTTTTACATTTCCTTTCAAAACGTCTTTATTCCCTGAACAAATCTTGATAAGAAATTTTAGAACAATTTCATGCTCAGTTGGAACTAATGGAAAGAAAGCAGAGGTCATTGGTGTGATTGTTTCTGGGTTTTTTTTTTTTTTTTCTCTGCAGAGATTTCTAATATTGGGACTGTCAGACAACCAGTGTTCTCAGATTTGCTGCTTGCTTATTTTTTTGATTCAAGGATACTGTATTTTCCTGAAGGCTGGTATATTTTGGAAATGTCTTTGCTCTCAAAACTGTTCTTCACAGAAAAGTTTCTTTCTTTAAAGCTGAAGGCTTCTCTGTCAGAGGGTGGTTTGCACCTGAACTTGATTCAAATTACTCTTCTTATTTTGGAACTGACTGGTTTACTGTGAAAGTGTAAACTGAAAAACTCAAGAGAAAATGGTTGGGACAGTAAATTGTGACTGGTTATGAGGTGTAAATTTTGGTAATCAGTCAGTGCAGATTTGAACGTAGATGGTGCATGCTGATGATCCTGGCTGGTGGCTTGGCATCGTCTGTGTCACCTGTGGCTGTGCAGACAGATGCAGGAGTGACAGTCTCTGTTTCAGCGGTGGCACTTCAATGCACTATTGCAGGGTCTGGTCTGGTGGAGTTGCTGTGATCCTTTCTGTGTGTTTACTAGTCTCATGCTGCTGCGCTGAGCAGCTTCTCTTCCTGTGTCTTGGTATGTTGTTCTAGAATACCTCCCAACTTCTAGAGGTCAGCCTCTAGTCCTTTCCAAGAGTTTGTGATGACTCCAAGAGCTGGGATGTATCTCTTGTACACACCTTTGTATTAAAGCTAAGGGCAGCCTGTGGGTCTCCTCCCGTATGCAGCTGATCAAACAGGATGTCTTTCAGGATGCACCCATCCTTCACGTATGTCAGCCTGCTGGGAGATCCCATCCTGACAGACAGTTTCTGTGGCAGTGTGGTGTCTCCAGTGTGCTTGTTGTAGCATGGTGCACAACGTACACCCTGACTGCAGGGGTGACCAGTCGTGGACCATGTTCTGTTTGATGACAGATTCATGTCAATTGATTTTGTACATAGATGGGGCTTTGGTGGTTGAGTGGATAAGGGGTCAGAGGCTCCCTTTCCATGGTCAGGGGGTTCGATTCTCACCTGAGATCGCCAGGTTTGGAGAGATCTCCTCTTGAGAGATAATGTCTTAGTCAATTCTGAGACCTGTCTAGTCCTTTGGATGAAACTTGAAAGTGAGTTCCTGTGCATGAGTGCTTGCTGACAAAATTCTTGTAGTCACACTGAATCCCATTCCACCCCACAGAAAAGAGTAGGCCATGGTGTATTGACTGGATGGATGACACCAAAATTAAAAAAAATTATGAATAACAGGATCTTCGAAGATGGAATTTGGTTACCTTAGTTTTGGGATTAAAAGTGGTAGTATACGCAAAAACTACTCTAATAATGAACCTCAGGGTTCTAGCCAAGAAAAAAAGAGAAAGAGAGAGAGAGAGAGAGAGAGTGTGTGTGCACTTGGAGGAAGAATGAAACTGCTGTCTTGTAGTTGTGCAGGACATGAAAATAGAAATCTGAAGCCTTGATTTTTTAGAGTAGCCATGTTCCATGTTCAGGAATGATTATCTGAATTCCACGCCAATGTGCATGTGTTTTATTTTATTTTCATGTCATCCATCTGACCAGCACACGATGACCAGCTCTTCTTCCAACAGTGGAATTGGATTTAACATCAGTGCAAGACTTGACATTGTGTGGTTGTGTTCACACAGAGAGCTCTGGTTTAGTCTCATTGAAAGGATTACTAAGGGATTGGAGTCTGAACTGATGCTAATTCTAAAGAGAAAATCACTTCCAGGCTGACTGTTTCCAGTGGGAATTGAACTCCAGTCCTTTGGGGGAGGGGGGAGGGGGGAGATTCTGATGCCATACTCACCTGGCCAACCAAGCCTCTACTTTTGATTTGATGTGGTGAATCGTAGTATTAACTCTTTCATTCCTACTTTTCTATGAACCATTACTTCCTCTTGTTCCTAGATTCTTGTAATATGAGTATTCCCTTCATTCCTGGATTTAGAGAAAAAAAAAAGAAGTGTAAAGTGAGAACTGCCACGTATGCAGTAGCAAACCGGCCAGAATAGAGTGGTGACCACTTTCCCACGCTGTAGGGGCCGTCTGGCATCCATTCCATTCATAAACACTGCCCCGCAAGCGACCTGGTCATGACGTGTACCGATGACACAACTCACGCGAAGTTCAAAGCGCTTGCCGCGAGAACCGATTTTCCAGGCTGCAGGAAGGAAAGGAGGGATTTTGTACTGCCCAGTTTTCCGGGCTGCAGGAAGGAAGGGTAGGATTTCTGCAAACCGGAAAACCGGGTTGTAGGGATGAAAGAGTTAATACAATTCTGAGTTAATACAGGTATGAATCAGACTGTCTGCAAGCCACACAGTGAGCCAGAGGGTTTTCACTGTGATGTGACTGGTTGATGTGCAGCCATCAGAGGGCATTTGTCATGGAGGTGATGGGCCGTCACTGTGGCTACCTGGCCCTGGTGGCTGCCCTTGCCTGTGAGGCCGACTGGGTGTTCATCCCCGAGTGGCCACCAGAGGGTGACTGGAGAACCACGCTGTGCAACAAACTGTCGTCCGTGAGTTTGTGTGGCGCACACACACACACACACACACACACACACACACACACACACACACACACACACACACACACACACACATACTACTACTACTACTACTACTACTACTACTACTACTACTACTACTACTACTACTACTACTACTACTACTACTACTGCTGCTGCTGCTGCTACTACTACCGCACACTTAATTTTCATTCAGTAGTATCATGTCAGCAACCAGACATCAACCAAACAGAACAAGTCAGCAATAAGAACATTTACCATGTGTGTATTTGCAGGAACGAAAACTGGGCCAGCGACTGAACATCATTCTGGTAGCAGAGGGTGCCATCGACCGCGAGGGGAATGCCATCACTGCTGATCAAGTTAAAGAGGTAGAAAACCTGTGGTGCATCGCATGCTATGAGTCTGTTGTCTGTACACAATTTTTTTTTTTTTGTCTCCAGCTTTGGCAGCTCTGGCTCCCAGGAAGACTGGATGTCTAAAGAACAGTGCCAAACCACACCGTGACACCAAGTCTGCCACTGCAGCACACCACACCAACCATCATGTCAACATGCCACCTCTCACAGCACCACAGCATGCCGTGCCATGCCACACCACATCCTGCAACACCATGCCACTGCGTGCCATCACCACACCCTACCACACAGCATCAGACTACATTATGTCCAACCCCACCTCCACACACAACAGTATGCCACATCGGCCACTCTCCTTACTCTACAATTCCTCATGCCCCTAGTGCTGTAGTGGAGAGCAGGCTGAAGTATGGTTGGTACCAGAAAGTGGATCGGTTCTGTCTTCCTGTCCTAGTGGCTGCACTGTGTGTGTGTGTGTGTGTGCGTGTGTGTGTGTGTGTGTGTGTGTGTGTGTGTGTGTGTGTGTGTGTGTGTGTGTGTGTGTGTTGCAGCTGCTGACCACAGAGCTCAAATACGACACCCGGGTGACTGTACTAGGTCATGTCCAGAGGGGAGGCAGTCCCTCCGCCTTCGACAGAATTCTGGTCAGTGCTGGCATCGTGTGTGTGTGTGTGTGTGTGTGCGCGCGCGCGCGCGCGCGCGCGTGTGTGTGTGTGTGTGTGTGTGTGTGTGTGTGTGTGTGTGTGTGTGTGTGTGAGTATGAGCTTGTCCAGAAGTAGGCATATTTCTTTGTGTGGTGTGTATGTGAGTGAGATTCATGTGTATTCTTTGATATTGGTGTATGCTTTTCTGCGTACAAGTGCAGTAATTTGATGAATATATGTATGTGACAGAATGAGATAACTATACCTTCGGTGTGTAGATTTTGTGACAATTTGAGCGAGACTGTTTTTAACAAAGTGGTGAAGTTCATAAGAAGGATGGATGTGTGTGTGGTTGTGTTTGCATGGTGGAGGCCCTTTCCTCTGGGGATGGAAATGTACCCATTTGAAGTAATGTTATTTCTTTTTCTATTGTCCCATGACCAGGGGTGACTCTATATCGAGGGATCTTCATTGCTGACTTCCTTCAGTTATGAGCAGCAGGGCAGAGGTGCTGGTCCAGTTTTCTGTTTGTCTCATCTGGAGAAAAATATAGATGTAGAAGACCCTTTCTTCCCCGCCCTTCAAGATGCTGATACGTGTGTCTCAAACGTGTTCATGTTCATTCTCCTCAGGGTTCACGAATGGGAGCGGAGGCAGTCCTGGCACTGATGGACGCCACGCCGGACACCTCAGCCTGTGTGGTGTCTCTGGAAGGCAACCAGACAGTGCGTGTCCCCCTCATGGAGTGTGTCAGCCGGGTCAGTCACACAGTTTCTTTTTTTTTTTTTTTTTTTTTGCTGTCCCAACCTCTGCGCCACCTCAGAGACAGTGCACCCACGCCGCTCATTCCGACACCCCGTCCACAGCCACAGCCCGGTCGGCCCCGCCGCAGCCCCGGCACCGGCAATCCACAGGGAGCAGTCAATGTCAAGTCGTCAAGAGGCAACCCACCGGAGGAGACACTGCACTGCTGCCGAGTCACTTCGGTGGTGTTCAGTGGCGCCTGTTCTGATCTAACATACGCAGGACACCACCTACTAAGCCCCTACTGACGACAATAATTGCTTAGTCGCGGAGCCGGCGTGAGTGAGCTCTCCCTCCGGAGGGCGCCACCACGTCCGTCCAGCGACAGCCCCCATGGACTCGCCGATACCGGTGACCCCGTCGGAACCAAACCAAGGCCACAGACGTGGAGAGAACATCGAAATTGAGGTCACCATGAGAGCAGGGCATGAAGGGCCACAGACCTTGAGACATTTTTTTCTTTTTAATGCTGATCGATGAGAATGAGGATGATTAAGATGATGCTACGGATTTCCATTTCGGTCTGAGACTACATGACAGGGCTGTACTCTACGCTTCCTTTCATAATATATCCCGGCGTCAACCAGGCCCGAGAGATACAGGCACCTGCAGTGTTGGTCAGGAAATTTGAGCAACACTCTCAGAAACGCATCCATTAAGTGGATGAAACTCGACTGTGTGGTCCCAGTCTTCCCAACTGAGTCCGCAGCAAACTCAACTCTGGGTATGAGCCGGTCGGGGCAGAAAAACCCACATGACTCTGATGGGATTCGAACCCACGACCTCCCAGCCGGGAGTCCGCGACGCTAACCACTTCGCCACGGCGGCTGGTCAGTCACACAGTTTCAGTTTCTTCAAGGAGATGTTGTGGTGTGTGGACTACACTATACACAACATTCAAAAGAAAAATACTGTTCTGCTGGATAAAAAGGGAATTATAAGACAAAACACAAGATATCAATGGTCCAAGTGAGGAGACCTCATTGCACAAGGTTACAGCAGAATTGATTCAGAAGGAAGCAAATAAAGAAGGAAAGAAATAGTTAAGATCTAATGGATGAGACTTAGTAGATGTGTAACTTATGCTTATACCCAGTGAGCTGGAGACAGACTTTTTCAGTTCAGTTCAGTTCAGTGGTTTATTTAATGTCTTTTCATCGCCGGATGATATTAGACACTTATCTGAAAAAAAAAAGAAGAAAAAAAAGAAAAAAACCTCCACACTCAATTTATTATCCATGTTAGTACTTTCAAAGTGAAATACCCTGGTGGTACATAAAATTGTTGATCTTTATAAAAAGTTTGCAACCTGTGACTGCAAAATAACCATGGCAATTTCAGCAACATATGAACTGTATAAGACAGCACTGACATTAATCAAAGTTATTCATCTCAATACCTTTCTCTGATAGAGCGAGGTCAACACTGGGCATTCAAACAAAAGATGATGCACAGAAATGTTTTCTCTGCAGACGCAAGTAATACCATGAGAAAAGACTTTTTCAGAATGACTGTGATGGTGTACATCTTTTCAGCAGATTTGCAGTGACAAGGTGGAACTCACTGTACCAATAATCTCTTGGTCTTTGATGTAGTGAAGGTAGCCGTGTGCATGTATGTTTTTGAAATGCATTTACAGATGCATAGATGGCATGCTTGAATATGGGAACACATCACAGGAGATGCGTGCAGAGACCTTTACAGTGAAGCAAAGCCCAGCACAACATGCTGCTTTGCCTGTCCCATATCACATAGCACACAAAGTAAGGTCAAGGTTCCAAAGCCTTGTGGCCATGGGAACAGTGATGTTAGCAATTCACTGTGTCTAGGACAGCCATGGGAACAGTGATGTTAGCAATTCACTGTGTCTAGGACAGCCATGGGAACAGTGATGTTAGCAGTTCACTGTGTCTAGGACAGCCATGGGAACAGTGATGTTAGCAATTCAGTGTGTCTAGGACAGCCATGGGAACAGTGATGTTAGTAATTCACTGTGTCTAGGACAGCCATGGGAACAGTGATGTTAGCAATTCACTGTGTCTAGGACAGCCATGGGAACAGTGATGTTAGCGACTCACTGTGTCTGGGACAGCCATGGGAACAGTGATGTTAGCAATTCACTGTGTCTAGGACAGCCATGGGAACAGTGATGTTAGCAATTCAGTGTGTCTAGGACAGCCATGGGAACAGTGATGTTAGCAATTCACTGTGTCTAGGACAGCCATGGGAACAGTGATGCTAGCGATTCACTGTGTCTAGGACAGCCATGGGAACAGTGATGTTAGCAATTCACTGTGTCTAGGACAGCCATGGGTACATTGATGTTAGCAATTCACTGTGTCTAGGACAGCCATGGGAACAGTGATGCTAGCGATTCACTGTGTCTGGGACATGGAATATGGAAGGTGGGACTCATCACCACCTTAACTTTTTGCTGAACAGAATCAGGTACCTGTTTGGTGCTGGGTAGACGGAGATGATTTTTTGAAGCAATGAAAAAGAAGGGCAGTGAATTGTTCAAACTGACAGCAGTTATCTCCACAATCAGTGTTCTAACCATTGAACTGTAGGCCCTGCAAACACCTGAATGTGGATTGGCCAAAAAGAAAAAAAAAAGTTTCCCCATCATATACCAATGGGAGTGATGGAGGGGTGTGAGTAGTATTAACTGAAATCAGGAATAACAGACAGGTAGGGTCACTCTTGGTCCCATGAGGAAATGAACACACGCCCATAACTCCAAACGAATGCTATTATGACACCTGATTGCCTAGCAGAAATGACAGTATAGAGCACACTGGAAAAAACATGAAAGTTGTTAATGGGGATGTGAGGGTTTTGGATGTGAAGGTTTATTTATGTTTATTTGAGATGCCAAAAGAGGGGGAGAGAACAGAAAAATGCTTGTGAAGTATTATCATGCTTGTGGTTTAACCCGTAGAGTGCCTTTAAGCCGTCAGCTGACGCCGCATTAAAAATGCTTTCCCAGTGCCTATGGGCCGTCCACTGACGTCATGCATTTTTCTTGAATTTTCATTTGTTACTATTTCTATCAACGGACTTAAATAGAGTGTGCGTAGTAAGCCTTATATGTCTGTAGTATTAAAATGATATGTAAATGACCACACGTGAGGGGAAAGCCCATTTATTCTCATCACTGACTGGATGACCAGCCAGCACTTCGTCTCGCTTGCAAAGATGGCGGCGCAACCTTCGACAAGCGCAGCGACCAAATCAACGTATTTACACAGCTGAGCAGGCTCTGCTAATGATGTTTGACAAAGACAATAATCTTTTATTCAACGACTCACTCGAGCATGAAGGTGAGATGATGATAGTGATGGAATTGCCAACCGTATTCGTCAGTTATTGTGTCGGGCTGTGTGACCTCAATGTGTGTTCAGCTGACTGGTTTGCCAGCGTCGAACGAGCTCGCCTAGTGTGTACTCTGCACTGCGTGCCAGTGGTCAGTGACGTGGTAGTCAGCGTGAGAGGGGAGCGCGGCCTGCTCGCGGCGCGGCACAGGGCAGAGGGAAAGGTAGGGGAAGAGGAGCAGTGAAAGAGAGGGTTGAAGTCCAGCAAGGGGGCGTGGTGGGGAGAGGGGGGCGTGGTCGTGGACTGACCTGTCTGCATAGAGTGTGAGCGTCTTGATAGACTTCTAAACTGTTTTACTTTCATTTACAGGTGTAGTGTGACAATACAAACTTTATTTTCAACTTTTTTGCTTTGTGTTCTTGTTTGGATGTGAAGATGTAGTGGTAAATACATATGCTTTTGATCGTGCAAAAAAATCTATCCAAATCTAATTGTCTAAATACTTTTTTATTATCAAAATTAAAACAAAAGAAGCCCAGATTCAAAATCTTCATTCAATTTCCTTCAAAAATCATATATATTTCATTGTTATATCTTTTGTAGTTTCTGAGCTAGAATTTTTTGTTAATTATTACCCCCAAATCATTAGATTTCCCTGGCACTGGGAAAGCCTTTGTAACATTTTCAAGCAGCGAACGGGTTAAAAGAAATTGACATCATGTTTGGGGGCCAGAATAGCTGAGTTGGTAGAGCGCCGGACTCGTAATCCAAGGGTTGCGAGTTTGAATCTCCAACGGGTCGTTTCGGTACAGAGGGATTTTTCCCCTTGGAGTTAACATTGGTTCTGACTCCATTTCCCGTACAGTCCTTCGAATGAGACTATAAACCAAGGTTCCGTGTGTGAACGCATGCATAACATCTTGCACACACATAAAATCCCATTACCAACTTTCGGAAGAGAAGGCCAGTTTGGCCGTTGGTATGGATGACACGTTACACATAGCATGCACCTTCCACGAAGATGGAGTATGGCTGCCTTAATGGCGGGACAAAAAACGGTCATGCACACAAAACTCCACTCCCTTTGTTGGGTAGATGGGATTAATACTTGCCTGTCTATACAGGGAGTGTCCACAGGAGTATAAGCCTGCGTACGCAGAAGAAGAAGAAGAAATCATGTTTGTTTGATGTTTGTTTCAAAGGTGACGCTTATTTTTTGTCAAAAGAATTTGTGTTTGGAGAACAAGAAATTAAAATCCAAAATATTCTTCTTTGAATGGAACATTGCAATATTTGAATTGTAACTGAATGGAATGTAATGTCATTGTTTCAGATCCATCACACAGAAGAAATTTAGGGGTGATCATACCTCCAACTTGTATTTCCAGGGGTCTGGATTTTAAACAGAAAAAAGTATTTTTCCTTTCAAACTTTGAAAGTTTCACATGCTTTAACATTATGGACACTTCCACTCTCATGTGAGTGTGACTTTTGCAGCAAAATGGAAGGTTTAGAAAGGGAATAGACTATCATGGCATGAGGCACAGTCATTTGGTGCAAAGGAGCCAAAACAAAACCTTTTTTTTTTTTTAGTAAGCATGTGTGATTATCAGCAACTCATAGAGCAGTTTTGTGAGTCAAGACGAACACAGTTCAAGTAATGCGAGTCGGATGGGGTTGAGGAAAACTTGCACCAGCTTTCCCCCTACCCAATTATCAAGACATTATGAGACCTCTGAGAAATAACATACATATTTTTACTTTCATCATTTTTCTCTCCAAGGTTCAAAGGATATGTAGCTCCAAGTCTATGTACGATCTAAGATACTGCAAGATAGGATTGGTATTTGTGGCAAACAGAAATTTGCTGATTTTTTTATTTTAATGCTTTGCAGACAAAAGATGTGCAGAAGGCGATGGACGACAAGAACTTTGAGGAGGCTGTACGACTGAGAGGAAAGTGAGTGTTGGTCCCACTAACACTATGGTCAAGGTAGTTTGCTGTATTGTGTTACTTGGAAGTGGTGAAAGGTGAGAGGTGAGGAAATTAAACGGAAGTCCCAGTCTAGATGCTGTGGAAATGGTATAGTATCGGTAGTCTGCTGTCTTGTATAAGTTTTCGCCATAGGCACGGCTCTTGTCTGACGCAGCATGTCTCCATAATCAGGAACCCTCTAAGTTTTCATTCTGTCTGCAGGCACTGTTTATTTGAGATCCAGAATGGATTTTCTTCTGCCAAATTGGCCAGCAGGAGCTCCCTGTTGGCAGCTGTTTGTTTGCGCATTTCAAACATGTGTTATTTGTGTGCTGCACACAGAACCTGACTTACGGCTTCATCAGACGAACGGGCACCCAGATCAAAACTCAGTGTGTGGTGTAAGGGGAGAAAAGAACTGGCCTCAGTGGGGTTCAAATCTTTGGCCCGAGGTTTTTCTCGTGTAGTGGATTTGGGTGTCATCTTCCAAGCCTCCACTTCACACAGTCTGCCTGGTTGTTGGCCCAAAACACACCCACAGTCTGCCTGGTTGTTGGCACAAAACACACCCACAGTCTGCCTGGTTGTTGGCACTAAACACACTCACAGTCTGCCTGGTTGTTGGCACAAAACACACTGACAGTCTGCCTGGTTGTTGGCTTAAAAGACATTCACATTCTGCCTGGTTGTTGGCTTAAAACACACTCACATTCTGCCTGGTTGTTGGCACAAAACACACTGACAGTCTGCCTGGTTGTTGGCTTAAAAGACATTCACATTCTGCCTGGTTGTTGGCTTAAAACACACTCACATTCTGCCTGGTTGTTGGCACTAAACACACTCACAGTCTGCCTGGTTGTTGGAACAAAACACACATTCTGCCTGGTTGTTGGCACAAAACACACTCACATTCTGCCTGGTTATTGGCACAAAACAGACTCACAGTCTGCCTGGTTGTTGGCACAAAACACACTCACATTCTGCCTGGTTGTTGGCACAAAACACACTCACATTCTGCGTGGTTGTTGGCACAAAACACTCACATTCTGCCTGGTTGTTGGCACAGAACACACTCCCATTCTGCCTGGTTGTTGGCACAAAACACACATTCTGCCTGGTTGTTGGCACAAGACACACTCCCATTCTGCCTGGTTGTTGGCACAAGACACACTCACAGTCTGCCTGGTTGTTGGTACAAAACACACTCACAGTCTGCCTGGTTGTTGGTACAAAACACACTCACAGTCTGCCTGGTTGTTGGCCCAAAACACACCCACAGTCTGCCTGGTTGTTGGCACAAAACACACCCACAGTCTGCCTGGTTGTTGGCACTAAACACACTCACAGTCTGCCTGGTTGTTGGCACAAAACACACTGACAGTCTGCCTGGTTGTTGGCTTAAAAGACATTCACATTCTGCCTGGTTGTTGGCTTAAAACACACTCACATTCTGCCTGGTTGTTGGCACAAAACACACTGACAGTCTGCCTGGTTGTTGGCTTAAAAGACATTCACATTCTGCCTGGTTGTTGGCTTAAAACACACTCACATTCTGCCTGGTTGTTGGCACTAAACACACTCACAGTCTGCCTGGTTGTTGGAACAAAACACACATTCTGCCTGGTTGTTGGCACAAAACACACTCACATTCTGCCTGGTTATTGGCACAAAACAGACTCACAGTCTGCCTGGTTGTTGGCACAAAACACACTCACATTCTGCCTGGTTGTTGGCACAAAACACACTCACATTCTGCGTGGTTGTTGGCACAAAACACTCACATTCTGCCTGGTTGTTGGCACAGAACACACTCCCATTCTGCCTGGTTGTTGGCACAAAACACACATTCTGCCTGGTTGTTGGCACAAGACACACTCCCATTCTGCCTGGTTGTTGGCACAAGACACACTCACAGTCTGCCTGGTTGTTGGTACAAAACACACTCACAGTCTGCCTGGTTGTTGGTACAAAACACTCACATTCTGCCTGGTTGTTGGCACAAAACACACTCACAGTCTGCCTTGTTGTTGGTACAAAACACAGTTCAGAAGGCGGCCCAATAATTACCTTTTAGCAGGAAGAAACTTTAGGGAGAGCTTGACAGCACAATGTCTTCAGAGAAGAAACCTTCCTCAGACAAATGTTTTGGCCCTGATCTCCATACAGTCTGGAGGGGGAGGGGTGGGGGTGGGGGTGCATCCAGGTTATGACTCCCAGCTGCCCCTTTGCCAATTTTTCCCCCCTTTTTCCTGGTGTGCCAGGAATCAAATCCGCAACTTTTGGATGAGTGGGCATCTCAAGGTGTACCTTTTTAGATGGATGTCTTTCTTACATCACTGTCAGACACCAAAGTTGGGAACCTACAGCCTTATGAAGTTCACTTTTGTTCCTCCTCAGTCAGATCCAGCTGGTTTTCAGCTGCCTCTGCCTTCAGGGTTCTGGTCTTGTTCATGTCAGAAATTCCAAGCTGTTTCATGAGATCACCTGCTGCTGAGCCTACAGATCCTCCTGCTTAGCCTCTATGACGAGGACTTGGACCTGGAAGCCAGATTCCCTTGAGCTGCTAGCTAGACTGGCATACTTATTAGTCCTGTAGAGGTGCGCCTGTTCCATACTACTTTCATATGGCACTGTGAGTTTGAACAGAGTCATTTGTTTTGATGAACCTGAATGGAGAACAAGATCCGGTCTCATGCCACTCTTCCCGATGATCTCCGGATTTCTCTCCCATTGTGGAATGTCTGCTGCGCGTTCCCAGTCATCCACTCCGTTCAGCAACCCTTGCTTCCATGCATTTGATGTCACATCTGTTCCAGACCATGATTTGTGGCCCTCTGCAGTGTAGAATTTTGTTAACTCCTTGCAGACTGCTAGGACTATAGCAGGATGAGTGTGGGTAAGGAGTTGAATGAGTGTGATGACAGTAAGGCTGCCAGAAAATTGAGGGAGAAAAAAAAAAAAACAATCAGAAAGGTACAGAATATCTTTATTATTCATGATTTTTTTAACTGTAATTTTCCCCCCTCAGAATGCAGTTCCCTTGGCTTAAAAACATGTGTCATTTGCTTTTGGGAGCAGTGTTAGTTCAGTTTCAATGTCATCAAGGTATCACTGTGTGGGCTAGTCCATACACACTACACTACGTCTGCCAAGTCATGAGACCAACATGCTCAGGGGTTACAGCGAGATTTATTGTAGATACATGCTGAGGGGGTCACAGCCAGAAGAATTGTAGGTGACTGTGTTGCCCAGCTTGGTCAGATTACTTCAGTGTAATACTTATTTGCATTTGTACATTCAAAATAAGATGTCTTATCTGCTGGGTTTTGTGACATTCCATGTATTGCGAAGGATTGTGCCCTCAGTCGTGTTGACTGTATAAAAGGAGTGAGGTCTTCATAAAACCTTTCTCCAAATGAGCAGGAGCTTGACTGTGAGGGTCATTATGGTGCAGGAGTTTCCAGAACAACCTAACGACGTACCGCATGCTGAGCAAACTGCGGCCCCCATCCAACCTGTGTGTAAACGAGCAGGGATCTGGTCAGGTGAGACAGGCTGAACAGTGTTCACACATTATAGCCAGTGAGCTTTTTCTTCCTGGACAGTTCTTTTCTATCCTCCCCCCCCCCCCCCCCCCCTCTTTTTTCCCCCTTCATTTTCTTCCTGATAATTTTTCTTTCATGTTTTTTTTTTCCTTCTAACATGAATCTTTTATTTTTTCTTGATTACTTCTTTTTCTTTCTTTCTCTCTATTTGTTTTCTTTGTTCTTTTCTAAGGCTGTTCTAAATTGAATGAACTGTTAGTTTGCTTAACTTTAGTGCAGTCCTATTGTGATTATTTATTTTTTTTTTTTACATTGAACTGTATAATCTGTGAGAAGCACAGTAGTTGAAGTTGAGTGCTGATCTTTCCAGTCACGAAAACAAGAACGTCCTGAACGGTGTTGGGAAAATCAGTATAAAAGTGCGTCTGAAGTTTGTCAGACTCCTCTCTGCATTAGAGGGATGAGGTGGAACAAGGTCAGGAGAACAATGATGGCAACAGTGTGCACACTGATCATGCCATTGGGAGCGGGGCAAGCAGAGGATGGGAAGGAAGAAAGAACTGTTCAGACTGGGTGTGGGTTGGACAAAACTTGGATTTTTTGGTTTTGTTTATGATCCATGATCTTTTTCTTCATACAAATGGTTGCGTTAAAGAGAGAGCCCAGCCCCCGTACCCTCCACAGTGTTGCTCACTGATGCTGGACTGAGGTGGATCGTTGGGCCCACTTAGCTGGGAATTGTTGGGAACAGGCTGTCATGCTGTTGGAACAGTTTGCAAAGTAGATTTTAACTATCTCATTATCCAAAATTTCACAGTCAGGGTTATTACAGTCCTGTGAATGTAACGCTAACTATGTATCAGGATTGTAAATTTAGGAGAACAAACCACAACTTGACCTTCATCGCAGGAGAGCTTTCTCATGGTTGCTTCTCTCCGTGCGTACCCAAAGAGTTCCCAGAGTGTGTTAAGTGATCCTTTTCCCTGGGCAGACCTGGCGTCACTTAGTTATGCCAAAATCTTTGTTCTTGGATTACAAACTAAAAGATCATGCAATTAAAAAGAAAGGCAAGGATGGTGATCAATGAGATCACATGACTAGACGAGGTGAGTTTGTTGTTTAAAAGTTTGTCCAATTACAAACCGCCTTTACTGCCTTTGTTTTGCTTTGCTTTCTTCCTGTGCTTTTGCCTCCTGTAGAACTTCTGCACTTTGTGTGCTGGTATAGTAGCTGCAGCAGCTTGACAGATGATTGTTGCAGCTGATTATGTAATAATATAATTGACATAATGATACGAATTATACATCTTCCATACATTCCTGGTTCTGTGCGTTCCACTCCTTTTTGTTATGTGATGATTGTTATGGCATCAGTCACAGTGCTTTTTTTTTTCTTTCCTTTTGTTTTTGTTGGTGTTATGTGTGTTCTTTCTCTGTCTTTTTTTTGTTTTTAGGTTGAAAGGTGTCATATATTGCAGTGAAACATTGCCATATTGTATGCATGCTTGGGTTTGGGGTAAAAGAGAGAAACAAACATGAAACTTGTTTGTGAATTCTGAATTTCGTTTGTATAAGTTTTAGGGCATTTGGTGTGTTCCTCATCTACTCCTGGTGATTTTTTTTATTGTTGTACTCCCAGTTCTTATAGAACAGGGATTGCTTTACAATGGGAACGAAGAAATGCTGTCTGTGTGTCTGTTTGTCTGTCCATGGTCAAAACGCTCCAGACAAACCTTCTGGGCCAATCTTTCTGAAAATTTGTAGGAATGTTCATTATGGGTCATGGATGATGCCCGATGTTTTATTTTACCAGAATAGCCATTACTAACGGCTATAACCAAAACGTTTTTTCTTCTTTATGGAATATCTCAGTGACAAAATACATTATGACGCATGTTTGATTGTTACGTCAGATTCATTATGATGAATGTTTGATTGTGAAGTTTTTCAGGAAGATAAACTGGGAGTATGTTTTATATGCTTTGCATCTTTTTTTTTTTTTTATTGTTTGGTAATTTTCTTCTTCTTTTTTTTTTGTTTTAAACATGTCATGCTGACAAACTGAGGATAAGACAGATGAAAAGCCAGGTTTCAGTGCTGTGTTTAAATGGCATGGCAGGAAGTGCAGCAGCCAGCAACAGGTGGTGAAACACAGTTTTCAAAAAAAGAGTCTACACCAAAGTAAATCAAGCTGCTGACAGAAGAACAGGGTTTTTTTTTCCCCTCCAACACAGGAGAGCTTTCATCAGCCTTGTTTTCCACTCTGCCCTTGAGTGCTGGAAGATACCATGGTCTAGGGTGTGGTGACATCACAAAAGGCCAGTACACCAGGGGCAGTGTGTTGCTGGCACCGGTTGTCTACTCGACAGACGAAAACGCTGTGTTCAGAACCAACGGGCAGAGTCATGTGGGGCCACCACTGGTGTGGCCCCGTGCGCTCTCGTCCTACATGTGACCAGACAGTGCCTGAACAATGTTGGTGATGTCCCTTGGGATGTGACATTGGTCAGACTGTGCTCTTCGGGGGCTTTGTTTTCAGAGTCACCATGAGGAAACTTTTCGACGTTTGTTTCCCCATGATCAGAATTAGCATTGAATCAG
This sequence comes from Conus canariensis, assembly GCA_033310375.1. NCBI lineage: Eukaryota > Metazoa > Mollusca > Gastropoda > Neogastropoda > Conidae > Conus > Conus canariensis. The sequence goes on along the minus strand of CM065742.1, from coordinate 7,123,778 downwards.
AGTGTATCATTACAACTTTCTTTATTTTTTGGTTATGTCTGACTGGGGGGTGGGGAGGGAGAACGACTGGGCTAAGGGGAGGGGGTGGGGGGTGGGGTAGCAGAAGAGGAGGGATGGGATATGTACAGCTCTTAACGTGTGGTCAGGTTAAGGCGCGGTCAGCAGGAAAGAAGAGTGGAGAAGGGATATTCATTCAACCCCATGTTTCTTCATGACTTGATGTAGCCATGACCTTGACGTCTTTGCTCACTGACTCCTTAATGGCTGTGTCCTTTGACGATGTACAAATGTTCACCGCACCAGCAGGGGGGCAGCGTGCAGACGACAAGAGAAGAGGACATGTGGCTGACTGATTGACTGACTGACTGTCTTGCTGACTGATTGATTGACTGACTCAGTGATTGACTGACTGACTTGCTGACTGATTGATTGACTGACTCAATGACTGATTGATTGACTGACTGACTTGTTGACTGATTGATTGACTGACTTGCTGACTGATTGATTGACCGACTTGCTGACTGATTGATTGACTGATTGACTTGCTGACTGATTGATTGACTGACTCAGTGACTGATTGATTGGCTGTCAGTTCATTCGGTGCATGTTGCTTGTATCCCAGCTGATGGCAAAGGGCCATGTCAGGGCTGTCACCCCACTGACTGAGTGACTGACTGACTGACTGACTGACTGGCTGGCTGACTGACTAGCTGACTGACTAGCTGACCGGCCAGCTGATTGATTGGTGGGCTGGCTTGATGATTGAATGGCTGGTTCACTGACTGATTGATTTGCTGGCTGACTTATTGATTGGTTGGCTGATTGGTTTGCTGGTTGACTTATTGATTGGTTGGCTGATTGATCGGTTGGCAGGCTTGCTGCTTGATTGGTTGCTGGCTGATTCATTGGCTGGCTGGCTGACTGATTGATGGATTGTGGGTGATTGGCTGACTGGCTACTTGGCTGACGTACTGGCTGGCTGACTTACTGGCTGGCTGACTGATTTGCTGATGGAAGTATTGGGATGGCTTTGACTGGGTTCATGAAGCTTCATGCTCAGGCACATGTTTACATACATGCAAACATGCATAACGCATACCATCATATGCTTTCATGCATGCATGTGCACACACACGCACACACACACACACACACCACACACACACACACACACACACACACACACACACACACACACACACGCACACGCACACATGCACTTATCATGAATGCAGACATACATGCACTCATTCAAGCACACACATGCATCTATGCCTGCACATACACAGATTTGCAGACTCACAGGCACATACAGAAACAGACAGGCACACACACACGCTTACTCATATGCACAAACTTCCAAGTACGCATTGATTATTTGGTTCCTTCCTTTATTCAAGGTAAGGAATGTATTCAACGTAAAATGAAACTTCTGGTTACTCTCAATGCCCTCTCACCACACACTCCCTACTCGCCCTCACACACCCCCCCCCCCCTCCCCTCCCCACATTCCCATCACAGCTAGGCTTCTTGTCAAGTTCAGGAAGCAGAAGTAGTTGCCCTGTGACCCAGGACACTTAGTGCCAGTGGTGAAGAAAGAGCACAAGGAGACCCAGACAGAGCGTTCCTTCTTGAGCAGACCTGGGCCCAGAGTTCAGGTCAACGTCAATATCAGCATCAAAGAGCACGGAAGCTCCGCCATTCGGGAGCGCTTTCCAGCCAAGCCGCCAGTCGCAGCAGAACCGGTGGTGGAAGCGCCAGCTTCGGTGGTGGTGAGGGGCCGAGGCGCCGGCTGTTGGGCATGGAAGTTTCCTGGATTTTTTTTTTTTTTTTCTGTTTTGAATATTTGGGGACTGTGGTAAAGGGGGGGTGGGGGTGGGGTGGGGGGGGGGAGTGTTGTTCTTTGGGCAGCATTTTGCAATCTGTTCGTGTTTGTTTGTTGTTTTGGAGGAGTGCCAAATGCTGGCTGGCTGCTTTTCGTTGGGTTTTGACTTTTTTTTTCGCACGGATTTCCACTGAAAAGAAAGAAACAAACCCAGAAAGAAACAAATAACATAGCAGACACTTATTCCAGAACAATTATTTTTGAAAGGGGATCAAATAGAAAAAGCAGAAGCATGCCTTTGGAATGTCAGATGAAGTTCTTTGATTTCAACAGCAGTGTAGAAAATCAAAATTGTAGGGAAAAATTGGTGGAGAATAGATTCTTTGCTACCCTCTAATCTCCATTTCATGTTAATAGAAGACTTTCAGCAAGTTTATGAAAACAGCTCATGCAGTTCACCCCAGTCGTCAGGGTTTGAAAGCTGATTTGTGTGGGATGCTTGATGCTGGGTTTGCAATATTTTCTGCTGTTTTTCTTTTTGTCTCATGGTGATGATGTTGATTTCTCTGCTTTTCCCTGTCTTGGCTTCATTTTTGGTGAGTTTGTCTTTTGTGTTGACTTGCAGACAAGGCTTTGTCCCAAAATTTAGCTGTGGGGAGTCTTTGATGACAACAGTCCAGATTTTGTTGGAGAACAGGATCTTTGAGAAATCATTGGTGGCAGATGTGGCTGTGTTGGAGAACAGGATCTTTGAGGAACTGTTGTTGACAGACAGGGCTGTGTTGGAGAACCGGATCTTTGAGAAATCATTGGTGGCAGATGTGGCTGTGTTGGAGAACAGGATCTTTGAGAAATCATTGGTGGCAGATGTGGCTGTGTTGGAGAACCGGATCTTTGAGAAATCATTGGTGGCAGATGTGGCTGTGTTGGAGAACCGGATCTTTGAGAAATCATTGGTGGCAGATGTGGCTGTGTTGGAGAACCGGATCTTTGAGAAATCATTGGTGGCAGATGTGGCTGTGTTGGAGAACCGGATCTTTGAGAAATCATTGGTGGCAGATGTGGCTGTGTTGGAGAACAGGATCTTTGAGGAACTGTTGTTGACAGACAGGGCTGTGTTGGAGAACCGGATTTTTGAGAAATCATTGGCGGCAGATGTGGCTGTGTTGGAGAACCGGATCTTTGAGAAATCATTGGTGGCAGATGTGGCTGTGTTGGAGAACAGGATCTTTGAGAAATCATTGGTGGCAGATGTGGCTGTGTTGGAGAACAGGATCTTTGAGAAATTATTGGTGGCAGATGTGGCTGTGTTGGAGAACAGGATCTTTGAGGAACTGTTGTTGACAGACAGGGCTGTGTTGGAGAACCGGATCTTTGAGAAATCATTGGTGGCAGATGTGGCTGTGTTGGAGAACCGGATCTTTGAGAAATCATTGGTGGCAGATGTGGCTGTGTTGGAGAACCGGATCTTTGAGAAATCATTGGTGGCAGATGTGGCTGTGTTGGAGAACAGGATCTTTGAGAAATCATTGGTGGCAGATGTGGCTGTGTTGGAGAACAGGATCTTTGAGGAACTGTTGTTGACAGACAGGGCTGTGTTGGAGAACCGGATTTTTGAGAAATCATTGGTGGCAGATGTGGCTGTGTTGGAGAACCGGATCTTTGAGAAATCATTGGTGGCAGATGTGGCTGTGTTGGAGAACCGGATCTTTGAGAAATCATTGGTGGCAGATGTGGCTGTGTTGGAGAACAGGATCTTTGAGGAACTGTTGTTGACAGACAGGGCTGTGTTGGAGAACCGGATCTTTGAGAAATCATTGGTGGCAGATGTGGCTGTGTTGGAGAACCGGATCTTTGAGAAATCATTGGTGGCAGATGTGGCTGTGTTGGAGAACCGGATCTTTGAGAAATCATTGGTGGCAGATGTGGCTGTGTTGGAGAACCGGATCTTTGAGAAATCATTGGTGGCAGATGTGGCTGTGTTGGAGAACCGGATCTTTGAGAAATCATTGGTGGCAGATGTGGCTGTGTTGGAGAACCGGATCTTTGAGAAATCATTGGTGGCAGATGTGGCTGTGTTGGAGAACAGGATCTTTGAGAAATCATTGGTGGCAGATGTGGCTGTGTTGGAGAACAGGATCTTTGAGGAACTGTTGTTGACAGACAGGGCTGTGTTGGAGAACCGGATTTTTGAGAAATCATTGGTGGCAGATGTGGCTGTGTTGGAGAACCGGATCTTTGAGAAATCATTGGTGGCAGATGTGGCTGTGTTGGAGAACCGGATCTTTGAGAAATCATTGGTGGCAGATGTGGCTGTGTTGGAGAACAGGATCTTTGAGAAATTATTGGTGGCAGATGTGGCTGTGTTGGAGAACAGGATCTTTGAGGAACTGTTGTTGACAGACAGGGCTGTGTTGGAGAACCGGATCTTTGAGAAATTATTGGTGGCAGATGTGGCTGTGTTGGAGAACAGGATCTTTGAGAAATCAGTGGTGACAGACAGGGCTGTGTTTGAGAACAGGAATAATTCTTGATGACAGATGAGGCTGTGTTTGAGACCTAGATCTTTGAGGAATTTTTGTGAATCACAGACATTATTAGTTTGTTCTTGTTGTGATTATGAATTTGATAGCGTTACTTTTTTGATGTTGTTGCTAGTTTTGGCACCAAATGAGGCATTGCAGGCTTTACTGGCAGATAGTTCAGGATAGCATCTTCAAAAATGTCTTTCTTCTATCATCTTTGGAGGTGTAAAACATGTCCCTCTTTCAGTCACACATTGGGAATTATGTTCCTCTCTCACCCCGACATGGAGTGGTCAAAGATTTATTCCTTATCGTAGGTAGAGTCAGGGAACGATTCAGATTGTGCCTTCCAGAGGATGAATGCGGATGGTGCTCATCAGTGGGGTCATCGTGGGCATGTAGAGGTCACAGACGCAGTGACAGTTTGCGCTGACTGGTCATCCACAGGTGCTGGGTCAGATGGTGACAAGCTTTGTCGTATGTTTTGTCTTGGATGGGACAACTTGCTTCATTGTGGGTACATGGTGTTTAGGAGGAGGTAACATGCTAGGTCATTCAATGTTTGAGGTCTTTGATATGATGACAGTGCACTTTATCATCAAAATGTGACACCTTAAATGTGGTAACAGCATACTCGAGCTTCACTGATACATAATGTGGTTGATGTGGTGACTGTAACATTGCTGTCTTTCAGAAGTACTTTTGACATCAGAGAGTAGCACGGATGCTGCATCCAAGACAATCACGTGGCATGTAGAAGTTGATTGCAGTTTTCTGGTTTTTCTTTTTTTTCTTTCTTTAACCTTTTTTTTTTTTTTTTGCAGTTTAAGTTTGGTTATTGTTTGCATTTAATCATTTTGTGGTTATTCTTTTTGGTGAATACATGTTTGTATGTTTTTTTTTTTGTTTGTTTCATTGGTTTCTCGTTTTCAAAAATGTTCAGTTGAAATCCTCATGTGAAGAAACTGCTTTATCAGGCTAAGCAGCCTGTGGGGATGGTGGCTGTGGTAAAATAAAGTAATCAGTGAGAATGTGATGAGAAAGAATGTTGAGTGCGTTCTGCACTGAAGTAATGGGGAGAAATCCTGTGAGAACCTGTCTTCTTTGGCTCCCTTATGGGAATAAAAGAAACAAAGAGTGGGCCGACACAGGAAATCTTCTTTACAGAGTGGCTGAATATTCAGCTGGCACAAACAGATGATTTCATCCTGTAGCTTGATTCTGTCTTTAGAAAGATTCTCTTGAAATAAGGCATTCAACTGATTGACGGACATCTGTGTGCATACTCGTTTCCTGCTGTGTTGTTCAAAGTCATGGTGTATTGTGACTTTGCCTCTGGCAGTTTTTGTCGAATCCTGTCATACATGATGACTGATTTTTGCTTTTTGACATTTGCTGTTCCTAAACATTGCATTGATATGTTTTTTTGTTGTTTTTTTTTTTTTTTTTGGGGGGGGGAGCCCTGTTAGCAATATAATTGGTTTTGTCTCAGATATTTTTGTTCATAATACTGGGAAAGGGCTTTGAGACACAAAAGGAAACGATAGATCAGCGAAGAATGGCTTCTTTGTAGATGTGACTTTTGTCATAAAGGTTTGTTCTCCTGATGTGTATACTAAGCACTGTATAGAGTCACTTTTGTCATAAAGGTTTGTTCTGCTGATGTGTATACTAAGCACTGTATAGACCTTCCCTGTGCTCCTCTGCTCTGTTTAGTGTAAAGTGGAACTGGAAGATGAGCATAGTCAGAGCAGATAGTTGTATTTTTATTTTTTCGACTTAACGCTGGCTTTCATACCTCAGGCCATCCATCATGTGCACAACTATTCATCCAACACACAGGCAGTATATACTGATAACCAGGCGTGATTTTTGTGTGTTCGTGCTTCAGAGATGATTGGTGGTGGTAACCCGACACTCGGCGAACCTGACAGGGGAATTGTGATTCCTTCAGTTTTGGATTTCCTTTGAGCATCTCATTATAATGGTCCTAGATCAGACAGAAATGGAAATGGTTTCTTACAAGACTCGTGTCTGTGCAGAATGATGTCAATGATCACAACAGAAAGATGATAGTTCAAACAAAAATCAAACAATTAGAAGAAATTGTGTGGGTCTGTGTGTCATGGGCATTGTGTATGGGGTGGGGGGGGGGGGGGGGAGGCATCACCTGATTTGGTTTTTACTCATCTGTTCTTGTGTTCAAGTACAATCCACTTTTGGGTCAGTGGTGTAGACTGATGATTGTTGTTCCCCCACCTTCTGTAGTGTGTTCATGGTGAATGATTGTGAAATGCTTGATGACTTGTTACAGGATAATGTTGTAGTGGCAGGTGTGACTAAGGTATGGATTGTGTGTTGGTTGTAGTGTGACAACATGTTTCTCTTGCGTTGTCAGTGAACCTGCTGCATGTGAAATGTGTGCATGTGTGCTTTTTCAGTTTCATAACAGTCTCTTTTCTTTCTTTCTTTTTTTTCCTTTCTTTAAGTTCAGGAGCCATTGTTCACATGATTGTAAGCCATGCACTGGTATGCATTGAGATGCATGTTTTTTTAAATTCATTAAAATTCATGACATTTTTTTCCTCGTTTATGAACAAAGATAGGTTGTTGAGATTTGCTGAATTTTGGCATGTTTCCTGGCCCCCTTCCCCGCATACCTGTTTCTGTTTATGTGGGTTTAGTTTTGTTTTAATTTTGTATGTGAAATAGTGCTGTTTTGTCAACCTGACCTCCCTGTCCTGCTCATTTCCATTGTCAACCTGACCTCCCTGTCCTGCTCATTTCCATTGTCAACCTGACCTCCCTGTCCTGCTCATTTCCATTGTCAACCTGACCTCCCTGTCCTGCTCATTTCCATTGTCAACCTGACCTCCCTGTCCTGCTCATTTCCATTGTCAACCTGACCTCCCTGTCCTGCTCATTTCCATTGTCAACCTGACCTCCCTGTCCTCCTCATCTCCATGGAAATGCCAACGATTGTTGAGGTAGAAAGGGCAGCCCCACCTTATGGAAGTTCTGTGCTAGTGACTTGGTCTTCTCTGTTCCTCTCTTGGACTCTGTCGTAGTAACTTTCTCTTCTGTGTTACTTGCTTTGACTGTGCCTTTGTTTTGTTTGTTTGTCGTGCTTTTCTGTGATCTGCTGTTGTTGTTTGTCTGTCTTTGTGGACCATTACCCTGTCTTTGTTCTGGACCCCTTTTGCACTCGTTTCTGGTTGCAATGTATGGCATGCCAGCTTTTTTTTGCTATAATTAGGGGACCGGGTGGTAAAAAAATTGTGCACACCGCCCATTGACAACAGATGTCATTTCTGCAGTGTATTGTTTCTAACAATTGAATGTTTTTCACTCATTTTGTATGATTTTGTTTTCAAGAAGTGGATTGAAATGGTGTAGAATGGGTTGGGGCTTCCAGAGTGGCCAGTCTTGCCCATCATAAGATCACACTAGTTTAGCTAACCACCTGGACATGAATCGCTTTGATTGCTGTCACTTACAGCTGAACCTCCACCTCTCTACATCATTTGGTACATGCTGAGTGCCTATGGCATACAACTTCTGGACCTGCTTCAGCCGGTTCCGGATCTCACAAGTTCCATGTTCATGCTCCTGTGATGCTGCAGGCATAGTTCCATGTGCATGGCTTTACAACTCCAGGAATGAGTTCTGGCTGTTCGTATTTAAACTGTCATGCCAGTTGATGGTGACCTTCAACTAGGCTGTAACATTATTTTGTGGAAAGAAAGCCTGCTAAAATTCTATGGTGCATGGAACATTATATTGGTAGAAAGATGACTGTAAAAACCATAACTGAGGAGTAGTTACAGTGGTGGGATGTTCCTTGGTGATGCAAATTATAAAGATGACTTGAAGAAGAAACAACATATAACTTAGGAGTATGTTGAGTCAGTTTGAGAGTAACATAAGAAGGAATGACTAAGGATTCTCTTTGTGATGCAAATTATCAAGCAAAGTTATGATTGAAAGAATGAAAACAACATATTTTCTCAACTTCATTTAGCATTTTCCAGTTTCATCTGGTCTGTTTGAGAGTAAACATGAAGACAGAATGCGTCACAAAGAATTGATTGTAATTTTCACATTATTTTCTCTGTGTATGTGTGAGTGAGTGTGTGGTGTGTGTGTGTGTGTGTGTGTGTGTGGTGTGTGTGTGTGTGTGTTACATGTTGGTAACTGAATTTGTATCTGAGACATTTCTTCTTATAGTTATTCAAAATATCATGATGCTGTTGTAAAATTTTAGGTTTCTAAGCTGAATTGTGCAGAATTTTGGAATGGCTATTCTTCTCTGGTTTTTCTCTGCTGGACAAAGACAGTATGCATTTCTGGGAATGTTGCTTGTCAGTTTCTGGAATGTGACCACATGCTGGCTGTTTAACCCTTTCAGCTCTGGCATGGGAGCTGGCTGTGTAGTCTTCCCAGGTGGCATGTTTTGGCAGTTCAGCTGGAAGAACATGGCTGCTGCATGTGAACTGTCACAACTATGGATCAGCATGTTAGAAGGGCACACAGTTACAGAAGGATTTTTCTCCCGTAACGTTACATTTTCATCATGTTTGAATTAACCAATGACGCATGATTTTCTTGATAAAATGGGGTTTAGATAGATTATTAATCACGTCATCAACGCTTTTTATTCCAACAGGTTGTATTAAGACATTATGATCAAATGTAAATAAAACTTTTGACTGTATCATTGTATAATGTATTTACTGTAACTGTATAAATTTATGCAGGTTCTGTCGTTGAAAATTTAAAGTTATTCGCTAAGATCCACCTCTAAGATTGAATCTAAAACTTGCCTCACTGTGAACTCATTTCAGTGGCTCATGGTGTTGGGGGGAAAAATAACAGAGAATCACCAACACTTTTGAATTTTGCTCACACAAAGCAGCACATGATGAAGGAAATAGCCTCAAACACATTCCTTTTACAAATTATTTTTTACATGAGTTAAGAGATGGACTGGCCAGATTTGAACAGAGACGACTGAGGTCGGGAGCAGGCAGATGTATGTTTGCACAGGAACCTTACCAGAGGTTAAGTGCTGGGATGAAAGTGTTCAGGTTTTTTGGGCTGTTGTACAATTGTGGGGGTCCATTTTCAGCTCTTGGCAAACAAGGCCAGACATGTGTTCTGCGTGTGCTGACAGCATGGTGACAGGGTTGCTGTCTGCTTTGTAAAGACCTCCATGGACCTGGCAAAGGAATGGAACGCGAACGATCGTTGTTGCTGAGCTTCTTCATCTGATGAAGGAGTCAGGCTTGTTCCCTGCTTGTGAATTAGATGTGTGGAGGTGATCAGTCCATTGGACTGAGTTAAGGGTTTCCGTTTCTTTTTTTCGTTTTTAAAAAAAAAATCTAGTTGCAAAGGGAGGCAACTGCAGGTGGAAGTCTGAACAAATTAAAAAAAATGTATTGAAGGCTCCACTTAAAAACGTAGACAAAACGAATCACAAGACAAAACCCGACGTATTTTGACCTCTTAGGTCTTCTTCAGGCAAGATACACAACACTCAGGACAAAGAAAATAAATGAGCAATCATTGTCTTCATCCAATTTAGTGTTCAACGCCCGTCTTGCGCCAAATTGGATGAAGATAAGTGATTGCTTGTTCATTTTCTTTATCCTGAGTGAAGAGAACCTAAAAGGTTGAAACGCATTGTGTTTTGTCTTGTGATTCCTTTGTCTACATTTTTTGGCGGAGCCGTAATAATACTTTTCGAAATTTTTGTTTTTCTGTTTTTGCAATGAGACCCAATAAAAGTCACCATTTCATGATAAAAACCAACAAATGAAAATACCCTCGGCTTGACCTTTTTTTTTTCTCTGGAAGCATTCCTCTGTTAGTGTATGAAAGCTCTGAGTGGGGTTACTGGGGGCTCTTTTCGATTCTGTTGTATCCACATTGTCAAGACATTTTTTACAAGTAATTTTCTGTTGTCTGTTACTCTCTGGCTGCCTTTTTGTTTTCATGTGTCTTTACTGTTGTGCGCTGGTTTTTGTTTTTTCATTCCTGCCTTTGTGGCCTATTCATGTGTTTTTGCTCTAGGAAGTGAGCCTACTTTTTTGTGTGTCTCGGTACAGTTTGTAACACGCCTGCTGTTTTGTGATCATCAGGGAACAGGGTAGAGAGACCGTCCAGAAAGAACTCTAGCTGTCCTGTCTGCAGTGTCTGTTGGCACAGTAGGGCCTCTTTAGGTCATTTTGTGCCACTGTTATGCTGATGACTAACTTTTTCTCCATTTCTTTGAAGAGACGGAGGTGATGGACACATTTATGGGGATGGTTCGAGCTTCTAGCACAGTCTAATTTTATGCCAGATATCAATAATGACTTATCACGCTATACTGAAGGATATTAATAATTATTTATCATGCTTTGAGTTATTATTATTATTATTATTATTATTATGAACATTTATGACGCCTAATCAATTGAATGCCCTAGGCGTTTACAATATCACAACAGACATCAAATCACACAATATATAACAATCATACATGAGAAAAAGGCATCAAAATCCAAAGCAAGGACACAAACTCACAAGCATGCATACACGCAAACACACACTCACACAGACACGAACGCACACAAAGCAGACACTCGCATCACACATTGCAAACGTCGGGTCACAGGGAAGACGAAGTTACCTAGGAAACAGATGAGTTTTGAGAAGGCGCTTGAATGTGGGCAGTGAGGGTGAGTATCTGAGAGAGCGAGGCAATTGATTCCAGGTAGTTGGAGCTTGATAGGCAAAGGAACGTTGACCAAAGGTTTTAGTGCGAACAGTGGGGATACTGTAGATACGAGTGTCACATGAGGAACGTAAAGCTCGAGATGGGGTGTAAAGATGTAACAGGTGGGTGAGATACTCAGGACAGGAAGACTCGATAGATTTGAAGCAGAGAGAGGCAATCTTGTAGGATATTCTTAGCTGAACAGGGAGCCAGTGGAGAGAGCGGAGCAATGGGGTAACATGGTTATATTTAGAAGTGCGGAAGATGAGACGGGCAGCATGATTCTGAACTCTTTGAAGTTTGTTGATGAGATGAGAGGGAGAGCCAGACAAAAGAGCGTTACAGTAATCCAGGCGGGATAGAACAAATGCGCAGACAAGAGCTTTTGTTGTGTTTTCTGAGAGAAGATGGCGAATAGAAGCAATTCGGCGGAGTTCAAGAAAGCAAGTGCGACAGACATTGCTGACATGCTGTTGGAAGGACAGGGTTTGATCAAGAGTTACACCGAGGTTGCGGGCAGAATGAGAGAGAGTGATAGGTGAATCAACAAGTTTGATGGAAGTCGGAACAGAAGGGTGGTTTTGAAGTTTTGGTGGGGTGATCAGGATCAGTTCAGTTTCATGTACATTGTATGTAAATAGAAATGTATTGCTGTTGCTTTTCTTGTAGTACAGGAATTCTTCTCCTTGAGAAGAGCCAAAGGACGCTGTGTGGTCAGCTGGCAAACCTCCTCCTCCTCTTCTTTCATGCCAGGTCCACCTCCTCTCTTGCACCCCCCCCCCCCCGCCCCCTTTGCCCTATTCTTCTATCAACCCCTCATCTTCATTAGACCAACATGATGTCTGTTTGAAGAGATGATATCTGTGTGTGTGTGTGTGTGTGAGCGTGTGTGTGTGTGTGTTTGTGTGTGTGTGCATGTGGGGGTCTTGACAGAGGCGGATGAAGCGAGGGGGGTGTTGGGGTCTCAGGGCATGCTCACGGGGGGTGGCATGTCTCCTTTGTCCCTGCGCCCGCCGCCTGTGTGCTGCCCAGCACTCTGTCCATGTGGCTCCCCGTGGTTCCCTTGTGTGTAGTTTGGTGGACGAGTGCTGCACGCTTTCCCTGTTGTTGTGTCTTTTGGACCCTGTCGGTCAAGCCGTTGAGGATTGTGTGCGAGCACCTAGATGTGTGTGTGTGTGGCACAGTGTGTCGTTTGTGTGTATGTGTGCATGTGTGTGCGTGTGTGTGCGTGTGCGTGCATGCGTGCGTGTGTGTGTGTGTGTGTGTGTGCATGTGTGTGCGTGTGTATGGGTGTGTGTGTGTGTGTGTGCGCGCACGCGTGTTTGTGTATGTGTGTGTGGGTGTAAATGCACGCACAGTGTTTACAATGTGACTGCACATGAACACATCTGATAGAGCTCTGGATGCTTACCAACATACAAGCATAACCAAAACAACCTTTCTGTTTTCTTTCTTTTTTTTTTTTTTTTTTAACTGTTTGTGAAATATGAGATTTCTTTTCTTTTTTTTTTTTTTGAGGGAGGAATACCAGCAAAAATATTTACTGGAGGTGTAATGTTCCCCCACTAGTTTCAGTGGCTGGAAACCCAGTGTTCCTTCCCAGAAGTCTGTGGGGGTCCTGAGCATGATGGCTAATGTGGTGACTGACTGTGTGACATAGACTTCTGTTAGTCACTCTGCTTTGATCATGCTTTCAAGTTTGTTTTTTTTATACATCATTTCTGTTCGCAGCATCCTTTGTGTGTGTATGTGTGTGTGTGTGAGAGAGAGAGAGAGAGAGAGAGAGTTGCGGATGGGGGTGGGGAGTGAGGAGGCGGGGAAGTAGGAGCTGAGGATGTTAGGTGCTTCAATGTATCCCTGGCGTTTGTGTTTGAGAGTATGGAGATAGAATGGCCCTATATTTTGAGAATGTGTACATAGAATGACCCTATATTTTGAGAGTATGCGGATAGAATGATCCTATATTTTGAGAGCATGGAGATAGAACGACCCTTAATTCAGATCCCACAGCTCTGATTTGGAATTGCAGTATTTATTTGTCTGTTGAGGTAGGTTGAAGGTTTGTACGTCAGTGATTGTGATTAAACTTCGGTGGTATATGATCACCTCTTGCAGGACCGCCAGCTGATGGGATTCCCCTTTAACGATGGCCGAGTGAGTTGTGTCATCCACCTTCAGTCACTGGGTTTTTGTTTTTTTTCTTTCTTTCTCTCTCTTTGTGTACAGGCCGGCTTGTAGTAACAAAAAAAAAAAAAAAAAAAAAAATGTATGTAGCGTGATGTCAGCGATACATAGATGTGTGTGTGTGGAAACTTTGACACGATTCCCATGCACCTGATTATTTATGTCTGCCGTCTTGCTTATGTTATGGTTTGACTTGGTTCTTTTTTTGTTTTTTTTGTTCCTGTTTTCTTCCCTCACTGTTGTGTGTGTATGTGTGTGTGTGTGTGTGTGTGTGTGTGTGTGTGTGACTCTTTCACTGTCTTTGATTGCTCTGTTTCTGTTATTCTCTGGTGTCCTTGGCATTGCTCAAGATCTACACGTCTTATCTTTTTCACGTCTCTCTTGCTGTCTCTGTCTCTGTCTCTCTCTCTGTCAGTCTGTCACTGTCTCTGTGTGTCTCTCTCTCCTCTTTTGTTGTTTTTTTTTGGAGTGTTTTGCATTGATGTCATAAAAAGTAACAACAAATATCTTTGACATGGTCTGAGGAATGCTTTTTTTTCTGAAATTATTACAGCTTTGTTCACCTATATGCCTTTGTCATCTTCATAAAGAAAACGATAATAATTTGCATTGTTTTAAGTGTGACTGACATGTATTCAAAAATATATTCTTGTTTTTGTACCAGAGTTTGTATAATGTCCACCAGCTACCATGTAAACTGTTGGTGTGATCCTATATATATACATATATGTACCGGTATATACATATATATAGAGTACAAAAATAAAAGCAGGCACACCACCCACACACTCTTCATGTTTTTTTAAGCTTTCGCCTTTTATTTAGGCTTCGTCAGAAATCAGCACAACTGTATTGTCTTGATTCACATTGCACACTCTTGTTTCACATTGCACCAGTGTGCAATGTGAAACAAGACAATACAGTCGTACTGATTTCTGATGAAGCCCAAATAAAAGGCGAAAGCTTCCAAAAACATGAAGAGTGTGTGGGTGGTACGCCCGCTTTTATTTTTGTACTCTGTGACTGGCCAGTTTCTGGATCAGCAGTGCACCCACACATCACTGAGCGGTGTCCAGCATATTGTAGGGGTTTATCTTCATTTTAAACTATATACATATATATATATATATATATATACATACACCTACATATATATATATATATATATATATATATACACACCTGAGAGCATGATTCAAGCTATCAGTGTGCCGCTCTTTCGATGAATAAACTGTCGATGAGTAAACTGTACTGCTACAATATTTGGTAAAGGTCTGTTTAAACCAGATAAGTTTACATGTTCTTTCAGAGGAAAGAAGAGAGAAATTTGTTCTGTGTCTTGGTGCTTTAGTCGTGCCTGTTCAGACCCAGCATAAACAGGACTCGTGCTACCCCAGTCCAGAAGCCCACCAGGGCAGGACGGTGGAACAGTGCAAGGATGAATGCTTAGCAGTTGTCTCCACTTCTTAGGGTCATGAGCCAGTGTCTGTTTGTGGCAGACTTTGGGGGTCTGCTAAGCAGTGTCATCTGTCCACCTCTTTTTCTGCCTGCCCTTTCTCCTCTTCTCTCATCCACCGCTGCCCTTTGAAGAGGGCCGTGGAGAGTCTCTTGGATCTTTGTTCCATGTCCGTGCCTTTTCAGCTGTCTGTTGCTCGCTGTGGCTACAAAGTCTTCATAGCCACTCGCATGCTGCCCAAGGGGAGGGGAGAGAAGGAGGTCTGTGGACTTCGTCACATGTGATAATTTGCACATGGCAGAAGAAAGTGCCAAGGACGCTTCTGAGGCACCTGATTTTATGGCGTAGTGATTTATAGCTGCACCACTGCTTGGTAGAGTTCACATGAGAAGCTCTGATCTTTATTTGTTGAAATATTGACAAGTGATAATGTCTGTTATCTGTGCATAGGCAGCACCTGTGAATGGACACAGTTTTAAAGAAAATATAAACATTACAAAACTGGAAATGGATGGACATGGGACAGTGTCCGTCCAGCAAAGCAAGTAGTGTCGGGGGGGGGGGGGGGGGGGGTCAGTAAACTGCACAATGTGGAGGGAGAATTTGGGGAGGGGGTGGAGGTTGACACAAGAGCAGGATTGGATGGGGCACAGACTTTAAGTAATTTTTTGTTTGTTTTTGTTTTTTTAATGATCAGTGAAGATGAAAATGATGACATAGAGTTAAATTTTGGTCAGAGACCGTGGGACAGAACTGTACTGTACAATATTTTTCACACTAAGTTTCGATGTCAGCCAGGCATTAGACACATAGACACCCACAGAGTTGGTTAGGAAATTTGAGCAATACTCTTTGAGGTGTATTCATTAAGTGGATGGAATCCTTATGTGGTTCCAGTCAGAGCCCTTTGTCCTCAAAAACTCAGTGTAGGATTCAACTAAAGATTAAAGAAAAAAAAAATCCTGATCTATGCTTCTCATGGGAGTGGAAACAACACCCTCCCAGCCTGCATCCTGCAACACTTGCAGACTGCAGTAGGGCAGATGGTTGACAACAGGCATGTTAACCCATGTGGCGCTGTTTTACCTTTGACAGGGTCCGTTACTCTTGTGGAAATGAAGGTGGCACCACTGTCGACTCTCAGGCTGGCAATGCCGTCAGCAGCAGTCGGTGACATGGGGTCTACGTCTTCTCTCTGACAGACTCTTCCCATGGTGATGCCGGCATGTTCAGGAGCCAGCTCCCAGTCCTGTCTTTAGTCATCGTCGCTGACAGGCTGCGGGGCCGGAATAGCTCAGTTGGTAGAGCGCTGGACTCATGATCCTGGGGTTGCGGGTTCGAATTTCAGTACAGGGGGATTTTTCCCTTGGAGTTAACCTTAGTTCTGACTCCATTCCCCATACAGTCCTTCGAATGAGACTATAAACCGAGGTTCCATGTGTGAACGCACGCACAACATCTTGCACACACGTAAAATCCCATCACCAACTTTCGAAAGAGAAGGCCAGTTTGGCGGTTGGTATGGTTGACACGTTACACATAGCATGCACCTTCCCCGAAGATGGGGTATGGCTGCCTTAATGGTGGGATAAAAAACGGTCATACACACAAAACTCCACTGCCTGTCTATACAGGCAGTGTCCGCAGGAGTGTCAGCCTGAGTACACAGAAAGAAAGAAAGAACTGCAGGCTGCAGATTCCATGTCTCCCTCATCATGACTTGGAATTTAGGGAAACTCCAGATGATTGTCTCCTTTAAAACAGTTGAAAAGAAGTTAGCATCCAGGCTTCAGCAACCTTGTAATGTATGTGACCAAGCTGATGGGTGACAGAAACTGGAAAACACCCTGTGTAATCAACTGCCTCTGATAGAGAATGTGGCTGCTTTAATTACATTTTCACATGAAAGCCTTTGTGAAGGTGAGCATAGCCTGACAGACAAAAGAAGCAGCAGGAGATACTGCAACCAGAATAGAGTCTGTGTAGGGAAGGTTTCATCCACATTTTATGCCACAAACCATGATTCTAAATGATTGTAGGTTTGTTTTTGATATAGGTATGTTGAGACCAAGTGTTGCGGAACTCATGAGTGTATGCCTTCAGATTATCCTCTTTCTGAGACTGATCACTTCAGCTTTTAACATTACAATTTCTACCCCAGTTATCTTGAACAGTTTGAAAGCCATTCTGTGTATATTTGACTTTTTGACATGTGGAAAAAGCAGTTGTTCTTTTTTTCAAATTTAAAAACACGTTTTTATTCTGCACAATGCTTGTAGCTGGTATTGTTGTAATGACTTTGACAAGCTTTGTCAGGAAAAGATGTATGGTGGAAGTTTTTTCATGTTTTTTCTCATGCAAGAATTTTTTTTTTTTTTCATTATGATTACCGTTTCTGCACATAGCATGTAGATGTAATAATGTAGTATGGTTTGTATCCACATCATGAACAGCTCCTGAAGTGGTTGTTGGGCAGAGCTTATTTGTTTCTTCTGTGAATCATATTTTTGCACCTCTCAAAAGTATTACTTCCGCTCCACCCATTTTGCTTCCCCCATAGACAGCTAGTTTCAGGCTTGCAGCTGTTGCAGTGCCGGCAATCCGTAGGAAGCCATGACAGTCAGGCTGTCATGAGGCAACTCAGTAGAGGAGACACTGCACTGCTGAATCTTTTCAATGGTATTTAATGGTACTTGTAAAACATAGGCAGAGCACCCTGCACTAAGCCTCCTGCTCACAATGTAACAGCCTAGGGGTGGAGTCAGTCGGTGCTTGTCTGCTTCCAGAGGGAGAAGGCCACCTGCATTCATGTGATAATGACGGTGCCCATAAACGTGTAAACACTGTCCACTTGAACACAAACTCACCATCAGCATGGACAGTGTACATGGAGGGAAGATGAAGGATGAGGTCATGAATGTGTAGACGAAGTGATAGGATTTGTGGGTGCCTGTGATGAGGTGCATGACTCTGTGTGTGTGTGTGTGTGTGTGTGTGTGTGTGTGTGTGTGTGTGAGTGAGAGAGAGAGAGAGAGAGAGAGAGTGTGTGTGTGAGAGCGTGTGTGTGTGTGTGTGTGTGTGTGTGTTTGGGGGCGTGCGTGCACGCGTACGTGCGTACACATGTGGTTCCCGAAAGCATCAGAGGGATTTAATGCAGTTGTGTTGCACAATGCAAGATTTTTTAGTTGTACAAAAATTATTTCCTATAATAATAATGACGGTGATATTTTAAGGGTGGGATTTTTAAACAAAAAATCAACCAGGAAAGACAAAACAGTATGATCAGTTGATGGGTAGGAACTTTTTTTTTCCCTGACAGATGAAAAGGGAAAGACAACTGACAGACAGATGGAGGTAGGAAGGGATGTAAAGATGTTCAACTGATTTCACAAGTTAATAACAAGCTGTTGATTACAAAGGTTATATAGCTTTAATTTATGAATGAACAGTGCACATTCCGTAGGATGATATTTTTTTCAGCATCTGTCATTTTGTAATTTTTTTTTTCTCTCATTCTTTCTGCAATGTGTACAGAAATCACTTAAAAAAAAAAAAAATGTAAATGATGAACTTTTAAATCAGTTTGCACACATTCTTTGAGCTGAGTCAAAGCTGCATGATATTTCTTAATTTATATATTCTATACCTTCTTTTTCTTTCCTTTTCTTTCTTGCATTTTTTTTTTTTTTTCTTTTTGTCTTTTCTCTTCATGGCAGTGTCGTTTACTTTGGGAAGGGATTAACATGAAATGAAGTCAGTGTAACTTTATGCACCTTTTTTTTGTTTTGTATCTGTGCTTTTTTTTCTTAGTCTTTGAATGTTTGACATTTTATTTGCTTTATTGATTTCATTTTTGGTTCCTACTTTTGAATATTGTATGTATACACACCACATGTTTTGTATGTTGATTTTTTTTTTTTTTTTAATTTCTTTTTCTTCTGTAGAATTTGTTTGCCTACAGTTTATTGATTGAGTATGTTATATTCCTGAAGACAGAAATTTAAGTAATGCCTGTCCATCATTTTACAACTTTATCAATGTGTGAGGATGAAAACATGGTTCACTCTATTTAGGTGTCTTGGATTATTTTGAATGCAGAAGATATACGTGAAAACGAAGTCTGATCATATGTTTTAGACTGTTTTGAGTACATGACTTAGGAATAGAAAACAATGTATATCCACAGGATACGGATCTTTATAGAAAATACATCAAGATGGAAAACAAAATGGTAGACCTGTCCACATGTCTTGGATAATTGAGATGGTTAATGGATAAAGAAAGAAAAAAAAGCAACGTTGACAACGTTAGACAAAACAGAAGAAAGTTCCCCCTTGAAATTGATAACTAATTGTTTTTACATTTACATCAAACAATTTCTGCTGTGCTTTTACATAATCATACATATTCCGATTCAAGACATCAATTAGGTCCTCAAAGACTCAAAAATACCTTCTTTTTTTTATTTCAAAGTGTGACCTCAACCAGTGCCATACAGATATCTGTTTTTGCTAACAAAATATCCTGGTCTGATATCAGCTGACAAAAACATGAATTGTGCCTGTGCCCCTCTCAATGAAAAAAGTAAACTACATGTGCCAAGTCTATCTGGGGGGGTGGGGGGGGGGGGGGGGGGGGGAGTTCCTGAAAAGAAAAGAAAAGAAAAAATTAATCAATGAGCACATTTTTTAGGATGTATGTTTATCTGTAGGATATCGGTCATCATCACATTTTTTTTTTCTCTTTTTATTTCTTTTCACCACATCTCACCTGGAGGTATTAAAGGCCAGTTGTGGCTTTTATTTTTTATTTTATTTTTTTACCATCCCCTGTGTCATTTGAAAAGAAAAAAGAAATGAGGAATGCATCCTTGCCAACTCCGTCGACAAGTCTGTCTTCCGATCCGGTCCTACAGGTGATAAGCCAGTCACCCCGTATAGTTTGTTCACTACATGTATGCCATGCGTACATGCCCGCAGGATTTCCATGACTAGCTAGGCCAAAGCATGAGGGTGTAAGCAAGACCTCAAACTCCATCCTTTTTTTTTTTTTTTTTAAAAGCCTGCACAAGTAATCTGTCGTTTTCCATCCACATATTTTTTTTCCTATGCAAACACACATCAAACCACCAGCAACTTGGGCACAGCTCTTTACAATGTGTCTTGGATTAGATACATGAAGAGGCCATAGGAAACGACTTTTGTGGACATGGATTGGTTATTGTTCATGAAGAGGTGATCCAAAGTGACGTTTTTTTAATGAGTCATGGATTAGTTGATGTACATGAAGAGGCAGTGCAAAATAACTCTTGACCAGGTGTCTTGGACTAGTTCATGTTCATGACGAAGCCATCCACAGTCATACTTGTCCATGTGTCGTGAATGACTTCGTATGCGTGAAGAGGCAATACGAAATATTTGTTGTCCATGTGTCTTGGATTAGTTTATTTTCATGAAGAGGTAATACAAAATCACATTAGCCCATGGGTTGTGGATTAGTTTATATACATGAAGAGGCAATACAAAATCACATTTGTCCATGCGTTGTGGATTAGTTTTATACATGAAGATGCAATACAAAATAGCATTTGTCCATGCGTTGTGGATTAGTTTTATACATGAAGATGCAATCCAAAATCACATTTGTCCATGCATTGTGGATTAGTTTATATACATGAAGACGCAATACAGAATAACATTTGTCCATGCATCATGGAGTGGTATACATACATGAAGAGGCAATACAGAATAACATTTGTCCATGCATCATGGAGTGGTATACATACATGAAGAGGCAATACAGAATAACATTTGTCCATGCATCATGGAGTGGTATACATACATGAAGAGGCAATACAGAATAACATTTGTCCATGCATCATGGAGTGGTATACATACATGAAGAGGCAATACAGAATAACATTTGTCCATGCATCATGGAGTGGTATACATACATGAAGATGCAATACAGAATAACATTTGTCCATGCATCATGGAGTGGTATACATACATGAAGAGGCAATACAGAATAACATTTGTCCATGCATCATGGAGTGGTATACATACATGAAGATGCAATACAAAATAACATTTGTCCATGCATCATGGAGTGGTATACATACATGAAGAGGCAATACAGAATAACATTTGTCCATGCATCATGGAGTGGTATACATACAGGAAGAGGCAATACAAAGTATCATTTGTCCAGTGTGTTTTGGATCATTTTAGATTCAAAAGCACATCTGTACACATTTTTGTTTGCAGTCCTGGGCTGGCATTGAGTATTAGCTGATAGGTGATATCTGACAGATGACTGAACATCGGGGCACAAGCAGATGCTCATGACACTTTGTCATATAATATTACTGAACATCGGGGCACAAGCAGATGCTTATGACACTTTGTCATATAATGTTACTGAACATCTTGGCACAAGCAGATGCTTATGACACTTTGTCATATAATATTACTGAACATCCTGGCACAAGCAGATGCTTATGACACTTTGTCATATAATATTACTGAACATCTTGGCACAAGCAGATGCTTATGACACTTTGTCATATAATATTACTGAACATCTTGGCACAAGCAGATGCTTATGACACTTTGTCATATAATATTACTGAACATCTTGGCACAAGCAGATGCTTATGACACTTTGTCATATAATATTACTGAACATCTTGGCACAAGCAGATGCTTATGACACTTTGTCATATAATATTACTGAACATCTTGGCACAAGCAGATGCTTATGACACTTAGTCAGGCTCTGTGTCATCTTTTGGCTCAGTGTCTGTTCTGGCCTTGATGTTAACCCTTTGCCTGTCTCCTCATGCTCATCTTGTCATCTCTTGGCTCAGTGTCTGTCCTGGCCCTGTTGTTAACCCTTTGTCTGCCTATCTCGTCATGCTCATCTGTGTCCATACTGCTGTCTTGGTGCCTCTTTCTTGGTATGTCAGTCTGTCTGATAGTGTGAGTGTCATCTATATGTCTGTCTGTCTTTTTCTGTTTGTCTTTCAGGTGTCTGTCTGCTTGTCTGTGGTGTTCTCTGTGTTTTATTGTTCTCTTTGCACATCTCTGTCTGTCTCCCTCCCTCCCCCTTCCAACCCCCCTAACCTCCCCCCCCCCCCCCTCCCCATTCCCCCTGTCTTTATATTCTTTACATGGCTTTGACAACTACAGAGGTGTCTCTCTTTTGAGTACAATCTCCAAATGCTAGTCAGATGCATCACATGTCGTAAG
>CM065742.1:7044278-7096778 GCA_033310375.1 Conus canariensis | reverse complement strand
TCATTAGTGAACACAGGCGTTCCCATGATGATAACTACAGTTGGGCCTGGGCTCCTTTGCACCGGGTGACTGTGTCCAGTACCCTGAGAACACGCTCCCTTTGGACATTGTCAGTTCATTGCAAAGTTGCATTCATCTGAGAGAGCAAGTGTCTGAGATGTCACAGCAAGAGAAACTTTCTGCACTTCAAAAGAAAAATTGCTGCAGGTTACTCCATAGCCCTGAAAATTCTTGCTGGAATATTTTTACTCCTTGGTGTACTAGGAAAGGGTACAATTATACTTGCTCTGAGAGAAACAGTGGTATAGTAATGTGTTGAATGATTTTTTTTTATAACTTCATCATCACATCAGATTTCTCTGTGTGAAATCCTAGCTACACCCCCTCTCCCCTGCCTCCCTGATGGTAGGCGACTTCTTTGTAAATGCCCACACCTTCCATGTCCCGGTCCTCTCCTTCTATCTGTTCTCTGTTTTTCTTTGAAGTTTTTGTTGTGTGCATATCTATGTCCATCTGTCAAAGTGGAATTTTGAAATATGATTTTACCAGTGAGGTCTTGTCCAAAAGACAAGAGGGATGTCAAATGAGTTTGATGATCTAGTGATTTCTGTGAGTTGTGACGAGTCGAGTTGCTGGTGAGGATGATGGTAAACTAGAGTTTAAGCATGATAAATATATAACAATAGTTGATAGTGCTGGTGATGATAATGATGGCGGTAAGATGATCAGGGTGATGGAGAGAATGTTATTACTCTGAAAACAACAGTGGCTTTATTGTTGGCTGTTTTGAATTAGAACTAATGGTGAACGCAGTAATGAGACAATGATGATGTTGATGATGACTGACTGTAATGCTGGAAAGGACAGTGATGATGATGATGACAGCAGTGACAATGACGTTGGACACACTGGATGAGACATTGACAGGGAAGGTGGACTGTGCGCAGGTGAAGCCCATGCTGTGGACAGACGTGCAAGGATGGGCAGGGAAAGGAGGCTCCCTCCTGGGCACCAAAAAGTGAGTACGCTGTGAGGGCTGCAGACAGAATGCAGCAGGTTGCTGACATCAGGGAGGCTTTCACAGCTCACAGAATTTGGGGGTGGGGGTGAGGAGGGTCCAAAAAAAAAAGGGTCCCTTGTGGGCACCAGAAAGTGAGTGCATTGAGGTCTGCAAACTGACTTGACCACAGGCAGTGGACAAGCTGGCAGGGGTTCACGGGGCATACACTGAAGGCCTCATCCCGTAACTGCCAACCTGCCCACATTGTCTGGGAATTCCTAGGTTTGAAACATCATTCCTGTACTTCGATTAAAAAGAAAAGTCCAGACTTTCAAAATTCTAAGTTTGCCCATACACCCTGTACCTGACACACATCTACACAGCAAGAACAACTGGAGAAATGAACAAAATCAAATGAACATTTATTTGAGACTGGCTCAGCGTTTTTGATCTTGAATATAGTCAGGCAAACTGGATGCCTCCTTGTTTGTTCTGTGTGCTCTGTGTTATTATTTCTGCTAAGCGACTTGGTGTTGTAAACACCATTCATTTGGAGTTATGGGCCTGTAATCATTTCATCATGGAAGCAAGAGTTAGCCTTCTTGTTTGTTATTTACCGTTTACTGTTCCCTGCCTCTTTTAGGATTTCATTTCAAATTCTGAACTGCAGGGCTTGGGGATCTTTTTTGGGAAGAGCTGGTAAACTGTTGCAGAATGACATGTAAATGATGTTCTTTGAATGTCACTGTCAAAACGTACTTGGACAAGTTATTTTTAGATCCCGCATTCATGGGTTGAAGCAGAACGGAGTTCAAGATAAGCTGATTGTTCCGAGCCAGACTAAGCAACCCCTCCTTCCCCTGACAGGTTACTTTGGACTTCATAAGGCTGACATCACTGAATCAAAATATGGAGGAGAAGAGTGAAATCCTTTGGACAGGCACAGAACTGGCAGCGACCAGTCTCTCTTATGATGTTTTTCAGGGGTTGGGGGTTTGCCGTCTCATCTTCTGTTCTGTTCTGGTGGCACGAGTGCTTCCACACAACTCAGTCCTGTTTCCCCGTGCACAACCACACCCATGTCAGCCTGGCTGCTTTACAGCACCAACAGTTTGGAGATGGCAGTCAGTAGCAGGTGATCATCATGCACCCCACTACTGGAGAGGCTTGACTGCCGCTGAGCTGCTGTGGTGATGTTCGTTGATGCTAGTTCTGATCCACGACTCACTAGATGCTGCACAGTTGCTGAGTCTTCGTGGTGATGTTCATTGATGCTGGTTCTGATCCATGAGCTCACTGGATGCTTCACTGCTGCTGGGTCACGGTGGTGATGTTCACTGATGGTGGTTCTGATCCATGAAGTCACTAGATGCTTCACTGCTGCTGGGTCACGGTGGTGATGTTCATGATGTGGTTCTGATCCATGAATCACTAGATGCTTCACTGCTGTGGGTCACCGTGGTGATGTTCACTGATGCGGTTCTGATCATGAGCTCACTGGATGCTTCACTGCTGCTGGTCACGTTGGTGATGTTCAAATGATGCTGGGTTCTGATCCATGAACTCACAAGATGCAGACGTTGTTGGGTCACGTGGTGATGTTCACTGATGCCGGCTCTGATCGAGTGAAGCAGGACACCTCTTAAATGATAGAACTGACACTGCAAATCATGGAGCCAGATGAGTGAGGATCTCCTGTGGGAGGACTCTCAGTATTGTGAATGGAATGCTAGGTATGACCTCACAGGAGGCAAACTTAATTGAGGTATAAGGTGAAAACAACTTTCAATTTTTACATTCTTGCGTTTGGGGAGAGGCTTTTCACAGCAAATCAGCAAGGGTCTCAGATCTAGCTTGTTGGAAGCAAAAAAATCTAATTTGCAGTCTCTGGTACTCATTGAAAGTAAAGCAAATGTCAGTTTGGTAGATGTAAATATGTGTATGCGTGCTTGCACACTCATACACACACACACACACATACGCGCGCGTGCACACACACACAGCACACCACACACACACAACACACACACACACACACACACACACACACACACACACATTCTCTCTCTATCTCTCCTCTCTCTCTCTCTCTCTCTCTCTCTCTCTCTCTCTCTCTCTCTCTCTCTCTCTCTCCTCCCCCCTCCTCTTCCTCCTCCTCCTCCAGACTCTTCCCATTCTCCCATCTTCTCTCCAGATTTTACTTGGTAGATATGGTATTTCACTTGAAGGGAAACCCAAAACAGTTGAAGAAAAAAAAGAAATCCAAAGAGAAGGGAAAGAAAAGTGAGGCCTGAAAGACAGGGTGTCCTCAGGTGGGGATGAATGTGTTGGTGAGGCGGCCTCCCCACAGGCTGCCCCACCATGCCTGTCACCATGCCAGTCCAGGCTGCAGCCAACAGTTTGTCACCAGAACGGAATGCCCTGACGGCTGCATGCCAGTCCAGGCTGCAGCCAACAGTTTGTCACCAGAATGGAACGCCCTGACCGCTGCATGCCAGTCCAGGCTGCAGCCAACAGTTTGTCACCAGAATGGAACGCCCTGACCGCTGCATGCCAGTCCAGGCTGCAGCCAACAGTTTGTCACCAGAATGGAATGCCCTGACCGCTGCATGCCAGTCCAGGCTGTAGCCAACAGTTTGTCACCAGAATGGAATGCCCTGACCGCTGCATGCCAGTCCAGGCTGTCAGCCAACAGTTTGTCACCAGAATGGAACGCCCTGACCGCTGCATGCCAGTCCAGGCTGCAGCCAACAGTTTGTCACCAGAATGGAACGCCCTGACCGCTGCATGCCAGTCCAGGCTGCAGCCAACAGTTTGTCACCAGAATGGAACGCCCTGACCGCTGCATGCCAGTCCAGGCTGTAGCCAACAGTTTGTCACCAGAATGGAATGCCCTGACCGCTGCATACCAGTCCAGGCTGTAGCCAACAGTTTGTCCCAGAATGGAATGCCCTGACCGCTGCATGCCAGTCCAGGCTGTAGCCAACAGTTTGTCAGAATGGAACGCCCTGACCGCTGCATACCAGTCCAGGCTGTAGCCAACAGTTTGTCACCAGAATGGAACGCCCTGACCGCTGCATGCCAGTCCAGGCTGTAGCCAACAGTTTGTCCCAGAATGGAATGCCCTGACCACTGTGTTGGCTGGGTGTTCACAGACTGCAAGTTTAGTGGTCACTTTTTTTTTCTTCATTGATATGTCACCTCGGGTGTAAAATATTTGATGGATTTGTTGTTGGGTTTTTTCTTCCCTCATCAATCTTCAGTGAAAAAAAAGTTTCCTCAATGTTCAGTGAAAAGATGCCTCCTGTAAAGACAGAAAAAAAGAAGTGAGAAATGAATCCCATGAAAATGTCATTAGCTTTTTATATTTGTTACATTCTCATCTGGATGAAAAAAAAAAAAAAAAAGAAAAAAACAGGAGAAGAACATCTTTGAACATTTAGCTAAGTTCCTCCATTGACCAGCTGATATGGCGTAACGGTGAGTGTTGCGGACTTGCAGGCTGTGAAGTTTTGGGTTTGATTTCTATCAGAGGCATTTGATTTTATGTGTGTGTGTGTTGTGTGTGTGTGTGTGGGTGTGTGTGTGTGTGTGCGCTTGTGTGTGTGTGTGTGCGTGTGAATTTTTTTTGGTTTCCAACCTTGAGAGATTCTACACGGAATTGAATGTGCTGTGGGCCCAGATGGGAAGACTGGAATCCCGCAGTCATGTCTGATCCATGTGAGGATGCTACTCTGGGAGTGTTGCTAGCTCAAATTTTCTCACCAGCACTGCAGGTGTCTGTATGTCACGGACCTGATTGATGCTGGGATATGTGAAGAAAGTAGGCGTCGAGTCCAGACCTCTCATGTAGTGTCAGAGCAGAATGGAACACCATAGTGTCCATCATCTTCACCATCCTCTTCCTCGGTGATCATCATATTGACACTACTATACTAAGGACCCATATCTAGTCCTTAGGTTTACAACCTTTGTATACTAAGGACGGCATATGCGGTCCAAAGCTTTGGAAGTTTTCTCCGAAGTGAGCAAACATTTTGTACGAAACTACTTGTTATAGATAGCTCCTGCATACTAATTAGAGTGCAGGCGTACTGGTATTAAGGCTTTGCAAGCTGAATGCTTGCAAGCAGACGCTTTTCACACCACGTCACCGGCTCGGTTTGGCTTGACCTGGCAACAAGGTGTTGTCTGCTACTCCATCAAGCATGCGTGGTGAAAGAAACGCTACAAATCGCCGTTACAATGTGACTGAAGCCCTTCAATTGTTGCAAACAGTTGAATAATTTCAGGGCATAAAACCAGTTAATGTCATCTTTTTTGTTCATAGGGTGTGTATCACCCCTATTTTTACATGACTCGCAAAATCTCATTTTCTTTATCATGCGCACTGTATCACCAAATAAACAGAAAAATAACTTTCCTATATTGTTTGTAGTTTCTCAATCATTTATAAACATAACTTGAAAAAATCACAGGTCTGTGTCTATTCATCTTTTTTTTAATGATCTTTTAAAAACATATATAGAAATGGTCAGTTTCTGGGGGAGATAATAGCTAGTATAGAACGAGTTAAGGTCTTAGTTTCAGTTGTTCTTCATTTTTTTTTCTCTCACAGTGACTTCAGTTTTGATTTCTTTCCCACATCAATGCCCTTGGTGAGGTTGTGTCAGAATGTTAGTTGGGAGCAGATTCATGGGCAATGGTGTTGGACAGACTTTTCTTTCTTTCTTTCTGCGTACGCAGGCTGATACTCCTGCAGACACTGCCTGTATAGACAGGCAGTGGAGTTTTGTGTGTATGACCATTTTTTATCCGCCATTAAGGCAGCCATACTCCATCTTTGGGGAGTTGGACAGGCATGATGGCACCTCTGGAGGGGGGCTCCTTGCTGACGCTGATTCACAAGACTAGACAGTCGCAGTCTTCAGTGTGGGGCTTAGTATGTGGAGTCCTGATCAGAACAGGCACCGCAGAATACACCCCAAAGTGGTTGGGAAACAGCCCTCGTGTAGCTCCCCCTTGGCTGTTCGGGATATGAACAACATGGAATGGATGGACAGCAGTGCAGTATCTCCTCTCCTGGGTTACCTGATGTAGACTTACCGAGTGCTCCCTGCAGACTGCAGTGATGGGGCTTCATCAGGCCTCTTTCCTTTTCAAGGAGTTGGCTTCCCTGTTGTACCTTTGTGATTACTGCCTAGTGGCTGTACTGTAGTGTGGTGCCTTTTAGGTAGGCTGACATACTTGTGACCTGTTGAAACTTGTTTTGACAGATTTGAAATGTTCCTGCATGTGCGTGTGTGTGTGTGTGTATGTGTGTGTGTGTGTGTGTGTGTTTGTGCATGTGTGTGTGTGTGTGTGTGTGTGTGTGTGTCTGCAGGCAGCTGGCATCGGATGCAGGGCTGGGTCGTATTGCAGAGAGACTGCATGAATTCAGAATTGATGGCTTGCTGATTGTGGGAGGATTCGAGGTAAAGTGTTTCAGTGGTACTGATGTTCCTCATTATCATGAACAGACACAGACCACTCATGACTGCGCTTGAACAGTCATTCAGGAGAAACATTTGTGTGTACACACTTACACACTATATGCGCTCTGAGGAAATGCACTTTTATATCAGAGGTTCGCATGAATGCATGTAAGCACACATGCACACACACACAGGCACACTCTCGCAGGCATGCATTTGCACACACACACACACACGCACATACATATGCACACATGCACGCATGCATGCACACACGCACGCACACACACACACACGCACACGCATGCACGCACGCACGCACGCACGCGCGCGCACGCACGCACGCGCACAACACACACACACACACACACACACACACACACACACACACACACACACACACATGCACTCATATTGGCAGGCTGTTGGAAATATTTGTCTCTCTCTTGGATGCCAAGTGTCTGTCCCAAATGTCAGGGATATTCCTTTGAAGATTTTGACCTCGCTGTTTTTGTACTGAAAAATCTTCCTGTATTCATCCTTTCAAAAAAAAGAACATGCATACAAAAGATATCAACAACTGCATGAATGCTTATTTTCAGCATTTAACATTCTCAGATGGATCAACTGAAAAGAAGCAGAAGCACATGTTTGGAATTCTAGGTGAAGGTCCTTGACTGCATCAGTAATGTAGAAAATGCTGTAGGTCAGAGTGGCTGTGGAATGACATGACTGGCCTTCCTGTTTTTTCAGCCTTTTGTATGGGAGGGAAGAACGTCATAAAGTGACGTTCAGCACCCTTACATCGCTGACCATTGCCTAGCGTCGATGTTCAGGCAGCATCCACACTTCTCTTGTTGTTTGGTCTGCAGTTTGTGCCATCAGTGCCGCTGCCACTTTGTGTGTCTTGATGTTTCAGGCCTTTCACAGCGCCTACCAGCTGTTCATGGCACGGGAGCAGTACCCGGCCTTCTGCATCCCCATCTGTGTGGTGCCCTGCACCATCAGCAACAACGTGCCCGGCACCGACTTCTCCCTGGGTGCCGACACAGCTCTTAACGAGATCAGCGATGTGAGTTGGTCTGCTGGCATGTCAGCTGCCCAGTTTGGGTTGAGCCTTGCTTTTTGGATTTTTAGATAGACCCATCCAAAGTGTATTTGTGTGTAATGTTTGTTCCCTATTCAACAAGGGGTTTTTGAACACACTTCGTAGCTAGCCTTGATGAGGTTTAAGTGTCGTCAGCTGATGACAAAGACACATGTCAGCCAAGCCTACTCTCCATATTAAAATTTTTGCTGTGGAATACAGTTGTAGCAAGCCTTGATTAGCACCGATGACTATCATCAGCAGATGATCAAGACACAGACCAGGCAGGCATACTCTCCACATTCTGAGATAGCTGCCAACCCCTCCTTACTCCTCCTTCTCCCAGTTTTTCAGAAATTTTCTCTTTTGAAATTTGTGAAATTTTGCTGTTCAGATCATTCTGAATCCTGAATTTGGGGACCAAGTCTAGAGTTATACTATCTTGTATTTAAGCGGATGGATGGATTGTAAGTTACTGCTGAGAGGGATAGTATTTTAGAACAAAGCCCAAATATGAGCCGCTGTGAGTGTTTGAAAATACATGTGGTGAATGACACATGTTCTTTTTAAGCCCTGATATTTATCACTTGAAGGAACATGGAGATATCAGTACTTACACATGGCTGCCAAACAACCTGAAATTAAAAGAAAAAATTTTGAGAAAATAGAAATTTGTCAGGAAATCCAGAATTTTGTCTAATTCCTCCCCTCCCTGGCCAAAAGAAAATAGAAAATGAATATGTGAATAGACAAATTGGAAGACCTTAACAGGAATTTAGTTTCAATCGGGTTTACTTACATGCTTTTAGTTCAAACCTCGACTGCCCTGGCTGTCGGGTATCAAAGGCAGAAGCTCGGCAGCTGTTTTTGTGCATGTCTTTTCTTTTGTTTTTGTTTTTTAAAGATGAGATTGGGGAAAGATTGGAAAGGGAGGGGAGGTGGGGGGGGGGGGGGGGAAGGGGGGGGCGGGGATGAGGGGATTGAAAATCGTTGGCCTGCGCCTGAGTTCTCTGCATCAGACCCACAGGAGACGTACTGGTCATGCCTCGAGCGCCAAGCTAGCACAGTCTGCCTGTGAGTGGATGGGGGTGAAGAAACGAAAAGGGCCTGCATCAAGCCTCTCTCTCTCCCTCACTCCACACCCACACCCAGTGGCTAAAGCAACAAAAAAACAAAACAAAAACAACGACAGTCAGAATCAGGGTAGTATTTGAAAAAAATGGTCATACTACTATAGGTCATTTAACACGCACCCCCACATCCGCCTTAATCACCAGCGTTTTGGCTGTCAGTAAGGTATCATTTTCCTGCTCTCTCTTCTTGTCTCTGTCCTCTCTCAAGGCTTTCTCTTTGATCATCTGGTTCTTTTTTTATTTTTTTATTATTAATTTAGTTTTATTTTTGATGGAGTTGGCCCTCCTAACAGGTAATGCCATGCTCTGCCTGTACCAGATCTGTGACCGCATCAAGCAGTCGGCCACTGGCACCAAGCGTCGGGTTTTTGTGGTGGAGACGATGGGGGGTACTGTGGTTACTTAGCAACCATGAGTGCTCTTGCCGCAGGAGCCGACGCTGCCTACATCTTTGAGGAGAAAATGTCCATTGAAAGCTTGAGGGTTTGTGCAGTTTAGTCCTACTTTGGTTTGTGCTTGTGGAGGGTGTTTGTGTGTGTGTGTATGTGTTCGTGTGTATGCATACGTGCATTTGTGTGTACTTCCATACAAGTGTGTGTAGCTCAACAAGATAATTGTACACATTCATGGCATGAAATTTTAAGCTAAGGTATAGAAACGAGAAAAGTGTGTTCACATGAGAATTGTCGTTTAAAGTTCCTGATTCATCGTATTATTTTGTTTTACCAATGCATTTTATTTACCGTTGCTGTGCCATACTGCAATGAAAATATTGAGCAGTGCAAACTGTAAAGAATTTTTATAAAGGTAGCCTTGTTTCTGTAGTTGTGACGTAGCCATAGGAAAGGCCTGGCAGAGCATGGTCACACTTTGTATCATGTTTGCCTCATGTTTTGGCAAAGAAGGTTACTAGCCTTCCACCACTGCAATTCCTAGTAAAACATAGAGACACTTGCTTCCTCCTGTTCCATGTTCTGCTGCAGCATGTGACGGTCTGTACACAGCTGACAGACCTTATAGGGCTTTCCTCTGTTCTGTGTTATGATGTGACTCTGTACACAGACCTTACACCATGTGGGGACAGGGCTTTCCTCCTGTTCCATGTTATGTTGTGACTCTGTACACAGACCTTACACCATGTGGGGACAGGGCTTTCTTCCTGTTCCATGTTGTGTTGTGACTCTGTACACAGACCTTACACCATGTGGGGACAGGGCTTTCCTCCTGTTCCATGTTGTGACTCTGTACACAAACCTTACACCATGTGGGGACAGGGCTTTCCTCCTGTTTCATGTTGTGACTCTGTACACAAACCTTACACCACGTGGGGACAGGGCTTTCCTCCTGTTTCATGTTGTGACTCTGTACACAAACCTTACACCATGTGGGGACAGGGCTTTCCTCCTGTTTCATGTTGTGACTCTGTACACAAACCTTACACCATGTGGGGACAGGGCTTTCCTCCTGTTTCATGTTGTGACTCTGTACACAGACCTTACACCATGTGGGGACAGGGCTTTCCTCCTGTTCCATGTTGTGATGTGACACTGTACACAGACCTTACACCATGTGGGGACAGGGCTTTCCTCTGTGTTCCATGTTATGTTTTGACTCTGACACAGACCTTACACCATGTGGGGACAGGGCTTCTTGTTTCCTTATGTGTCATTCCATGTGGAGGTTTCTCTGTTTGTGATGTACACTGTACCACACCATGTGGGACAGGCTTTCCTCTGTTCCATGTTGTGTGTGACACTGTACACAGACCTTACACCATGTGGGGACAGGGCTTTCCTCCTGTTCCATGTTATGTTGTGACACTTTACACAGACCTTACACCATGTGGGGACAGGGCTTTCTTCCTGTTCCATGTTGTGCTGTGACTCTGTACACAGCTGTTTACCTCCTACCCAGTAAATCCCTGTGGACCTTGCTGAACTGTGTGCCAAGGTCAGTCAGGGTGTGGCTGTGCAATGGGAGCCAGGAGTGGCGTAGAGGTGATGCCCATCGAGATGCAGGGAAGATGAGACTTTAGAAAGAAAGAAAAAAGACAGAAAGAGAGGGTCAAGCAGGGTGAAGAGGCTTGTTATCTGTGATGTGCCTGTTGCAGGAGGATGTGTACCATTTGAAGGACAAGATCCTCAATGCCGGAGTACAGAGAGGGCTGGTGTTGAGGTAGGCGGTGGTCACCATGGAGACATAGTCTCTGCTTCTCTCCCTTTCTGTGTTCTGTATTTAGAGTCCATGTAATGTCCTTTCTGCCATCCTGTTTTCGCGTTCCCTTCTTTCGTCTCATACAATTTTTTTCATATATATATTTTGGCTTTTTTTTGTGTGTGGAATGTTGCAGTCTGTAGGGCATGACTGGGTATTTTATATATTTGCATAATGATTTTGTATTGTACAATTCGAGGTGCCTTAGTTTTTTGAGGATGTGATGAAAACACATATGTTTAGTTATCAATGCTTTTTCATATTGAAATTTTTTTTTTCATTTTCTCCTCTCTCTCTCTCTCTCTCTCTCTCTCTCTCTCTCTGTGTGCCTCTGTCACTGTCTGTTTCTGCCACTGCCTGCCTGTCTGTCTCTTAAATTTGCGTCCTTTTTGTTTGTAGAAGCTTTGCCCTTTTCTTGTCTTGTTTATTTTAGCCTGAGAAAGTCAAGTTGTGGTATGCATTTAGCAGTTGTGTGTGTTTCCTGCTGTTGATTTGACAGCTGGGTTTGATGGAGGGAACATTGGGTAGAACAAGAGAGGATTAGTGAGAAAAAATTTTAAAGAATTCCACCAAAGAAATAACAAAAACGAAAATGGAGTGAAATAAATGAGAGAGGCAGTTTGACGTTTCTGACCCGTGTACTCAACATTTTAACCACAGAAAGCTACATTTCTGTTTCTTTGCCAAGCTCTGCACGTTCTTGTTTGCGACTATGTAAGCTAGATCCAGCTGACCAAAAAAAAAAAAAAATTCTTGAACTGAAGAATAAGTGCGAAAACAGCACTCCGAAGCAAGTGACAGAGTGTGATTGACCTTTCTGGCCTGCACCTGTGAGCAGAAGAAAATTCATGTAGGTGGACTGTCCAGTTTTCTGTTTCTGTAGCAGTGACCTAACCCATGTGGGCAGACTGCAATATATTACAACCATGTTAAATGCTGCCATGGTCGTGTTCTGAAGATGGCAAACATTGAAACTCAAAAGAAACATTTGCATGAGTCTCATGAAGAACTCCTCCACGAAGCCAATTCTCAGACAAAAGGCAGTAATAGAAGCTTGATCACACCTGTTGCTGTAAAAACGAACCATTTTGCTGCTGGAGGCTGCTGGTTTAGTGAGCACAGGGTAGACAGGGTTGTTGTTTGCACTGGCCTGTAAGAACACACATCACAGAAGATCAGGGGCAAAGGACAGCTGCAACAAACAGGAAGGGAGAGAGGCACACAGATTTTGTTGGTATCTTTAAAGGTTGCAGTCCCTCTTTTTTTTTTGACATATGGGTGGCTTCTTATTGCTAGCTTATTTAAATGTTTCTTCCGTTAATATTGAAATGATATATGCGTCTTATTTTGATGAAACATATTCAAAACCTCATAATTACTTGTTGCAGCTATTTTCTTATGATTACCATCTGCTTCCAAACTTTTTAGCAATGGCATAACATGTATGATGGATTTATATAGTTTTTGATCAAGATCTATAATCGTTGGAAGCAAGTAAGACGTGTTTTATTTGTGGCTTTAATGCTGTTTCATTGGTACATGATGAGCTACTACATTTTTAGCAGTTTTCATCAAGAGGTCCTTTATCTGCCTCTCTGCAAAGCATAAATGGCCCTAAGCTGTCTGATCTACATAGAATGTAACTTAAAATTTTTTGGTGATATTCACATTCAGTATTGGTGAACATGATTTTTTAAAATATTCATGTGAATTACAATAGTTATGAATGATCACAGTTCATTAGAAAATGTCATTTCTGTAACAACGAAAGTATCAGCTGAAAAGGTTAATCACAAATTTACAGCCTTGACTGTGTAGTCACATCTTCATGCAGAGAACGGTGGGAAAGGTTTCATCCGGATTAAGTTGTCTGCTTGGTATGCCTGTGTTAGCGCTCAGCATTGCCAAGGAAATGCTGGTGTTGAAATTGTGCTCAGGTGCACACACACCCATACGTGCAAGCGCGCATGTGTGCACATGCACGCACGCATGCACGCACGCATGCACACCTCTCTCTCCCTCTTTCACACACACACACACACACACACACACACGCATGCGTGCATGTATCCATGAACGCATGGACACACATGAACACACACACGTACATACATGCATGCCTGCATGCACACAAGTATGCACACACACACACACACACACACACACACACCACACACACACACACACACACACACACACACACGCTTACTCACTCGTGTATGCATACCTCATGCATACACGCACACATGCATACATGTACGCCTGAGTGTGCACACTCATACACACACACACACACACACACACACACACACACACACACACACACACACACACACACTCACTCACTCACTCACTCACTGCTAGAAAAGGATGATCACATTTGGTTTACACATGCGAGTCAAGAAGGGAAAAACTACAGGCAGTGTCAGTCTGACTCCCATGTACTGACTATCGGCCACAGGAGGAGGAAGGGGAAGGGAAGGACAGTTGGGGGAGGAGAGAGGCTGAAGATTCTGTTCCACCATCTACATCTTCTTCTGTAGGACGTTTCACTAACAGGCATTCACACACACATGCATGCATACACGCATGCATGCACACATGTATGCACGCGTGCGAGCGCACACACACACACCTACACACACACACACACACACACACACACACACACACACACACACACACACACACACACACGTTCGAACGCATGCAAGCACACCCACACACACAAACACACATACACTCACATGCATGTACACACACTCGCATGCGCCACGCACACACACACACACACACACACACACACACACACACACACACACACACACACACACACACTCACAAACATGCATGCGCACATGCACACGTAGAGAATCAGGCTCCCCCTCCCCAGTCCCCCATTACTCCCCTTTCCCTTCTCTCTCTCACACACACACACACACACACACACACACAAACACACACACACTGTATAAGGGTCTGTCTTATTAAACTCTATTTTTGTGGTTTCACTTTTGCTTGTGTATAATTCATGTTTGGCAGAGCAAATAATTTCCGTGAAAAGCACGCCAGACGGTGATTGAAGAATCTTAGGATGTTTTTTCTTCTTTGCCACCTTTTGTTTTTCAGTTTTCTTCCCGCTTGTTTTCACCTTATTTACAGCAATGCTTTTTTCTTGATGTGTTTGTGCATGTGTTTGCCAGGGCATGTATTTGCATGTAATCAAATGTTTCTTATGGTGTAGAATGTCTATATGAAAGTTAACTTTAGTTGAACAGTTCTCTCTTTCTCTCTCTCTCTCTCTCTCTCTGTCTCTCTGTCTCTGTCTCTCTCTCTGTCTCTGTCTCTCTTAAGCTTTTTCTTACTCTTGCACTTTTTTTTTCTTCACAGTTTAGATAGGTGTTGCACATCCCTGCTTTGTGTGTGTGTGTGTGTGTGTGTATGTGTGTGTGTGTGTGTGTGTGTGTGTGTGTGTGTGTGTGTGTGTGTGTGTGTGTGTGTGTGTGATTTAGTTTGATAGAAAAGGTATTAGGAAAAGGGAAAGAGAATGAGCATTGGGTCAGTTTATATGAAGTCTGTTATCAAACAATTTTTTTTTTTTTGGGTCAGTTTATATGAAGTCTGTTATCAAACAATTTTTTTTTGGTTGTGGTGATTCATAAAAATTCTCTCATTTTATACTCATGCATGTTTATATCCTAGCCAGTGCGATGCAGAACTGAAATTCGGGCTGTTGAAAGAGGAACAAATCAGCACTCGAACAGCTAGCTGTTTTTGAGGGTGCTACCAGGAAAGGAATCTCTGCATGAAGAAATCCTGAGAACAGCTCTTGATTGCCCTGAAAAGCAGAACGAAAGCTGGCAGGAAAACGCACCAGAACAAAAGATCTGGTTTCATTGGCTATAAAGGTTGTGCACTGTGCGTTCTCAGACCCCTCTGTGTTCCGGCTAAAAAGCAGCTTTTTGAATTGTTTGGTTTCGTTCTCTTGTATTTGGGTTAATTTGTGTTGCTGTCCCAAGTGCTCTGAATCATCTGATGAGCAGTTTCACAGGTGATCCACCATGGCATTAGACTGTGCATGTGCTGGACTTGTTGAACCTGATGTTGGAGGAGGCCTGTTCATTGAGGCATGCTGTTTGCACATGTTGCTTGCCTCTTTGTAGCTGTTGGGTTCATGCTGGGGCATCCTGAGCCCCAAACACTGTGTGATCAAGGACTCTGAACAGTGTCCCTGGTGTAAGGGGATTGCAGAGAACGTGGGAAACAAGTGAATCTGCAGCAGATTGGCAACCAGGACTGATCGCCTTGATTGGAGGAAAATTTCTGTGGTTCTCATGAATGGCAATGTATCAAAGGGTTTCTTCTTCTTCTGCGTTCGATTGAAGCTGGATGCGTCAGACTTGTAACCTGGCCGCCATGATGAAGCTCGCGGTCTTCTCCAGGTCAGAACGGGCTCCCCAAAGCTGCGCCTGTAACTCCGCTCCCCCCGGCCAAGTTTTGTGTCGTAGAGCTGCGTGAGTAGGACAGCGCAGGAGGACATGTTCAGGGGTCTGGGGTCCAGTGCCGCATGGACACTGGTCAGTGTAGGTGATCTTCAGGCGGTTAAGGTGGCTCAGCAGTCTGCAGTGGCCGGTCCTCAGTCTGAAGAGGATTGTCTGCTGGTGCCTTTGGAGCTGGTGGATCGGGTCAGCACCACTCTCTGCACCCAGCCTTCTCTTCCACTGGGACTGAAACTGGTTGTGGATGATGGTCTTGGCCTCCCTGTAGGTCACGGGGTGGCTGAACTGCTCCATTTTGCTGCCTGCTTTGGAGAGAGCATCAGCTTTTTCGTTGCCCATGATCCCACAATGAGACGGAATCCACTGAAGCGTAATGACAGACTGTTTTGAGAGTTCATGGAGGGCAGCCTTGATGTCTTGCGTATGTTGTTCATTTCTTGTGTTCTGAAGTCCCTGCAGCAGAGATCGGCAGTCTGTGAAGAAGACAACCTTCTGTGATGGGCTGGCCGGTTCCAGAAAGATCCTCACTGCGTGGAGCAGTGCTATTGCCTCCGCTCTGTAGTTGGAGGAGATCTTTCCAGTAGGGAAGGCCTTGTGTGTCAATCTTCCATTGGTGTGTCTGATGAAGAACCCTGCTCCTCCATTCTTGACTGCTCCTTCTGAGGATCCATCTGTGAAGACGTGGGTCCACTCACTGGGGTTGTATTGGTTGGCGATCATCTCCTGTGCTAGAGCTTTCATTACTTGAGGGGCTTGACGGTCCATTCTTTTAATGCCAGGAACTTCGGTGATGATTGCGACATCTTCCAGGTGATTGTCTGGTTCCTCAAAATTTGGAAGCATCTCCATTTCGGCTGGTGAAACAGGCAGCAGGTCTTCATTGCTGCGATGCAGGCTCTTAGACAGGTGGTTGAAACTTGTTCTCTTTAGCCTGTTTTTGGTGGGGTTCTGCATCTCGGTGTGCATGGGGTGGGTAGGCATACGCAGTAACTTTTCACTGTGGATGAAAACCTTCTCCTCGCGTCTGTCTTCGAGGGAATGTAGACTAGTAAGCTTCTCCATGGCTTGGATTGGGGTAGTCTTCATCCCACCAGTGATCAGTCGCAATCCTGCATTCTGCACTTTGTTCAGGCGACTGGTGTTGGTCTTGGATGCAGTGGCCCATGCAGAACTGCCATACTCCAGGGTTGGTCTGACGGTACCCACATACACCTTCTGCAGGATGCTGCTGTTTGCGCCCCAGGATGTACCGGCCAGCTTCTTCATGATGGCGAGCTTCCTGACTGCTTCGTTTTCAATGTTCTTGAGGTGCGGATTCCAAGTAAGCCGCTTGTCCAGCTTGATGCCTAGGTATGTTGGGTTGTCTTCTTGTTTTAGCTCTCTTCCATTTATTTTCAGGCTGATGGTTTCTCGCAGTGGCGACAGCGAGAAGACTGTGGCCACTGTCTTGGTGGCATTGACTTCTACGCCCCAGTCAGAGGCCCATCTTCCGACGTGTTCCAGTGCTTCCTGCATCCTGTAGCTGGCTGTGGTTAAATGTTCTGCAGCACTCCAGGCAGCAAAATCGTCGGCGTGGAGAGCTCTGGAGATGTGCTTGGTGAGCTTCTCAGCGATGTCATCAATGAAGATGAGAAAGAGTGTAGGGGAGATGACTCCTCCTTGTGGTACACCTTGTTGTAGAGTGATTCGGTGGCTAATTTTCCCATCAAGCTGAACTCTTGCTGTGCGGTACTGGAGGAAGTTGCGTATCCAGCGGTACATATTCCCTTCCACTTTCTTGTTTAGCAGCTTCAGGAGAAGTCCTTCCTTCCATACCTTGTCGAAGGCTTTGGTCAGGTCCACAAAGACAGCGAGTACCTTTTTCTTCTCCTGAAAGGCGTTTTCGATCTGTTGGGCGAGGTACACAAGCTGGTCTTCCGTACTGTGGTTTTTCCTGTATGCTGACTGTGTGTTGCTGAGCAGGTGATTTTCTTCCAGGTGTTTCAGCAGTCTTGTGTTCACCATTCTTTCCATCACCTTGCCCAGACAACTGAGGAGGCTGATTGGTCGGTAGCTGGATTTCTTGGTTTTGTCTTTTTGTGTCTTTCTGATGGGGATGATGACTGCTTCTCTCCATCGGTCTGGGAATTTCCCTGAGCTCCATGACTGGTTGATGATCAGAAGGAGCTTCTGTTTTGCTGTGGTTCCAAGTCTCCTGATCATGTCATTGGTAACACCATCTTTCCCTGGGGCTTTCTTTGGCTTTAGTTTTTTAAAGGCTGCATTGAGTTCAGTCATGGAGAAGGCTGACATCATGGACGGTGCAGGGTTCTGGTGTTTCAGCTTCTCCCTGGTTTCCTTGCTGACTTCCTGCACTCGGGCAATGGGTATTGTTGCTTTGCTTTCCTCTTTGTAAAATTCTGCCAGGATGTTTGCTGCTTTCCTTCCCGTGTGGTGTGTACCATTTTCCTCGATGACGGTTTTGCTGTGTCCCGCTCTGGTGTCTTCATTCAGGGCTTTTGTCAGATTCCACAGCTTGCTGGTGTCCTTCTCCATGTTGAGGCTGCTGGTCTTCTCGTTCCAGCTCTTTTGGAGTTCAGCTTTCTTCTGTTGGTTGAAAGCTTCTTTGGCGTTGTTGTGCCTCACTAGGTTCTCTGGAGTGGGGGTTTGCTCCATAGCTTCTCTGGCATTGTCCATTTCAGTGTGAAGCTGTTCCAGTGTGTCACTCCAGTATGGCAGGTAATGTCTTCTTTTGCCCCTTGGGATTGCCTGCTTTGCTGCCAGAAGAACTGCATCAGTGAAATTCTGGACGTTCTTGTTCAGGTCATTTGCACAGCAAATGTTTTTGGTGTGGTGGTCAGCCTTTTCTGCAAAGAGGGTCCAGTTGGCTTGTTTGAAGTTCCAACTTGGTTGCATGTTGCGCTCAGTACATCCTAAGCTGGAGATGTTGAGAATGACTGGCAGGTGGTCACTCCCTCCAAGCTGGGTGCTGACTTCTCTGGACGTGAGCTTGTGAATGTCCTCAGTAGCTACTGCCAGGTCTGGTGTGGAGGTGGTTTTCCAGGCTCTGGAGAAGTACGTTGGTTTGTCGTCCGCCTGGTTGATGAGTACTAGATTATTTTCCATCATCCAATCTTCCACTTCCTCACCACGGGCATCCATTTCCTCATATCCCCAGCTTTGCGAGTGGCTGTTGAAGTCTCCGACCACCAGGTGTCTGTAAGCTTCTAGCTTCACGTTGTGTAGCGTAAGAGATGAGGTTGATGGGCTGTAGCAGTTGGTGATCCGTAGGTCTCCACTGGGCAGCAAGAGCTTGACAGTCAGGTGTTCTAGTTCTTGTCTTCTTGATCTGTTTGTCTCTACTGCAGGGATGGAGTTTCTGACAAGGGTAGTGATTCCTCCCTTGTGTCTGTCTTTGCGGTCTTGGCGAAATGTCTCGTAGCCTCTTACGAAGAAACGTCGATGATCTTTCAAGTGTGTTTCTTGGATGCAGATGACATCGATGTTGTTTTTGCTGAGAAACTTTTGCAGTTCTGGCTTCTTGTTCCCTAGTCCTTCTGCATTCCACTGAGCCACTGTAAGGGTGGTAGGAGGCTGGGTAGTCTGGTCAGTCGCTCTACTCTGCCTTCCCCCGACCGTCAGGTTAACAGAGGCACCGGTCGCTTGGGTGGGCCCCTTTGAGGCTAAGGGCCCGGCTCCGTCCCTCCCCGGTTGTCGCTGATAGGGACGACGCCATGACAACAAGGTAGTCTGACGCATGACCATAATCGTTGATGCGTGTGTGTCCTAATTTATCCCCAGGACCTGCGCCGTAGCTGACACACTCCGTCTTCGGCAGGCTGGATGCTTTTGCCATTTAACCCATGGCTGGGGTAAGGCTTGGAGCAGTGTCAGGGCGTATCCACACGCCGGTGGGCCTTCACTCAGTTCCTTCCATTTTGGTGGGGGCCTTACTCCTCCATCTGGACTGGTCTAGCCTGCGGCTTTCCTTGATTGGAGAGGCCGGGATCTAGTTTTGATATAGCGCCAGTATTCCGCTCCCGTGCCGCGTTAGTGAAAACAACCTGCCCCATGTCCCCCTGAGGAAACACCCACATTAACGTGGCGAGAAGGTGCGACTACGGTGTTCTCCCTTTCTTAATGGAAGAAAGGGATCTTCGCAGGTCATCAAAGGGTTTAATAGAGGGATTGAAAGAGTGCCCATATCTTACCTGTGAGTGTGAATCATGAGGGGGGGGGGGGGGGGGGGGGGGGGAGGGGAGAAAATCAAATGTTGAATTCTGCTGACTTGCATGAGGTTGGTAAAGACGTGGAATACGTTTAAAGGGGTACATCCAGATGAATGGTAAAATAAATATGAAAAAAACTACTCTTCAGAGTTTTGTTTATTAATGTATTTACTACACTTTTTATGTTCTGTCTTTCTTTTCTTTATGTATTATTCTTATCCGTAATGACTTTATTATTATGATTATTATTGTTACAATTATTCAGTGAATATTTTGAATTGCATGCATGATTTCATTGTCACCTGTGTGGTCCAATCAGAAATGAGAGCGCCAACCCCAACTACACCACGGAGTTCATCCACCAGCTGTTCGCAGAGGAAGGCAAGGGTGTGTTCTCCGTGCGCAGGAACGTCCTGGGCCACATGCAGCAAGGGGGAGTGCCCTCCCCTTTCGACCGCAACTATGGCACCAAAATGGCGGCCAAGTGTGTCAGCTGGTTCAAAGACATGATTGACACCAACATCAAAAATGGTGACAGTTTGTGTGTGTTTTGTGTGTGTGTGTGTGTGTGTGTGTGTGTGTGTGTGTGTGTGTGTGTGTGCATGCGCATGTGTGTGTATGTGTCTGTGTGTGTCTGTCGTTGCTGTCACTATAGTCATGAACAGTGAAAGCATAGTCTACTCATGTGGGGGGTACCAGGGGTCTTCCGGAGCAGTTAACTCTCTTTCCGTCTGGAAGATCTGTGCTGGTAACTTCTTTTTTTTTGTCACTCTCTTGGACTCTGAGAGAACAAATTTTTTTTTGTCGGTCCTTACAGTTCCGTGTATTGATTTTCCTGCCCTTGTTCCGGAAAACTCTTTCACTCTTTCCTCTGGTCTAGACACAGTTTATTACATGCCAGCTTTTTTGGTTATAATCTGGTGCCTAGGTATTCAACACTGCATACATGGCCCCATTCTGCAATGTTTATTTGGCCTTTTGATATCAGTTTTTTTTTATGTTTTGTTTTAACGTTTGATTTCTTTTTTATTTTGTTTTAGAGTGAAAAGTAAGCTGATTGCATGGCACAGACTTGTTCACCCTCAAGATGTCGGTAGTGTAACTACTGTCTCATTTATTGATGTTGGGTTTGTTTTGTTTTCAGGGTGTGACCTTTTTTTCTCTCAGGATGTGACCTTTTGTCCTGAATGAGTTTGACAGCCCTGGCAAGGCCCTGTGTGATGCGCTGGGCCGTAACGATAAAAACTGTAACTTCATTGCACAGTCATGATCATTGTCACTGTCACCAGGATCAGTGTTATCAATAGCACTGTCTTTGTCATTGTCACCATCATCATCATCGACACTGGTACTGTCAAAAGTATCTCTGTAAGTGTTGTTGTCAACGTTGTTGTCATCACTGTCATGTTCCGTGTCGTGATTTTGTCATCATTCTTGTATTATCGACATCATGTTAGTTCACTTGGTTGTGACCTCCTGAGAGTCCCGAGTGTTGCTCACTACTGTCAGCATCAGCATCACTATCATCACCATCATCATCATCATCATCATTTTATTTGTAATTTTCATCGTGTATGTTCTTAGGTTGTATCGAAGTGGCTGCCTCAGGGTCCTGTGTGTTGCCAGGCATCATCATCATCAACATCACCATCATGGATGTGGTCAGGTCATGTGGAAGTGACCACCTCAGGGTCTTGTGTGTTGCCAGGCATCATCATCATCAACATCACCATCATGGATGTGGTCAGGTCATGTGGAAGTGACCACCTCAGGGTCTTGTGTGTTGTTGGGAATCACCATTATTACTATCATTCATCATCATCATCATCATCATTACCATCATCATTACCATCATCATCATCATCATTATTGCTATCATCATCATCACCACCATCATCATCGTCACTAACATCACCATCATGTGTTTTGTTATGTTGTGTGGAAGTGACTACCTCGAGGTCCCGAGTGTTGCTGGGCATCATCATCATCATCATCATCATCATATCATCATCATCATCATCATCATCATCATCACCATCATCATCATCATCACTAACATCATCATCATGTCTTTTGTCAGGTCCTGTGGAAGTGACTACCTCGGGGTCCTGAGTGTTGCTGGGCATCATCATTATCATCATCATCATCATCACCATTATCATCATCATCATGGTCACTAACATCACCATCATGTCTGTGGTCAGGTCGTGTTGAAGTGACCACTTCAGGGTCCTGTGTGTTGCTGGGCATGCAGAAACGTCGTCTAGAGTTTACCCCTCTGGATGTGCTGGCCATCAACACTGACTTTGTGTGAGTACTCTTTGACCCCTGCAAGTGGGGCAGTATGAACGTGTTAAATCTTCTTTGACCCATGCATGTGGGTCCGTGTGACTGTGTGAGTTTTTTTTGACCTGTGTGTATATGGAGCAGTGTAACTGTGTAAGTTCTTTTTGAGCTATGTGTATAGAGTAGTGTGACTTTGTGAGTTCTTTTTGACCCATGCATGTGGGTCCGTGTGACTGTGTGAGTTCTTTTTGACATGTGTATATTGGGAAGTATATGCAGCAGTGTGACTGTGTCAGTTCTTTTTTACCTTGTGGTGTAAGATTTTGCAGCCTTCTTATCTGAAGATACTTTAACATGGTAATCAGATTAACGCAAATAGAATATGTTTCTGTTTATTCCTTCATAGAGGACACAACGCTTTGGCTTCTTTGCCT
This sequence comes from Conus canariensis, assembly GCA_033310375.1. Lineage (NCBI taxonomy): Eukaryota > Metazoa > Mollusca > Gastropoda > Neogastropoda > Conidae > Conus > Conus canariensis. The sequence goes on along the minus strand of CM065742.1, from coordinate 7,074,443 downwards.
TAATTCCTTCAATAAATGGCATGTTGCTTTGACTTCTTTTCCTTTATTCCTCCAGTGAAGGACACATGGCGTTGACCGCTTTCCCTTTGTTCTTTTTTTAACAGAGAGAATGTTGCTTTGGTCTTTTGCCATGTTTCTTCAATAGGAGATGCATCGCTTTGGCTTCTTTCTCTTCATTCCTGCTTCTTTAGTTTCTTTTCTTGTATCCTCCAGAAGATGACACATTGCATTGGCTTGATTCCCTTTTTTCTTCCTTCAATAGAATACAGACTGCTTTGGTTTCTTTTCCAATATTCCTACACTGGAGAACACCTTGCTTAGGCTTATTTTCCTTGACTCCTCCAACAGAGGACATGTTGCCTTGAGATCTTTCCCTTGTTGTTGTTGTTGTTGTTGTTGTTGTTGTCGTACCCTGGCTAAAAGACTCCAGGGATCATCCAAACAGCCAAAGTACTTGAACACTATGGTACAAATGCATCAGCTGGGGATGAGAACATTACGTGTGTGACCGTTTTTGATTACCCCGCCATGTGGGCAGCCACACTCCGACTTCAGGGGATTTTGGAGACTGTAAATGTTATGCTAGGAGCTTGTCACAACTGAAGACAATCCCTGCATAACTATGCAGAGCATAACAACATGTTGATGTAGCCTTGGTGTTTTAGCCTTTGTCAGTTGGCCTGACACAGCCTTAAGTCAAGGCAGAGATCTTTTCCTTGATCTCTTCAATAGAGGACACTTTGGTTCAGTCTCTTTTCCTTTATTCTTTTTTGGTAGAAGGCACATAGCTTTGGCTTCTTCCCTTGTTTCTTTCAATAGAAGACAAAATGCTTTGGTTTCTTTCCCTGTTTTTTTTTTTTTTTTTTTTTTTTTTTTTTAGAGAGAGAGCATGTTACTTTGGCTCCTTCCTGTATTCCTTCAACACAGGACATTGTTGCATCAGTTTTTTTCCCCTTTATTCCTGTAATTGAGCGCATGTTGCTTTGGTTTGTTTCCCTTCATTCCATCAATAGAGGACGTTGGTATGGCTTGTTTCCTTTCATTCCATCAATAGAGTACACGCTGATATGGCTTGTTTCCCTTCATTCCATCAATAGAGGACATGTTGGTATGGCTTGTTTCCCTTCATTCCATCAATAGAGGACACGCTGGTATGGCTTCTTTCCCTTCATTCCATCAATAGAGGACGTTGATATGGCTTGTTTCCCTTCATTCCATCAATAGAGGACATGTTGGTACGGCTTCTTTCCATTCCATCAATAGAGGATGTTGGTATGGCTTGTTTCCCTTCATTCCATCAATAGAGGACATTGATATGGCTTGTTTCCCTTCATTCCATCAATAGAGGATGTTGATATCGCTTGTTTCCCTTCATTCCATCAATAGAGGACATGTTGGTATGGCTTCTTTCCATTCCATCAATAGAGGATGTTGGTATGGCTTGTTTCCCTTCATTCCATCAATTGGCTTGTTTCCCTTCATTCCGTCAATAGAGGATGTTGGTATGGCTTGTTTCCCTTCATTCCATCAATGGAGGATGTTGGTATGGCTTGTTTCCCTTCATTCCATCAATAGAGGATGTTGATATGGCTTGTTTCCCTTCATTCCATCAATAGAGGACATGTTGGTGTGGCTTCTTTCCCTTCATTCCATCAATAGAGGACATTGGTATGGCTTCTTTCCCTTCATTCCATCAATAGAGGACGTTGGTATGGCTTGTTTCCCTTCGTTCCATCAATAGAGGACATGTTGATATGGCTTGTTTCCCATCATTCCATCAATAGAGGACGTTGGTATGGCTTGTTTCCCTTCATTCCATCAATAGAGTACACGTTGGTATGGCTTGTTTCCCATCATTCCATCAATAGAGGACACGTTGATATGGCTTGTTTCCCTTCATTTCATCAATAGAGGACGTTGGTATGGCTTGTTTCCCTTCATTCCATCAACAGAGGACACGTTGGTATGGCTTCTTTCCCTTCATTCCATCAATAGAGGACGTTGATATGGCTTGTTTCCCTTCATTCCATCAACAGAGGACGCGTTGGTATGGCTTGTTTCCCTTCATTCCATCAATAGAGGATGTTGGTATGGCCTGTTTCCCTTCATTCCATCAATAGAGGACGTTGGTATGGCTTGTTTCCCTTCATTCCATCAATAGAGGAACATTGGTATGGCTTCTTTCCCTTCATTCCATCAATAGAGGACGTTGATATGGCTTGTTTCCCTTCATTTCATCAATAGAGGATGTTGGTATGGCTTGTTTCCCTTCATTCCATCAATTGGCTTGTTTCCCTTCATTCCATCAATAGAGGACGTAGGTATGGCTTGTTTCCCTTCATTCATCAATAGAGGACGTTGGTATGGCTTGTTTCCCTTCATTCCATCAATAGAGGACACATTGGTATGGCTTCTTTCCCTTCATTCCATCAATAGAGGATTGGTATGGCTTGTTTCCCTTCATTCCATCAATAGATGACATGTTGGTATGGCTTCTTTCCCTTCATTCCATCAATAGAGGATGTTGGTATGGCTTGTTTCCCTTCATTCCATGAATAGATGACATGTTAGTATGGCTTCTTTCCCTTCATTCCATCAATAGAGGATGTTGGTATGGCTTGTTTCCCTTCATTCCATCAATAGAGGACGTTGGTATGGCTTGTTTCCCTTCATTCCATCAATAGAGGACGTTGATATGGCTTGTTTCCCTTCATTCCAACAACAGAGGACACGTTGGTATGGCTTGTTTCCCTTCATTCCATCAACAGAGGACATTGGTATGGCTTGTTTCCCTTCATTCCATCAACAGAGGACACGTTGGTATGGCTTGTTTCCCTTCATTCCATCAATAGAGGACGTTGGTATGGCTTATTTCCCTTCATTCCATCAATAGAGGACGTTGATATGGTTTGTTTCCCTTCATTCCATCAACAGAGGACACGTTGGTTAGGCCTCTTTCCTTTTATTCCTTCAATAGTGCGCATGTTGCTTTGGTTTCTTTTCCTCTTATTGCAATAGAAAACACACGCTGCTTTGACTTCTTTCCGTTATTCTTTCAATAGAGACACATTGCTTCAGCTTCTTTCTCTTTATTCTTTGAATAGCAGACACATTGCGTCACCTTCTTTCTCTTTATTCTTTCAATAGCAGACACATTGCGTGAGCTTCTTTCTCTTTATTCTTTCAATACCGGACACATTGCGTCAGCTTCTTTCTCTTTATTCTTTCAATAGCAGACACATTGCGTGAGCTTCTTTCTCTTTATTCTTTCAATACCGGACACATTGCGTCAGTCTTCTTTATTCTTTCAATAGCAGACACATTGCGTGAGCTTCTTTCTCTTTATTCTTTCAATAGGGACACATTGCGTCAGCTTCTTTCTCTTTATTCTTTCAATAGCAGACACATTGCGTGAGCTTCTTTCCTTTATTCTTTCAATAGCGGACACATTGCGTCAGCTTCTTTTATTTCTTTCAATAGCGGACACATTGCGTGCAGCTTCTTTCTCTTTATTCTTTCAATAGCGGACACATTGCGTCAGCTTCTTTCTCTTTTATTCTTTCAATAGGGACACATTGCGTCAGCTTCTTTCTCTTTATTCTTTCAATAGCGACACATTGCGTCAGCTTCTTTCCTTTATTCTTTCAATAGCGGACACATTGCGTCAGCTTCTTTCTCTTTATTCTTTCAATAGCGGACACATTGCGTCAGCTTCTTTCTCTTTATTCTTTCAATAGGGACACATTGCGTCAGCTTCTTTCTCTTTATTCTTTCAATAGCAGACACATTGCGTCAGCTTCTTTATTCTTTCAATAGCGGACACATTGTGTCAGCTTCTTTCTCTTTATTCTTTCAATAGCGGACACATTGCATCAGCTTCTTTCCCTTTATTCTTTCAATAGCGGACACATTGCGTCAGCTTCTTTCTCTTTCAGTAGGGGACACATTGGTCAGCTCTTTCCCTTTATTCTTTCAATAGCGGACACATTGCGTCAGCTTCTCTCTCTTTATTCTTTCAATAGTGGACACATTGCGTCAGCTTCTTTCCCTTTATTCTTTCAACAGGGGACTTGTAGAGTTGACTCTCCTTCCATAGAGTGCAAAATGCTTTGGCTTCTCTCCTTTTATTCTGTCAATAGCTGCCAGGTTGTGTTGACACCCTTTTCTTTGTGTTGGCCTGTTTCCTTTGTGTTGGCCTGTTTCCTTTGTGTTGGCCTCTTTTCCTTTGTGTTGGCCCCTTTCCTTTGTGTTGGCCTCTTTCCTGTGTGTTTGCCCCTTTCCTTTGTGTTGGCCTCTTTCCTTTGTGTGGGCCTCTTTCCTTTGTGTGGGCCTCTTTCCTTTGTGTGGGCCTCTTTCCTTTGTGTTGGCCTCTTTCCTTTGTGCTGGCCTCTATCCTTTGTGTTGGACTCTTCCCTTTTTCAATAGACACGTTGTGTTGGCCTCTTTCCTTTGTGTTGGCCTCTTTCCTTTGTGTTTGCCCCTTTCCTTTGTGTTGGCCTCTGTCCTTTGTGCTGGACTCTATTCTTTGTGTTGGACTCTTCCCTTTTTCAATAGACACGTTGTGTTGGCCTTTTTCCTTTATGTTGGCCTCTTTCCTTTGTGTTGGCCTCTTTCCTTTATGTTGGCCTCTTTCCTTTGTGTTGGCCTCTTTCCTTTTTATAATACAGACACATTGTGTTGGCCTCTTTCCTTTGTGTTGGCCTCTTTCCTTTGTGTTTGCCTCTTCCCTTTTTACAATACAGACACATTGTGTTGGCCTCTTTCCTTTATGTTGGCCTCTTTCCTTTGTGTTGGCTCTTCCCTTTTTACAATACAGACACATTGTGTTGACCTCTTTCCTTTGTGTTGGCCTCTTTCCTTTGTGTTGGCCTCTTTCCTTTGTGTTGGCCTCTTCCCTTTTTCAATAGCAGACATGTTGTGTTGGGCTCTTTCCCTTTAATCTTTCAGTAGGGGATACATTGCTCAGCCTTCTTTCTTTTTATTCCTCCGATAGGGGACACTCTGTTGTGGCTTTTTTTCCTTTATTCCTTCAATAGGGGACACTCTGTTGTGGCTTCTTTTCCTTTATTCCTCCAATAGGGGACACTGTATTGTGGCTTCTTTTCCTTTATTCCTTCAACAGGGGGCACTGTATTGTGGCTTCTTTTCCTATATTCCTTCAATAGGGACACTGTATTGTGGCTTCTTTTCCTTTATTTTTTCAATAGGGGGCACTGTATTGTGGCTTCTTTTCCTTTATTCCTTCAATAGGGGGCACTGTATTGTGGCTTTTTTCTCTTTATTCCTTCAGTAGGGGACACTGTCTTGTGGCTTCTTTTCCTTTATTCCTTCAATAGGGGACACTGTATTGTGGCTTCTTTTCCTTTATTACTCTCTTGTGGTTCTTTTCCTTTATTCCTTCAATAAGGGACACTGTTTTGTGGTTTACTGTATTGTGGCTTCTTTTCCTTTATTCGTCCAATTTGGGACACTGTATTGTGGCTTCGTTTCCTTTATTCCTTCAGTAGGGGACACTGTATTGTGGCTTCTTTTCCTTTATTCCTCCAGTAGAGGACACTGTATTGTGGCTTCTTTTCCTTTATTCCTCCAGTAGGGGAACACTGTCTTGTGGCTTCTTTTCCTTTATTCCTTCAATAGGGGACACTGTCTTGTGGTTTTTTTCCCTTTATTCCTTCAATGGGGGACACTGTCTTGTGGCTTCTTTTCCTTTATTCCTTCAATGGGGGACACTGTATTGTGGCTTCTTTTCCTTTATTCCTCCAGTAGGGGACACTGTCTTGTGGCTTCTTTTCCTTTATTCCTTCAATAGGGGGCACTGTCTTGTGTGTTCTTTTCCTTTATTCCTTCAATAGGGGACACTGTCTTGTGGCTTCTTTTCCTTTATTCCTTCAATAGGGGGCACTGTATTGTGGCTTCTTTTCCTTTATTCCTCCAATAGGGGGCACTGTATTGTGGCTTCTTTTCCTTTATTTCTTCAGTAGGGGGCACTGTATTGTGGCTTCTTTTCCTTTATTTCTTCAGTAGGGGGCACTGTATTGTGGCTTTTCCTTTATTCCTTCAATAGGGGGCACTGTATTGTGGCTTCTTTTCCTTTATTCCTCCAATTTGGGACATTGTATTGTGGCTTCTTTTCCTTTATTTCTTCAATAGGGGACACTGTATTGTGGCTTCTTTTCCTTTATTCCTTCAATAGGGGGCACTGTATTGTGGCTTCTTTTCCTTTATTTCTTCAATAGGGGGCACTGTATTGTGGCTTCTTTTCCTTTATTCCTCCAGTAGGGGACACTATTGTGGCTTCTTTTCCTTTATTTCTTCAATAGGGGACACTGTATTGTGGTTTCTTTTCCTTTATTCCTCCAGTAGGGGGCACTGTATTGTGGCTTCTTTTCCTTTATTCCTTCAATAGGGGACACTGTATTGTGGCTTCTTTTCCTTTATTTCTTCAATAGGGGACACTATTGTGGCTTCTTTTCCTTTATTCCTTCAATAAGGGACACTGTTTTGTGGCTTACTGTATTGTGGCTTCTTTTCCTTTATTTCTTCAATAGGGGACACTATTGTGGCTTCTTTTCCTTTATTCCTCCAAAAGGGGGCACTGTATTGTGGCTTCTTTTCCTTTATTCCTCCAATTTGGGACACTGTATTGTGGCTTCTTTTCCTTCATTCCTTCAATAGGGGACACTGTATTGTGGCTTCTTTTCCTTCATTCCTTCAATGGGGGACACTGTATTGTGGCTTCTTTTCTTTTATTCCTCCAATAGGGGACATCTTGTCTTAGCTCTTCCTGTATCCCTTCATTAGAAACACATTGCTGTGGCATCTTTTCCCTCAGCCTGGTCCATCCCGCTACAGCTCTGGCACGGGCAGTCCGCTGGGAGCAATCTGTGTCAAAGCAAATAGAGGCATCCCGCCAGAGGAGACACTGCACTGCTTCCAAGTGGCTTCGGTGATGTTCAGTGGTGCCTGTTCTGATTCGACATATGCAGGACACTACCTTCTAAGCGTTGTCTCTCACTCTCTCTCTCTCTCTCTCTCTCTCTCTCTCTCTCTCTCTCTCTCTGTCTCTCTCTCTGCTTGCAGAGTTAAATGATTGTGCTTGACTGTGGATGTTGTGAGTCCTCTTCATATGTTGTTGATATTGTTCATCGTGATTGTGATGCATCTACAACCATTGTTTGCTTTTTTTCTTTTTTTTTCTCACGACCCTCTGGTTCTGGCATTGAAAATAATTTCACAATCTACCAAGAGGGACTTTCTGGTTCTGTCGGATTCGCTGTCAGCTTTGGAGGCCATAGCTGGCCGCAACCTTCAGCATCCAGAACTTTTACATTTCTTTGAGCGTTTTAGCAAGTTGAAAGCGGATGGTTACAACATTATTCTAGCTTGGGTTCCTGGTCATGTTGGCATCGGAGGGAACGAAATGGTTGATCGTGTAGCCAAGAATGCCACAAGAGAGAAATTGTCCAATATTTATATCCCTTGCTCAGATCTGAAACCCAAAATTAACGATTATGTGAGAGACCTCTGGCAGGAGGATTGGAACACACGGACGGATAACAAACTCTTTCAGATCCGTCCAAACCTTAAGGAGTTCCTCCCATCTACGTCTGGTGGTCATAAAGAAGAAACAGTTCTGTGCCGGCTGCACACCGGCCATTCATATTTTACCCATTCGTACCTTTTAAAGAATGAAGAAGCGCCGTGGTGCATTCCATGTCATGTGCCACTCACAATGAAACATATTCTTTTAGAGTGTTGGGACTTGCACGATGTGAGACACAAACATTTTACAGCCGAGTCCATGAAAATCCTGTTCAGGGATGTTCCGCCTGACGTGATCTTTGAGTTTTTGAGAGAGATTAACATTTTTCATCTGATTTAAGATTTTACGGATGAAAGATTTTTAACGAAGTTTCTGGTGCGTTTCTAGACGATGTCATTTAAAGAGATGTGTGAAAGGTGTTTTTTTTTGTTGTTTTTTTTTTAAATGACTTGAGTTGATTTTAACGTGGTGACAGCCCTGATGTGGCCCCTTGCGGTCGGCTGGGCTATAAGCAACATTATCTTATCTTATCTCTTCTCACGACCTCAACAGACACCGTATACCCCAAAGTTGGCCCTGGTGGAAGAGCGTGCTCTGTGTTCTGCAGATATTGTCACGCTACAAAGTGCCCCTTGCTTTTTTTTTTTTTTTTTTCATTAACTCTTTTTGCTTTGTGTGTGCATGAGAACAGTGCAGACATTTTTTTAGATAGGATTGTGGTGATTCAAAAGTGGAGTGATCACACGCAGCTTTTGAATACCTTGATGTACGCCAGAAGCTAGAACTGATGTGTGCATGGACGCAGAGCATGCGAATATGGTCTGATAATTTCTTCCTTTCGTTCCATCATTTGTGTCTTTCTTTCTTTCTGTGCATGCTTTTGTCATACTTTTTTTGTCTTTCCTTCTTATTTACTTCTTTTTTTTTTTTCGTGCTTTGATAGATGGCATGTAGAAAGTAGCCAGCAATAGGCATAGAGCAGTTCCTGCAATGCTTTGACAGAATGTGCTGGAAAAATCGATCAGCAGCAGAGAGGAGGAGATCAGGGGTGGCTTTATAAATGCTATAGAATTGTTCAATGAGGAGAATTTCATCTGGGCTGATGAAAGCCAGGTTTTGTGGTACCAGCACCAGAGTGAAGACCGGAACAATTGCAGCTGCAACTGAGGTGCCGCTTCATGTTTATAGCTCAGCTTGTCACAGAGGTCATATTAATGCTATGCAGGGCTGGTTGGTTCATACACATATGGAAATGCACACATACCACATGTGTACACATGCACAAACACACACACTCGCACACTTGCATGTGTGCACACATACATGAGTGTGCATCCAAACAAGTATACACACACAGTTTACACATGTGCACGCACGCACACACATACATACCAAAAAGAAGACAGAGAGTGAATGTGATAGGTGATGGTGTGTGTGTGTGTCTGTGTGCGTGTGTGTGTGTGTGTGTGTGTGTGTGTGTGTGTGTGTGTGTGTGTGTGTGTGTGTGTGTGGCTTTGATCGAGAGATTGCATGGACATCACTTATTTCCTTTTCATTAGTGTGTGCAGGTGTGAGTAGTGCATTATGCTTAGTGCAAGTTATGCTGTTGTTATACCTGCCAACCTGAAGTTCCAAATTTAGTGGAAGAAGTCCAGAATTCAAAAATGATGTTTAAAGATGTGGGGTTTCAAGGGTCATTTTCTTTTTCTAACAGAGATGATAAGGTATCACAGAATAAAGCCCAGATGAAGTTTTGTGGATGTTGTCTATGATATATGGATGTTGTCTATGATATGTGGATGTTGTCTATGATATATGGATGTTGTCTATGATATGTGGATGTTATCTATGATATATGGATGTTGTCTATTACAAACATGTGAAGCGCTTTTTTTTTCATTAACCCCACATTTGTCAACCGAAACATGGCATGAGAGTTGCTTTCAGTCAAAAAGTGGAACTGCCACTTCTTCAGCCTATCCCCCTCTCCTTAGCCCCTGGTTCCCCAATGTTGACTGCAGAAGGTTGGCAGCTATGTTATCTTGCTAGGAATTGAAGGTGGGGTTGCATAGATATATATTGCATGCACATCAACCTGGTCACGCTTTGGTTTGATGATGATTGATAGCTCAAACTACAGTGGTGGTTTGAAGAAGCGTCAGGAAAACAGGAGATAGAAGTGAATGACATCAGAAGGAAGATGTGTGTGTGTGTGTGTGTGTGTGTGTGTGTGTGTGTGTGTGGTGTGAGATAGTTCGGGGGTTTTGTGCCCAGAAATGATGGAAGAACAGGGAAGAATAAAGGATGGTGATGGAGAATGAACTAGAGGCTGACCGCAAAATGCTTAAACAGGTTAGCAAAGCAACACCGTGAACCAAGGGACAAAAGTCTGATCAAGCTTTCTGTCTTGCTGAGTGTGGGCTGCATTCAAAAACAGGGCGAAAGCAGGCTCTTCACTCCTCTTCTTATGTAAGAAAAAAAAGGGGGTTATGGTTAAAACCCCGTAGCCTCATGGCTGTATGGACGGTCACCATGTCTTGGGCATGGCATGGAAGGTGGGAGGACCTCCCTGTTGTTTTGCTGCCATGACCTTTGACCGACATGAATTGGACGGGTGCTGACTTCTGGGCGAACCGATCCCACAAAAGGTTCAAATTTCAAGACCTTTGGACTATGGGGCCCCTTTGCTTCTGTAGCTGTAGGCGGTGTGCTGAATGTATCTACAGTATTGAACATGATCGTGTACATTGTTGGGGAGATTTAGTGCATCGAAACACAGAACTCTTGCACAGGTCTCATGAAGAACTTAAACAACAACAACAACAAAAAACGAATGAAAAGTTTCAGACAGAGACAGTAGAGAAGGCCAGAGAGACACATTTTGCTGTCAACACTACTCATTTTGCCATGGAAACTAGGCAGAGTTCCAGGGGTAGACAGGCCTGATCTAAGTCATGAAGCTTTGAATGAATGGAATGAACGGGGCCCAATATCATTTAGCTGACCTAGATATGAAGCCCAAATGTGGCAGACTGGAAATGAGAGTTGCAGCCCCTTCAGTGTGGGGTAAAGTGCGCTTTGCTGAGTTCTGTGATGGGATTGTGAAGTTGATCTGCTGTTTGGTCCAGCTGGCTGTGACCTCGGAGAGAAAGCAATGATAGTGTAAAGGGAAGGCGAGAGAGAGAGAGAGAGAGAGAGAGAATAAGCAAATAGACACAGGTGTGTTTGTAGTCTGTGTTTGTGTGTGCGTGCATGCGTGTGTGTATGTACATATTTTGGTGAATTAAGAGTGCATTTAGAAATGAAGTATCATGTCTTCTTTTTTTGTAATATGTATGTATTTGGTTACTTTTGTTTCTCTTTGTTTGTTACTTTTTGTCATGGGAAACTGTATATGCATTTAGAAATGAAGTATCATGTCTTCTTTTTTTGTAATATGTATGTATTTGGTTATTTTTGTTTCTCTTTGTTTGCTACTTTTTCATGGGAAAGTGTATACTATACTGGATCACACCCATATTTCCACAAGACACACAACCCTCTTCTTCCCACACCACCCACCCTGCCTCCCTCATCTACCCCAAACCCCCACCCCTCACACACACACACACACACACACACACACACACACACACACATATCACAGTGTGTCCTCCACCAGTTGGCACCACCAGTGACTGATGATTCACAGTGGATGATGGCCTTCTTTCAGCAATCGTATCCCACTGGAACAATGGTGGCTGAAGCTGCGCCCCTTGCTGCGCATCCTGGCCAAGCACCACGTCAAAGCCTACCAGATGGACGTACAGATCGCCACCATCCAGGAGGTGGAGGAGGAGGAGTACAAGATCTGAAAGAGACCAGCAATGCACGGGATGTTGGCCGTCGTCCTGGAGGAGAGCCTTTGGCTTGAAGACCATGGCCATGGTCTCTGTGAGGGAACGTGACAAGGCATGAGGGTGCCCTGGATGTTCGTCATGCCGGACAGGGGATTGAGAGGATGGTTGTGAGATGGAGCCTGTGTGAAGGGGAGGGTGGGAGTTGTTTGTCAGCATTGTTTGCTGGTGTTAACTTCGTCTCTTGCTTGGAAAGGGTTGATTTATTTTTTCATTGGCTGGGACAAGTCATTGCCTCTGTCAAGTTTTTGTTGTGTTTGTTTAATGTTTTTGTTTAGGTTGATTCGTCATTTGATTCACTGGGACATCTCCTTGCCTGTGTCAAGTTCCTGTTGTATTTGTTTCATGTTTTGTTCGGGTTGATTCGTTGTGTGAACCAGGAAGAGTCATTATCAAAATTCTGTTCATGTTGTCTGTGTCTCTTGTTTTGTTGTGTTGATTCTTGATTCATCAATTTGATGAAACCGGGGGACAGGCGAGGACATGTGCTGATAAGCGATTAGAGAAAACATGAAGTCAAGATGGGCTTCTTTCCCTGGTGTGGTTTCCCCTGTCACCATGTTAGGGTTGCTTGATCCACCTCATAATGGAGGTGTTGGTCTCATTTTCCATGTTCATCTGCTTCGTTTCAGACTGGTTGAAACAAAAATATTGTTGAAGTAGGACTGTGACATAAACTCTCAGTGTGTGTTTCAGTGCTGTTGAAGTGTCCGTTAGCAGGCCTGGTGAGAATTTCCCTGTTCTGGACTTACAGAATGTGAGTCCTTCCCTGTTCCTACAGCAATGATCTGAGAATGCGAGTGACATACTATTCCAATTATATAATTTGGGCATAGAAATCACTTTGACTTGGAACTAGACACGTCAGTACTTAACGGAAGTTGGACGAATTACTATGTACATGAGGCATAAACTCCACGTTTAGAGTATTCAGCATATTAACTTTATAGACCAGCGGATTGCCAGCGTCTGAAAACAGAGGAGGACGAGGCAGGCCAGATCTAAAAAGTGGCAGCAGCACACAGTACTCCAGCCAGGAGGAGAGTCTTGTGCATGAAGATGCGACACAGCATTTTGAGGTTTCCCACATGGGGAACAGGCAATGCTCATCATGATGGCATGGCATCAGCGACCAAGAGGACCATGGTAATGCAGACATGAGACAGGGTGTGAGTCCTTTGAGGGGTGAAGTGGTCTGTCAGTGCCATGTTATTCTACACTGTGTCTGCAGTGTGCTTCTCTCACCTTTTGGTTGGGCTGGTGCATTATTCATCGTGAGTTGGTGAAGGGTGGTGAGAATATGATGTTGTATAAAGAGGTAATGGCTTGAAAGGTGCGGCAAATGATGTTTTTAAAAACTGTATTCACTTTGTCTTCACTGTTGTTGATTTTTTTTTACCTCTTTCTCTGTGTTTCTCCCTCTTCATCTCTTGACCCCTTCTCCTAACAGTCCACCCCTCCATCCAGCTTACCATCACCACAGCCGCCTTTCTGTTGAGAACATTTTCATTATTCAGCTCAGTATAGACATTGACTTGATAATCATTGCAATTGGTTATGCTTGCTAAACCAAAGATGTGATGTGTTCTTCCTTGCATGTTTTATTAAACTGCTTCCTTTCATGTTTTAAAAAAAAAAGAAAAAAGAAAAAAAAAAAGAGATCATCTAGCTCTGCTGTGATTTGTATACAAAGCTTGTGGATGTGTGCATGCTTTTTTTTTCTTCTAACAATTAGATATGTGTGATATGAGTGTTCCCAACGCAGAGTTTGAACATGGAGGTTGCGTTGATTTACGATTGGGAGGACTGGACAAACGAGCATGTAATGAAAGTCGGAGGTGTTGTGGGGAGTATGTTGAAACATATTACGATACATGTCTAGTCTTTCAGCTCACTCTTCACATAAAAGCATGGCTTCAGTTTGTTAGTCATTCTTTAGTATATGGTAGTTATTTGTTTTGTCATGGATATCGGGTTCTCTGAATATGGTTGTAGTTTTCTTGCTTTGTAGGTTTTCAGGAAGAAGCTGGTTTTTTTTTTTGGTTTAATTGTATGATGATGAGCACTGACTGTTGGAAAGCTGTGGATGTTGCTGTTGATTGTGCAATCAGTGTAAGAACAGCTGTCGCTGTAGAAGCAAGGATTAAAAATATGACAGCATGAAGTGAGTATTGTAAAGTTCGGTCTATAAGCCGCGACTTTTTTCCCCCAACTTTTTAAGCCCTGTGGCTTAAACAACGATGCGGTTTATTTGCGGATTTTTCCGATTCCAGGAGCATCACACCCTCGTCTATTTTTAGCTTCTCTGTAACTCACCATATCGTGTTTACTGTTCATGAATTTTTTGATGAGCTCCATGTGAAAGTGTTAACTGTTCACATTGTTACAGTGTTAACTGCTCGCATTTTTAAATCAAAGCCGCACACATTGAAGCATTCAGACCATTATCAGTGGTTTTCGCAAGGCTGGACTGTGTACTGCAGCAGACGACAGTGCAAGCGACGGAGCAGCAGCGACCTTCACCTTGCCTCAAGGGGAAAGCGACAGTGAAAACGAGGCTGAAGTCAGTAACAAGATGGCGGAGGAAGCACTACTATTTCTGTTCAACTCCGACACCGAAGAAGAAAACTTCAGTGGACAGTGGATGATGACACTGAATAAATTTTATTTTTGTTGTATATATCTGTGGGTAATAAACCAGTGCGGCTTTTTTGTGAAAAAAGTTCAGATTTTTGACAAATTTAGTGGGTGCGGCTTATATACAGGTGCGCTCGATAGGCCGAACTTTACGGTACTTAACAACTAATGATGGGATCCGAGCGCAGGCATGTTGAAATGTATCCATCCCTCATTTACTCTCTCTCCTCTCTCTCTCTCTCTCTCTCTCTCTCTCTCTCTCTCTCTCTCTCTCTCTCTCTGTGCTGGTTACTGTTGGTTGTCTTTCCCTAATGTTCACTGAAAGAAGACAAATAGGCAACAAACCCAAGTTGTCTCATTTTCTTGCCCCCTCTTCCCATGAAGATATGACTGTCTGAAGATGTCTTGATATGCTCTAATTCTGTAATAAACCCAAAGCTCAAGTATGCAACAAACTCAGATTGTTGCATCATCTTGCCGCCTCTTCTGTGAAGATATGACTGTGTAAAGAGGACTTCATTGGCTCTGATTCAGCAGTAAAAGCCAGTCTGTCCTCCATGTCTGGTGATAAAAACTGATCTGTCTTTCCTGGTTTGTCTTGGCATTGTAGATCCTTTGTAAAGTGTGGAATGGTCATTGGAGTTATTTGACACACGGTGGTAATACGCAACTGCCACTGTCTAGTGCTGTGAATCAAACTGCCCTGTGTGTATTGTGAGCTGTGTGTTGATGTGAACTCCCTGATACTGCTAATGCTTGGTGAGGCCTTCATTGTGAAAACTGTGTGTCCCTGAAGTGATTTTAAATGAAAAGAAGCTGCATTAGTTGCTAGACTTGCAAACTTCTTCATGTCTTTTGTCTGCATCTTTTTTTTTTCATTTAACAGTGTTGATATGTGTGTTTCGGGCAAAAGGACTTGCCTGATGTTTTAGAAAGAGCCGTCATGTCAGACTTCCCCCTTTTTAGTTGCTCAGTTGAATTGTCTTTTTACTCAAACGGGAGGTACCACTGCTTAACATTTGATGATGAAAACGTTTGTTTATGTAAAATGTTTAACAATGTTCTGACCTGTACCGAACAGGGAAGAAGGATTTTTCATGTTTTTGTGTGTGTGTGTGGCAAGCTGACAATGGGGTGATGTAGAAGCATTCTTTCATAACGAGACTGGGTAATTTACATACATACACTTAATATATATATGTGTGTGTATATATATATATATCTATATTTCTTCTTTTTGTTTTGTTTTTTTGTTACATTCTCCTGGGAATAATTTTGATATCACACCTCTTCCCCTGGAGTCTCAACCCTTGCTGAAGGAGCTGTTTGGAATAGACTGAAGGTGGAGGGCCCCCTGCTTTCAACACTGTCACACCTTGTTCACCTCCCTAGTGTCAAGTGAGCTTGGTGACCAATATCCCAAACATGCCAAAGGGTAGACTGGTTCCAGTCTGGCCTTCACTTGTGATGGAAAGTGGCTGTCTTCCAGAAGGATGCTAACCAGAGAGTTTTCAACGAGGGGGGGGGGGGGGGCAAAAACACCAAATGACCCAGTTTTGTTGATGTGCGTGGTTAGACCTCAAGTGTTTTTCTCAGCTGACGTTGCTTGTTCTAAAGTCTCCAGTGCTTTCAGTATGTTTTCACAAAGCGCTGTATGATTCAAAGCATATTGCCTCCAGTGCTTTCAGTATGTTTTCACAAAGCGCTGTATGATTCAAAGCATATTGCCTCCAGTGCTTTCAGTATGTTTTCACAAAGCACTGTATGATTCAAAGCATATTGTAAATCCATTGTTTATTGTAGGACTTGCTGTTATCAGTGTGATGGACTCTCATGCTGAATTTCAAGAACTCGTTTCAGTTTGATCAGAATGTCATGGTTCGGAGGCTTTTTTTTTTTTTTTTTTGAAGAGCAAGAGTCTGTTTGTTTGTATGGCTTTACAATGTAGCTTTATGAAACGTGAAATATGCACTTCATTTTGCCCACATTGATTGCAAGATGATTCGATTTAATTTGGAAACACAGCATAGAAAGAGTCAAGTCAAGGTATTAACAGAACAGCTCCAGGATTTCACAAGATTGACCCTGAGTCGAACACAGCGCGTGTGTCTTATAGAAACTGGTTTTTATCCAGAGATTGGAATGTTAGAAGCATCTTGAGTAATTACTGTACACCACCCAGAGCAAACCAACAACAAAGACAGGCGAAACAAAAGATTCCTACAAAAAATACCCAACACAAAGAAGAAAGGTACTTTGAAAGGAATAAACATTGCTGTGAATGTTATTGAAGTACTTTTGTCCTCTTTTTGTTGTGATGGCAAATTTTTACAGGTGTTCTTTTTTCTTTTCGTTTTTTAAAGGCTACATGTGTAAGTCTGTTTTCAGATTTCTTCACTTGAACTACATCTTCCTTCCCCGCCTCCCCACCCCATCATCCTGTACTTTTTTTCAATTTCATTCACTGCCAGTACATCTGTTTCACAGCGAGGCATTTCAGGCATGTGGGTGGACCTTTTTTCCCTTCTGCTTCTTGTCATGGATTTTTTTTTATTATCCTGCGGGCAATTCTGAGCTCTGCTTAAAATGGTTAAGTCATAGTGTTTGCCTGTTTAAAGAAAAAAAATTTTGTTGAAAGCTGTATATTTTCTGTCAAAACCTTCCATTAGTTCTTGCGACCAAAAGAGCTCAACGTTCATTGCTAAAACAGTGGATATGTTCATTCTACCAGTGCATTTATTACACCAAAAGAATATAGGTTTTCTAGAACTGATTCTGTGAAGAAATGATAATGCTTTTCATGTCGTGAACATTTCATGATAAGGTGCCAGCTAGTCTTGGAAATCAGTTGACCAGGTCATTCAGTCTGGCTGAAGAAATGAGGGGGAGATGTGAGGAAAGAAAGAGCCTATGTAACAGGAGAAAGAGAGAGAGAGAGCGCAGGCTTATTTTCTGTACATTCAGTTGGTGTGGATTTGAAACTGCTGTGTGAAAATTGCTTGTTTGGATGGATTTTTTTCCTTCACAGGAATGAAGCTGTTTGACAAGTGTTACTTCTTATCTTTTATTTCTAACTATATATTTTTTCTTTTGCATTAACTTGCTCCAGGATCCTTAAAACCAAGTGTGGAGTTGATTTATGTGTGTGTTGTGCAAGTTACCGATTACTGAGTGTTTGGGCGTTGGTTTGCTATCTGTACAAATGATTGTTTATGGTGCATGGAGAAAATAGTACTACATAGTAGTGTTCTCTTCTTTGTTAGTTATGTGTGTGTGTGTGTGTGTGTGTGTGTGTGTGTGTGTGTGTGTGTGTGTGTGTGTGCATATTGTTGCCTGAGAGTCCTGAAAAAAAAAGGTTTTCTGAACGCCACCCCCTTCCACGCTCACACCTACTCCTGTCCCCATGCCCTTTCCCTCTTATGAATGTGTTTATCTTGTTTCCCCCTCCCTTAAAACAATTGAAACCATTCATGTACAACTTTCCAAAAGGTGTAACAAAAATGATTTACATTTGTACAGTGTATGTGTTTGAATCAGCCTCAGTTAATCGTCTTTTTTGTCTGTCTCTTTCCGGTCTGAAACTGTTTCACCGTCTGTCTGTCCACTCTGAAGATGTTTCCATCAGTGTCTGTCTAATGGCATGTCTGAAGATGTTTCCCTGTCTGTCTAATGGCATGTCTGAAGATGTTTGCCTGTCAGTGTCTGTCTAGTTTCCCTGTCTGTCTAATGGCATGTCTGAAGATGTTTGCCTGTCAGTGTCTGTCTAATGACATGTCTGAAGATGTTTCCATCAGTGTCTGTCTAATGACATGTCTGAAGATGTTTGCCTGTCAGTGTCTGTCTAATGACATGTCTGAAGATGTTTCCATCAGTGTCTGTCTAATGGCATGTCTGAAGATGTCTGCCTGTCAGTGTCTGTCTAAACACCTGTCTGAAGATGTTTCCCTGTCAGTGTCTGTCTAAACACCTGTCTGAAGATGTTTGCCTGTCAGTGTCTGTCTAAACACCTGTCTGAAGATGTTTCCCTGTCAGTGTCTGTCTAAACACCTGTCTGAAGATGTTTCCCTGTCAGTGTCTGTCTAATGACATGTCTGAAGATGTTTCCCTGTCAGTGTCTGTCTGATGACATATCTGAAGATGTTTCCCTGTCAGTGTCTGTCTGATGACATGTTTGAAGATGTTTCCCTGTCAGTGTCTGTCTAATGACATGTCTGAAGACGTTGCCCTGTCAGTGTCTGTCTAATGACATGTTTGAAGATGTTTCCCTGTCTGTGTCTGTCTGATGACATGTCTGAAGATGTTTCCCTGTCAGTGTCTGTCTAATGACATGTCTGAAGATGTTTCCCTGTCAGTGTCTGTCTAATGACATGTCTGAAGATGTTTCCCTGTCAGTGTCTGTCTAATGACATGTCTGAAGATGTTTCCCTGTCAGTGTCTGTCTAATGACATGTCTGAAGATGTTTCCCTGTCAGTGTCTGTCTGATGACATATCTGAAGATGTTTCCCTGTCAGTGTCTGTCTGATGACATGTTTGAAGATGTTTCCCTGTCAGTGTCTGTCTGATGACATGTCTGAAGATGTTTCCCTGTCAGTGTCTGTCTGATGACATGTCTGAAGATGTTTCCCTGTCAGTGTCTGTCTAATGACATGTCTGAAGATGTTTCCCTGTCAGTGTCTGTCTGATGACATGCCTGAAGATGTTTCCCTGTCAGTGTCTGTCTAATGACATGTCTGAAGATGTTTCCCTGTCAGTGTCTGTCTAATGACATGTCTGAAGATGTTTCCCTGTCAGTGTCTGTCTAATGACATGTCTGAAGATGTTTCCCTGTCAGTGTCTGTCTAAACACCTGTCTGAAGATGTTTCCCTGTCAGTGTCTGTCTGATGACATGTCTGAAGATGTTTCCCTGTCAGTGTCTGTCTAATGACATGTCTGAAGATGTTTCTCTGTCAGTGTCTGTCTGATGACATGTCTGAAGATGTTTCCCTGTCAGTGTCTGTCTAAACACCTGTCTGAAGATGTTTCCCTGTCAGTGTCTGTCTAATGACATGTCTGAAGATGTTTCTCTGTCAGTGTCTGTCTGATGACATGTCTGAAGATGTTTCCCTGTCAGTGTCTGTCTAAACACCTGTCTGAAGATGTTTCCCTGTCAGTGTCTGTCTAATGACATGTCTGAAGATGTTTCTCTGTCAGTGTCTGTCTGATGACATGTCTGAAGATGTTTCCCTGTCAGTGTCTGTCTAATGATATGTCTGAAGATGTTTCCCTGTCAGTGTCTGTCTGATGACATGTCTGAAGATGTTTCCCTGTCAGTGTCTGTCTAATGACATGTCTGAAGATGTTTCTCTGTCAGTGTCTGTCTAATGACATGACTGAAGATGTTTCCCTGTCAGTGTCTGTCTAATGGCATGTCTGAAGATGTTTCCCTGTCAGTGTCTGTCTGATGACATATCTGAAGATGTTTCCCTGTCAGTGTCTGTCTGATGACATGTCTGAAGATGTTTCCCTGTCAGTGTCTGTCTAATGACATGTCTGAAGATGTTTCCCTGTCAGTGTCTGTCTAAACACCTGTCTGAAGATGTTTCCCAGTCAGTGTCTGTCTAAACACCTGTCTGAAGATGTTTCCCTGTCAGTGTCTGTCTAAACACCTGTCTGAATATGTTTCCCAGTCAGTGTCTGTCTAAACACCTGTCTGAAGATGTTTCCCTGTCAGTGTCTGTCTAAACACCTGTCTGAAGATGTTTCCCAGTCAGTGTCTGTCTAAACACCTGTCTGAAGATGTTTCCCTGTCAGTGTCTATCTGATGACATGTCTGAAGATGTTTCCCTGTCTGTCTAATGACATGTCTGAAGATGTTTCCCTGTCAGTGTCTGTCTAATGACATGTCTGAAGATGTTTCCCTGTCGGTGTCTGTCTAATGACATGTCTGAAGATGTTTCCCTGTCAGTGTCTGTCTGATGACATGTCTGAAGATGTTTCCCTGTCAGTGTCTGTCTAATGACATATCTGAAGATGTTTCCCTGTCAGTGTCTGTCTAATGACATATCTGAAGATGTTTGCCTGTCAGTGTCTGTCTAATGGCATGTCTGAAGATGTTTGCCTGTCAGTGTCTGTCTAATGACATGTCTGAAGATGTTTCTCTGTCAGTATCTGTCTGATGACATGTCTGAAGATGTTTCCCTGTCAGTGTCTGTCTAATGACATGTCTGAAGATGTTTCCCTGTCAGTGTCTGTCTGATGACATATCTGAAGATGTTTCCCTGTCAGTGTCTGTCTGATGACATGTCTGAAGATGTTTCCCTGTCAGTGTCTGTCTGATGACATGTCTGAAGATGTTTCCCTGTCAGTGTCTGTCTAAACACCTGTCTGAAGATGTTTCCCTGTCAGTGTCTGTCTAATGACATGTCTGAAGATGTTTCTCTGTCAGTGTCTGTCTGATGACATGTCTGAAGATGTTTCCCTGTCAGTGTCTGTCTAATGGCATGTCTGAAGATGTTTCCCTGTCAGTGTCTGTCTAATGACATGTCTGAAGATGTTTCCCTGTCAGTGTCTGTCTAAACACCTGTCTGAAGATGTTTCCCTGTCAGTGTCTGTCTAAACACCTGTCTGAAGATGTTTCCCTGTCAGTGTCTGTCTAAACACCTGTCTGAAGATGTTTCCCTGTCAGTGTCTGTCTAATGACATGTCTGAAGATGTTTCCCTGTCAGTGTCTGTCTAATGACATGTCTGAAGATGTTTCCCTGTCAGTGTCTGTCTAAACACCTGTCTGAAGATGTTTCCCAGTCAGTGTCTGTCTAAACACCTGTCTGAAGATGTTTCCCTGTCAGTGTCTGTCTAAACACCTGTCTGAAGATGTTTCCCTGTCAGTGTCTGTCTAATGACATGTCTGAAGATGTTTCTCTGTCAGTGTCTGTCTGATGACATGTCTGAAGATGTTTCCCTGTCAGTGTCTGTCTAATGGCATGTCTGAAGATGTTTCCCTGTCAGTGTCTGTCTAATGACATGTCTGAAGATGTTTCCCTGTCGGTGTCTGTCTAATGACATATCTGAAGATGTTTCCCTGTCAGTGTCTGTCTAATGACATATCTGAAGATGTTTGCCTGTCAGTGTCTGTCTAATGGCATGTCTGAAGATGTTTCTCTGTCAGTGTCTGTCTAATGACATGTCTGAAGACTTTGCCCTGTCAGTGTCTGTCTAATGGCATGTCTGAAGATGTTTCCCTGTCAGTGTCTGTCTAATGGCATGTCTGAAGACGTTGCCCTGTCAGTGTCTGTCTAATGACATATCTGAAGATGTTTCCCTGTCAGTGTCTGTCTAATGACATATCTGAAGATGTTTCCCTGTCAGTGTCTATCTAATGACATGTCTGAAGATGTTTCCCTATCAGGGTCTGTCTAATGACATATCTGAAGATGTTTCCCTGTCAGTGTCTGTCTAATGACATGTCTGAAGATGTTTCCCTGTCAGTGTCTGTCTAATGACATATCTGAAGATGTTTCCCTGTCAGTGTCTGTCTAATGACATATCTGAAGATGTTTCCCTGTCAGTGTCTGTCTAATGACATGTCTGAAGATGTTTCCCTGTCAGTGTCTGTCTAATGACATGCCTGAAGATGTTTCCCTGTCAGTGTCTGTCTGATGACATGTCTGAAGATGTTTCCCTGTCAGTGTCTGTCTGATGACATATCTGAAGATGTTTCCCTGTCAGTGTCTGTCTGATGACATGTTTGAAGATGTTTCCCTGTCAGTGTCTGTCTGATGACATATCTGAAGATGTTTCCCTGTCAGTGTCTGTCTGATGACATGTCTGAAGATGTTTCCCTGTCAGTGTCTGTCTGATGACATATCTGAAGATGTTTCCCTGTCAGTGTCTGTCTAATGGCATGTCTGAAGATGTTTCCCTGTCAGTGTCTGTCTGATGACATATCTGAAGATGTTTCCCTGTCAGTGTCTGTCTAATGGCATGTCTGAAGATGTTTCCCTGTCAGTGTCTGTCTAATGGCATGTCTGAAGATGTTTCCCTGTCAGTGTCTGTCTAATGACATGTCTGAAGATGTTTCCCTGTCAGTGTCTGTCTGATGACATGTCTGAAGATGTTTCCCTGTCAGTGTCTGTCTAAACACCTGTCTGAAGATGTTTCCCTGTCAGTGTCTGTCTAATGACATGTCTGAAGATGTTTCCCTGTCAGTGTCTGTCTAAACACCTGTTTGAAGATGTTTCCCTGTCAGTGTCTGTCTGATGACATATCTGAAGATGTTTCCCTGTCAGTGTCTGTCTAATGACATGTCTGAAGATGTTTCCCTGTCAGTGTCTGTCTAATGACATGTCTGAAGATGTTTCCCTGTCAGTGTCTGTCTAATGACATGCCTGAAGATGTTTCCCTGTCAGTGTCTGTCTAATGACATATCTGAAGATGTTTCCCTGTCAGTGTCTGTCTAATGACATATCTGAAGATGTTTCCCTGTCAGTGTCTGTCTAATGACATGTCTGAAGATGTTTCCCTGTCAGTGTCTGTCTGATGACATGTCTGAAGATGTTTCCCTGTCAGTGTCTGTCTAATGACATATCTGAAGATGTTTCCCTGTCAGTGTCTGTCTAATGACATATCTGAAGATGTTTCCCTGTCAGTGTCTGTCTGATGACATGTCTGAAGATGTTTCCCTGTCAGTGTCTGTCTAATGACATGTCTGAAGATGTTTCCCTGTCAGTGTCTGTCTAATGACATGTCTGAAGATGTTTCCCTGTCAGTGTCTGTCTAAACACCTGTCTGAAGATGTTTCCCTGTCAGTGTCTGTCTGATGACATGTCTGAAGATGTTTCCCTGTCAGTGTCTGTCTAATGACATGTCTGAAGATGTTTCCCTGTCAGTGTCTGTCTAATGACATGTCTGAAGATGTTTCCCTGTCAGTGTCTGTCTGATGACATGTCTGAAGATGTTTCCCTGTCAGTGTCTGTCTAATGACATGTCTGAAGATGTTTCCCTGTCAGTGTCTGTCTGATGACATATCTGAAGATGTTTCCCTGTCTGTCTAATGACATATCTGAAGATGTTTCCCTGTCAGTGTCTGTCTAATGACATATCTGAAGATGTTTCCCTGTCAGTGTCTGTCTAATGACATGTCTGAAGATGTTTCCCTGTCAGTGTCTGTCTAATGACATGTCTGAAGATGTTTCCCTGTCAGTGTCTGTCTAATGACATGTCTGAAGATGTTTCCCTGTCAGTGTCTGTCTAATGACATGTCTGAAGATGTTTCCCTGTCAGTGTCTGTCTAAACACCTGTCTGAAGATGTTTGCCTGTCAGTGTCTGTCTAAACACCTGTCTGAAGATGTTTCCCTGTCAGTGTCTGTCTGATGACATGCCTGAAGATGTTTCCCTGTAAGTGTCTGTCTGATGACATGTCTGAAGATGTTTCCCTGTCAGTGTCTGTCTAATGACATGTCTGAAGATGTTTCCCTGTCAGTGTCTGTCTAATGACATATCTGAAGATGTTTCCCTGTCAGTGTCTGTCTAATGACATGTCTGAAGATGTTTCCCTGTCAGTGTCTGTCTAAACACCTGTCTGAAGATGGTCCCCTGTCAGTGTCTGTCTAATGACATGTCTGAAGATGTTTCCCTGTCAGTGTCTGTCTAAACACCTGTCTGAAGATGTTTCCCTGTCAGTGTCTGTCTAATGACATGTCTGAAGATGTTTCCCTGTCAGTGTCTGTCTAATGACATGTCTGAAGATGTCTGCCTGTCAGTGTCTGTCTAATGGCATGTCTGAAGATGTCTGCCTGTCAGTGTCTGTCTAAACACCTGTCTGAAGATGTTTCCCTGTCAGTGTCTGTCTAAACACCTGTCTGAAGATGTTTCCCTGTCAGTGTCTGTCTAAACACCTGTCTGAAGATGTTTCCCTGTCAGTGTCTGTCTAATGACATGTCTGAAGATGTTTCCCTGTCAGTGTCTGTCTAATGACATGTCTGAAGATGTTTCTCTGTCAGTGTCTGTCTAAACATCTGTCTGAAGATGTTTCTCTGTCAGTGTCTGTCTAAACATCTGTCTGAAGATGTTTCCCTGTCAGTGTCTGTCTGATGACATGTCTGAAGATGTTTCCCTGTCAGTGTCTGTCTAAACACCTGTCTGAAGATGGTCCCCTGTCAGTGTCTGTCTAAACACCTGTCTGAAGATGGTCCCCTGTCAGTGTCTGTCTAAACACCTGTCTGAAGACGTTGCCCTGTCAGTGTCTGTCTAAACACCTGTCTGAAGATGGTCCCCTGTCAGTGTCTGTCTAAACACCTGTCTGAAGATGGTCCCCTGTCAGTGTCTGTCTAAACACCTGTCTGAAGATGGTCCCCTGTCAGTGTCTGTCTAAACACCTGTCTGAAGATGGTCCCCTGTCAGTGTCTGTCTAAACACCTGTCTGAAGACGTTGCCCTGTCAGTGTCTGTCTAATGACATGTCTGAAGATGTTTCCCTGTCTGTGTCTGTTTGAATACCTGTCGTGGTATTTTTTTTTTTTTTTTGTACCAGAGCTTTTTCTCAGTTGAAGACCCATTGTGAACAGTGGTATATTGTTTATACCTAGATATTTTTTGTATGTTGAGATATGTACAGATGTAGCTTGTGTGCGCTAACCATAAAGAGTTTTATGCATGTGTGTGTGAACCATAATGATTATTTCATGTATATGTAGCTTTTAAAGGTTTTGTGCAAACCATAGTAGGTTATGTGTGTGTTGAGTGTAGTGGATTTATGTACTGTGTACAAATCATGTGTTTTAATAGTTTTTTCAAATGCAAGCGAGTGCAGAAAAATGCATCTTTTTAATGTTATTATCTATATTTGAATGTTTGGAAGAAGTAACTATTATTTGAAATGCACACACACACACACACACACACACACACACACACAACATATGTAAGTACATACACACACACACACACACACACACACACACCTGTAAGTACATACACACACACACACACACACACACACACACCACACACACACGAACATTATTGAATGTATCTTTTGAGAGTGGCTGGGTTCAGCTCACCCCTCCCCTGTGGGAGGCAGGAAGGCACACAGCATGGAATCAGCATCTCAGTTTTCCTTTCTCCACATGCTTGGTGCAGTACGCCCCAGTGGGCACGCCCAGGTGCTGAGCTCTTTCAGGATGAATCTCCTTCATACCAGTTTTCTCTGCGAGGAACTTCTTCGTTTCCATCATTCTCTTTGCGTCTTTTTTCCATTTTTTTTTTTTTTTCTTTTTTCTTTTTTACTGTCAACTGGTTTTTTTTTCCACACCTTTGGGGACCATGTTGCTGTCTTATATTCCTGAAGCTCATTGCACTTTTTTTTTTCTTCATAGTCTCGCTTTATGACTAGCCAGCTTTTTTTTTTTCCCCTTAAGTAGAATCTGGTGGTTAGGTACAGGAAAACTTCAGATACAGCACGTTCTGAAGTGTGTGTGTGCCCGTTCAGCCTGTTGAAGTTAGGTGTGGGTTGCTTGTTGGTGTGTTCTTTACTTTTCTTTTTTTTTTTCCTTTCACTGTTCTTTTTCCCCCAGGGTCTGAGACATCGATTTGAAGGGGCACCGCTTGCTGGTGCTGTCACCATATGAATATTCCAGTCATTGATTTTAATGATGTCAGTAGTGAAGCTGCTTTGGTCGTTTGTTGTTGTTTGTCGTTGGTTTGTAGATCATATTTGTCTTTGCTGTGTGTGTGTGTGTGTGGTGTGTGTGTGTGTGTGTGTGTGTGTGTGTGTGTGTGTGTGTGTGTTTACTTGTGTGTGTGTGTGTGTGTATGTGTGTGTGTATATATATATATATATATATCATGAACAATATAAAAATGTCCTTTGAAAATCTAAAAAAGCTCAACCGTCTAGGGAGCAACATCTGTTAAAAAATGTTGTTAAAATGAAATGTTAAAATCAACAAGCTTGTTTCGAGCCTCTTGCCTCTTGCTCTCATCAAGATCCTGATGAGAGCAAGAGGCAAGAGGCTCGAAACAAGCTTGTTGATTTTAATATTTCATTTTAACAATATTTTTTAACATATATATATATATATATATTTGTATGTGTGTTTCAAGATATAACCTTTTCTTTTCCTGCACATGCATTGACGGCCTTGAGGTTGGCTGGACAATAATAATGAAAGGCTAGCACACAAACAAACAAACAAAAAGTCTTATATCTCTGTGCTCACACGGTTGGGGTAATGAAAAGTTTCCTCCAACAAGGTGAAACATCATCTATAGTGCCATCCCTCGTCTGCTGATGTGAAAACTGTCTTGGAACAATACGCTTTTGACTTTTTAAATGAAAATGCAATCACCCTTGCCCATCTCCACCTGTTTGATATTAAAGTGATAGTTTTGCCTTTTTTTGTTTTTAGGTGGTTGTTTATTCAAATGCTGTCTTGCCAGTCCAGTTTTATTAACAACTAGTTTTAAAGTTAATTTGGTTGGTTTAAAAGACAAAATTTGCCATCATTAAATTTGTTGGTATCATTTTGGCTTGGATCTTAGTGAAAGTTCAGTGTTTTGCTTTCTCTCTCTCTCTCTCTCTCTCTCTCTCTCTCTCTCTCTTTCACACACATAAACACACACACACACACACACACACACACACACAAAAACACACACACACACACACACACACACACATAAACACACACACACATAAACACACACAACACACACACACACACACACACACACACACACACACATAAACACACACACACATATTGACATGAACACACACAACACACACACACACACACACACACACACACACACACACACACAGGTAAACAAAAATGTGCAGCGCACACACACATACAAATGTACATACACACCTACACAAGCACACATGCTCATGTGCACATGCATACAAGTATGCTTGTAAACATGTATGTTTCTGTAACACATACACATTCACACGAACACACACACATGCATAAACATGTACACACACACATATCACATATGTGGACAGACGTAAAACTGAAGTACTACTACTACACACACGCACACACACAGAGTTAAGTTTTATTTATTTTGGACTGCAAAATGTTGTTCATGTTTTCATCCAGTACCATACATCGTCACATATTCCGCAGTGTCAGAGGCTAGTTCAAACGCTTACATTAAAGTTTTGAAGTGACTCATGTTCAGCTACTGCTTTCATATGTGCGTGCGTGCGTGTGTGTGTGTGTGTGTGTGTGTGTGTGTGTGAAAAACAAAAGAGACAGGTGCTTATATCAAGTACGTGTTAATAATTTCTTCCGTGTTCAAAATTTTAAGCAGATTGGCAGGAACTGTCAGCACGGCGCAGCGTCTTATCTCCCCTGGCCTTTCTGTGACATGGCTTTTAACTGCAGACTGTATACAGACGAAGCAGGTCGCCCACGACTCTTCAGTGTAGACAGACTTTACTTTGTGTTTATCCCTTTTCCAATGGCGGGTCGTACAAGACCCCATATACTCGTCGAAGAGTTCTCGAGAGCTTTTAGCTCAACCGACGATGCGGGTCGCCCACAACGGCTGCACACCCAAAAATTAATGCGCCAAGGCCTTGCGTAAGGAGTCGAGTATTTACAGACAGGCGCAATTAGATTGTTTTGGGAATGTTTATTGTGTCTGTTACTTGATTCTCCTCATTTTCTTTCAAGCAAGGTACAAGCCAGGTGGTTCCTAGTAGACATGTTAAAAATCGAAGGAATGGGAATTTATGGCAGGCCTCAAAACGCTTACATGGATTATGACTATAGTATGTTAGTGCAAAATCCTAATTGTGGTGTGTGGCCGGCAACCCATACTTGGTGCGCTGCCATGTCCGATAACTGCTGTCTGAAGTTTGTGTTCCCCACATCCCGAAGTGCGTCAAAAAAATGACTGATTTTTTTCTTTCTCTCTCGGTGCATTTGCACCAAAATCGGGCGACAGATAGCTTACACAGATGTTCGACAGATACCCAAATTTTCATGACAATTTTAAATAGTTTGAAGCCATGCAATGATCTTAATGGGCCTCTCAGGGTCATAAACAACCGAGCTAGCATGGTAAAGGTCAAGGATGTTAGTAGTTTAGCTTATTGTATCATCCATTGTTTTTGTTGCTTTAATGTTTAGTTTTGAGATATAACTTCTTTTTTTCAAACAAGATAACTTTCTTTTGAGGATGCTCAGAGACTCAACAGAACAAAAAAGAAGAAAAAAAAGAAGAATAACGTTTCAGTCATAGACCGTCTTCAGAGATGACATCAAAAATGAAAGACAAAAAAGTACGCGAGACAATGACGTATAAAACGTATCATCAAATGAAAGACAAAAAAGTACGTCGAGACAATGACGTATAAAACGTATCATCAATAAAGACAAAAAAGTACGTCGAGACAATGACGTATATAACGTATCATCCGAAGACGGTCTATGACCGAAAGGTTGATGATCTCTTTTCCGTTTTTTTTGTTGTTGTTGTTGTTGTTGTTTTTTTTTACTATTGTAAATCTTCTGAGCATCCTCAAAGATAAGTTTGTATTGTTGAAACTGAAGATCAGCAGTCAAAAGTCATTTGTATATGGGTATATACATTTGAAAAAAAAAAAAATTGTGTCCAGTTTTCCCAACAAGCTCGGCAGATCAGAAAACGGTATGTACGGTCGGTTGGACTTTGCAATGATAAGCATTACATTCGATAAACTTTCTGTGGCTCTGTTTGTTTTGTTGGTGTCTGTGTGTGGCTCTGTTTGTTGGTGTCTGTGTGTGGCTCTCTGTCAGGCTGTTTTTTGTACTCTCAGTTCTTAAAGAACAGGGAGTACTTTACAACGGGAACGAAGAAATGCTGTCTGTGTGTCTGTCCGTGGTCAAAATGTGTTCCACTCGCTCCAGACAAACTTCTGGGCCGATCTTTCTGAAAAGTTTGTAGGTATGTTCATTATGGGTCACGGATGATGCCCGATGTTTTATTTGACCAGACCAGCCGTTACCAACGGCTAGAACGGCCCTAAACGATTTTTCTTCTTTATGGAATATCTGAGTGACGAAATACATTATGACGCATGTTTGACGTCGTCATACCTTATGACGCAAGTTTGAGTGTGAGTTTTTCAGCCCCCCTCCCCCCGTGTATTCAAGATAAACTGGGAGTACGTTTATATGCATCTTTTTCTGTTTTTTATTTATGTTTTTTGGGTTTTTTTTTTTTTTTTTTTTTTTTTTTACCCGTTGTTAGAAGTCTTAGGGATCAATCGGCTGATCAGATAGTAGGAGACCCAAGTTGCTTTGTGCTGTAGACTGTATTTATCAGTAGGTATATCACACGATGCATGTACAGCAAGGGATGGGTATGAAGGTCCAATGACATCATCTATACTTGATTCTCGTAGTTTGTTTGTTTAGACATAGTTTTCTTGTGCTGTAGTTTTAATTTGGCCCGTATTTTGATCTTTTTCTTTTTTTTTTCTGTTTTACTCTTTTGTGTGTGTGTGTGTGTGTGTGTGTGTGTGAGTGTGTGTGTGTGTGTGTGTGTGTGTGTGTGTGTGTGTGTGTGTGTGTGTGTGTGTGTTTCTGGTCCGTAGACATGCACCATTGTTAACAGTTTAAAAGATCATTGAATAATGCTAACTACTCTGCATGCCTGTGCACTTTTGCTTCATACTCAGTTTATCCTGTTTTTTTTTGTTTGTTTTTTTTTTGTGAGCAAAAGACAAAAAATAAATGTTTTTGACAATCGTATGTGTTTTGTGTGTATGGCTTGGCCAGTGTCCGCATGTGTGTGTGTGTGTGTGTGTGTGTGTGTGTGTGTGTGTGTGTGTGTGTGTGTGAGAGAGAGAGAGAGAGAGAGAGAGACTTTAAGTCATTGGTAAGCAAAGCATGATGTAGGATGTAACTCAACGACAAAGATCAAAAACTCTATCCTGGTCACACAGTTGAACTGACCGATACTTTTCCTACAAAGAAGAATCGAGAAGACAGTCTGAGAAACACTCTAGAAAGGCACCAAGAACACAAAGACGAATTTATTATTCAGGAAGATGACAAAACCCTATAACATGTGTATGCAATGGAGTGTGTGCGTTTATATGTGTGTGTGT
>CM065742.1:7001778-7039278 GCA_033310375.1 Conus canariensis | reverse complement strand
TGTGTAATATATTTATGACGTCAGTTCTTTGCTCTGTCCAGTTGCCAAAGATGGATATTACGTAGCTGTATTTTGTTGTTGTTGTTGTTGTTGTTGTTGTTTTTTTTTTTTTTCCTCTTGAAAAAGGCCACGTGGCTGAAAATTTGAAGAGTGGAATTGTGATCTTGTGTACCGTTTTCTTCCCTCTGGAGGACTGTTGCTTTTGCACCTCCTAACAGTTAGGAGCTAGAATAACCACCAAACACCAGCTGTTGTACTGTTTACTGTTCCCTGCCTCACTTCTTTCTCAACCAGCTGTTGTAGTTCACTACAAAAGTACACGGAAAGGACGCCATGACAGGTGATTCGAATTAATGAACCACTCACCCTCACCTCACCTCACCTCAGGCCCATAACTACAGAAGTAGTCGTTGGGGAAACCTGAGGACCGCAGACGCAACCTCCCTTCTCCATCTGTCTCTGTCAGCAACCGCCGGCAGCAGCTCACGTGTATGGAGTCCGGTCCATTCTTTGATGTTCTCATGCCAGTTCTTCCGCTGTCTTCCTCTTCTCCCGCCCTCGATGGTGCCTGGCATGATTGTTTTGGACAGACTGGTGTGTCGAGTGTTGTGCCCAAACCGTATCAGCTTGCGTCTCTTTACAGCTGAAAGGAGAGGTTCCTGAGGTCCAGCAAGGCTCTCAATTCTGCTCCGTACATATTTATTGGTCCTGTGCTCTTTCCAGGAGATTTGAAGGAGCTTCCTCAGGCATTTGCTCTCGAAAGCCTGGATCTTCCTTTCAGTTTCAACCGTCAGTGTCCATGCCTCGCAACCATACAGTACAATGGAGACCACCAGGGCTTTGTAGAGTTTGAATTTTGTGGAGAATCGGATGTTACTTTTCCACTCTCTGTTCAGTTTGGTCATGGCTGTGGTGGCTGTGCCAATACGAATTCTTATTTCTGCTTTGCAGCTTCCATCCTTTGTCAGTGTTGCTCCTACTCCTAGATATTTGAAGTTTCCGACATCTTCCAATTGTTCTCCGTTCATGAAAATAGTGGCATGAACTACTACACTTGTAAAAACGTAGAACAACATCAACGTTTCACTAATATAACAAACAACAATAAAATAACGGGGGAAAGAGGAACGGGGCATTGAGGTGAACTGAAAGACAGGAACCACGCAAAAAGCAATACGAGTACTGACCCACAAACGCCACTGTCTAAATCTTGTAGACGATGCAACCCTGCACAATGTCAACGACCAGTTTCAGTTTCAGTTTCATCAAGGAGGCGTCACTGCGTGCGAACTAGTCTATATACGCTTACACCACATCCGCTAAGTTTTGAGACCACACTACGCATGATTTGAAGCTGATGGATAAATGAGTTAACAACAAAGATGAGACAATTGAAGAAGAGGGTCTCGTGGCTACGACTCAGCGGATGTCTGACCTATGCATTAGCCCAACGAGCTGGTCAGACCTTGAGTGCCTACCTACCATTTTGTGTGTGTGTGTGTGTGTGTGTGTGTGTGTGTGTGTGTGTAGTGGATGTACACGTGTGCGTATGATGTGTGGGCATGGGCCCATGTGTGTGCGTGGGCGCATGTGTGTGTGTGTGTGTGTGTGTGTGTGTGTGTGCGTCAGAGATGTTACACAATGTCAACGAACAGGGGCTGTTCACTTGACGTCGATACGTCAGAGATTTTTGTTTTTGTTTTTGTTTTTTGTATCTTTTTACTCACTAGGCCTTACATGCATGGCGTTATTTGTGAGATTAAAAAAAAATCTTTTAGCTAACACGGACGGGGTCTGAGTCCACATCGTAGATCAGTTCTTATCATCTGCTTGACTCTGTTCAAACACAACGGAACTCAAATGAGTACTACACCAGGGAAGGCCTTGCCTCTTGTTCAAACACAACTGAACTCAAATGAGAACTACTACACCAGCGAAGGCCTTGCCTCTGGTGATGAAAGCATAAGGCTGGATCACTGAATGCTCCGGTAAAAAATAAACATCAAATACTACACAAGCATCCTCTCAGTCTACTCGAACTAGTGTGATTCACAACATGATGTATAATCTTCTTCGAGAGCCTCTATGGATTCAACTCCCAACACATGTTAAAAACCACCAAAATACCGCGCACCACGCATAACAATCTCTCTCTCTCTCTCTCTCTCTCTCTCTCTCGCAGTTTGACTGTGCCAGACGAATCCCGACGAGTTGTTTTTGATACGAAAATGTCTCATCGAGGCTAGAGGTAACGAATCGAGGAAAACATGATAAGTTTGGCTTTATGGAGGGCCCGTATTGGCCTTTTTCAACAACCGGCAAAATGCAAGTCAGGGCATGACTCGATGTCAACTGACATGAGCGACTGGGAGCGACTCAAGTGGGCCGATTTGTGCAGCGCGGTCGCGGTGACGGTGAGCGCCTTCTTTCTAGCGAACAGTCTGTTCAGAAACATCCTCGCCGCATGCACTGAAGGGAATACAGTGATAAATCTGGGCACCGATCTCCCACACAAAAAAAATGACTGTGTCTTACGCAAATTTCTCAATGTTCGGTGACACGGTGAGTCCATCTTTCATCACCTATGTTGACAATGTGTGCTATCAATGTTTATGGGTCACTTCGGCGGTTGATTGAAGAAAGACTTCTCAGGTGGAGACATTTTGGAAAACCCTGGGCCTAACACACCAAATCAGTCATGTGGTTCAACTAGCCATACGAAAAGGGGGGCCCAGAGTCTAAAACAAGATCGGGACGGAATCGGACATGAAGCGGCAACAGAAATTATGGACATGCTTCGCACACAGAGAGAAGAAATTTAAACAGCACAACGATAAAATTCGACAGGAGCTTCAAGAGATAAAAACACAGATAAGTAATGTTTCAAATAAGTGTGAAGAAATTAACCAAAGATGCGACCAAATTGAACGAGATAACAGTCAGTTATCAGTGACGGTGACAGAAATAGCGCAGGATGTTAATCATCTTAAAACGGAAATGCAGGAGGGAAAAAGGAACAAACAGAAACTGTCCGCTTCAGTGGATGATATGCAGGGGTCCGCTTCAGTGGATGATATGCAGGGACAAATGACTAAGCTACAAGAAGAGATGGATAGGCTGGAAAACTGTCCGCTTCAGTGGATGATATGCAGGGACAGATGACTAAGCTACAAGGTGAGATAGATAGGCTGGAAAACTGTCCGCTTCAGTGGATGATATGCAGGGACAGATGACTAAGCTACAAGTGAGATAGATAGGCTGGAAAACTGTCCGCTTCAGTGGATGATATGCAGGGACAGATGACTAAGCTACAAGAAGAGGTAGATAGGCTGGAAAACTGTCCGCTTCAGTGGATGATATGCAGGGACAGATGACTAAGCTACAAGAAGAGGTAGATAGGCTGGAAAACTGTCCGCTTCAGTGGATGATATGCAGGGACAGATGACTAAGCTACAAGTGAGATAGATAGGCTGGAAAACTGTCCGCTTCAGTGGATGATATGCAGGGACGGATGACTAAGCTACAAGTGAGACAGATAGGCTGGAAAACTTTTCAAGAAGGGATAATCTCAGATTTTTCGGTATACCAAATAGCGCAGAGCATGGAGATTTCGATTCATGTACAGAAGCTGTGGTAGAAGTGTTGAACAGTGTAGGAGGAGGGAGAACATGGAGGAATACCGATATTGTCCGTGCACACCGTGTGGGCCGTTCCCTTTACGGTCCGCAACCCATGATCGTGAAGATGGGTAACTGGAAAGATAAGGTGGAGCTTTTGAGGGACAGGGGTCTTCGAGAAAAGCTGGCAAAGGCAGGGGTGAAAATGTCGAATGATTTAACAAGAAGACAGGCTCAGATTGTGGCACAGGCCAGGAAAGAAAATAAAGCAGCCTTTTTTGTGAAAGGGAAGTTGACTGTGACAGACAGACGGACAGTTTGGAAACGGGCGGTCTGTGACGGAAAGGTGTGAACAGGATGGAGCGAGGGAGGTTCCCACTGGAGGTGTTGGCATCGGTGTGTGTGGACTTCTTCCTCAGGGTCAGCAGCATGACGTCAGTTCCGACACCGTTGGTTCATTTGGGCTGGGACATTCTGGCCGTGGCTTTGAGGGAGGGGGGGGGGGGGGGGGGGGCGGGTACCGCTCGCGGAGAGGGTGGCGTTTCTTCACCGGAGTCCTGTGGCGCTGGACTGGGGATGTCCCCACCTTGTGACCGGTGCCTGCCGGCGGTGTCGGCTGTCGGTGGCAGAGAGAGCAGGACTGATTCACGCGGCGGTGGGCCACGCGCGGACTGTGGGCCACCCGCTCCGGCGCCAGCGACTCGACAAGCCAGCATGCAGAAATTCTTGGCGGGACAGGGAAACACTGGGACTTCGGGAAATCGTCGTGCCCTTCGCTCTAACATGACTGAACCATAGGACCGGCAGAACCAACAGGCACCTTCAGAAATATCCTTTCTAAATTACAATATTGAAAATTTATTAAACAAATTAAATGATGTCTCGTTTAGTAATTATCTGGTCAGGTTTGATTTTCTTTGCCTAACAGAGACTTTTATTGGTAACAATTTTGACTACGAGTCTATTTTTCCGAATTATGTGAAGTTTTCTGCATCAGCAAAAAAATTAAGCACACATGGTAGAAATTCGGGGGGGGGGGGGGGGGGGGGGGGGGGGGGGGGGGGGCGTTCTTGTTATGATTAAGAACAAATTCAAACAATTCATTTAACAAATAGATATAGATTGTAATAACACAATTGTGATTAGAATTGATAAATGCCTATTTGGGACTAGCAAGGATATCATACTGGTAGCATGCTACATAGTACCAGAAGGCGGACCGTTTTATGAACATTTGGACTTAAAGGATGGCATCTTGATATTAGAAGAAGCATTGTTACAAAACATACAGACAGATGACGTGATGATCATTATGTGTGGTGACTTGAATGCCAGATCGTCTGATGAACAACCTGCTCTAGAAAATGTGGCAAACTATGCACGGGATATGACTGATGATGACGATGATGATATGAACATGTGTGATGAAACAGTTAGACGTTCTCAAGATTCTGCTTTAAACAAGTTTGGAAAGTCTCTGTTGGACATGTGTTTTATGCTGGATCTTTATATTCTAAATGGATTTTGTGCAGGGGATAGGGAGGGCCATTTCACTTTTGTGTCTCAGCAAGGTAGTAGTGTGGTGGATTATTTTCTAGTATCAGAAGAGTTATATAACAAATGTGATTTGAACATTGGGACTGAGTTGTTTTCTTGGCACCTGCCTCTAGAAATGAAATAGGTAAGTGGAATGAGGAAAAAGAAATGGCCTTCAAATGGCAGCCAGAGGAAAAAGTAGTCTGGTGTGAAGAAAGTGCCCAGCATTACAGAAATGAACTGGAATCAGAAGAGTTCATAGACTGTATAGAAAGAGCAAAAGAATGTATGACCGTAGATTTGAATGAAAGTGTTGAACTTTTTGTCAAGGGTCTGTATAGTGCAGCAGCATGTATGGTAAGGAAAGTGTCTGGCAGGAGGAAAGAACATGAGGATTGGTTCGACAATGAATGTAAGAAGAAAAAAAAAATTGTGAAAAGATATTTTCAGTGTTTTAGAAGGGCGAAATTACCAGATTATAAACAACAAATGAAGGATCTATATGTGAAAGAAAGAAAGGAATACACTGAAAGGAAAAGAATGAAGAGAACGGAGTTTGATGAAAGCAGAATACAGAAACTGAAAGATTCAATGAACGACTCTAAAGTATTCTGGAATACAATTAGAACGGTGGACAGGAAAGCAATGGTTTATAACGAAATATCATCCAGCCAATGGTATGATCATTTTTTCATTGTTTTTAATAATTTTGAAAATATAACCCATACAGAGGAAGATGAAAACAGAGACATGGAGCAAGAAACTTTCCAACCTCTGTTCAATGACGCTATAACCACACAGGAAGTTTTGCAAGGTATAAGACATTTGAAAAATGGAAAGAGTGCTGGAGTAGATAAAATTAGTAGTGAAATGCTGAAAAATAGTAACCATTTAGTTATTGAATTTCTGGTGTCACTACTCAACCTTTTATTTGAAAATGAAACATTTCCACACGAATGGTCCAAATCAACCATTGTCCCAATTTATAAAAAAGGGGATGCAAACAATGCCGATAACTATAGAGGTGTGGTTTTGACGAGTGTAGTTAGTAAGGTATATACGTATATTATAAATAAAAGACTCTCAAACTGGGCAGATAGGGAGAAAAAAATAATTGAAGAACAGGCTGGATTTCGGGCAGGGTACAGTACCATGGATCATATTTTTACATTGTACGCTCTAGTTGAAAAATATCTTTTGAAAAATACAAAATTCTATGTAGCGTTCGTAGACTTCAGGAAAGCGTTCGATTCGATTAATAGAAACATTTTATGGAGCATTTTGAGGAAATCTGGCATAAATGGAAAACTTTTTCAGGCACTTCGAGGGATTTATAACACCGTTCTAGCATCTGTTCGGGATAAATCACTCTACTCAGATTTTTTCCAATGTCCACGTAGAGTAAAACAAGGCTGTCTTTTGAGCCCTATTATGTTTTCTTTCTTTATAAATGAATTGGCCATAGAAATTTCTAAAAAAGGGAGACATGGAATTCAGATTATACCTGGGACCTATGAGCTATTTCTTATGCTATTTGCCGACGATGTAATTCTGTTATCTGATACTCCACTGGTTTACAATCACAGATAAACGCCCAGAAAGAAGAAGCAGATAGGATTAACCTAACTGCAAATTTAGATAAGACTAATATTATAGTATTTAGGAAAGGAGGTCACTTGTCAAGAAGAGAAATATGGTGGTATGGTAATCTGGAAGTGAAGGTGACAAACTGTTATAAGTATTTAGGTATGTTTTTTACAACTAAGCTGAGCCTAAATGTAGGGTGGGTTGAAACTAGTCATAAAGGGAAAAGAGGAGTCATTGCAATCCTAAAAACAATGAGGAAACTACGGTCAGTTGATTTGTCACTGTTTTTGAAATTGTTCGATTCACAAATTAAGCCATTGTTGTTGTATGCGTCTGAAATATGGGGACTTCATCAGAATGAACATATGGAAAAAATGCATCTTTTTGGTATAAAACGTTTTCTTAATGTGCCTTTACACACATCTAATTAGATGATGTATGGTGAAATGGGGCGATATCCGCTGTATATCCACGCCTACGTAAAATGTATTAAATATTGGTTAAGACTTGTCAAATTACCAGAGTCCAGATTATGTAAACAAGCGTATCTGATGTTAAAACAGCAACTAGATAGGGAAAACTGAACTGGTTAAGTAAGGTTAGAAAAGTTTTGAATGAATACGGATATGGTATAGTATGGCTGAATGAGGGAGTAGGAGACGAGTACATCTTTTTGTCAGAATTTAAGGATCGATTGATCTCCTGTTTCAAACAAAACTGGCACTCAAATTTAGAAGATAATAGTATATATTCATGGTATCTTTCATTTAAAAGCTATGTGGAACCAGAGAAATATTTGTTAACAATTCCAAACAAGTGGCATAAAGATATCTTTGTAAGATTTCGAACAAGAACACTGGGTTTGTATGCTAACAGGAGATGGCTTTCCGTCGAAAATATTGACAAGTGTCCTGTCTGCTTAGAAGAAAATGTCCGTGAAGACGAAATTCATTTTGTATTTCACTGTGCTGCTTATGCCAGCATTAGACAAAAATGTGCTTTGTTCTATATGCCCATGGCTGCACAACAAAACCTTAAAACCATGCTTTCTTCTGAAAGGAGTGGGGGGGGGGGGGGAGGGATGGATGAAATGGTTACAAGGAGAGAGAGAGAGAGAAGGGGGGGGGGGGGGGGGATAATAGAGCCGAAAAGGGTAAAAATTTTACACAGACAGAAATATGTCAAGCGTGTGAGTATAGAACGTATAGGTTGAGAACGAAGGGAGAGAGAGAGAGAGAGAGAGAGAGAGAGGAGGGGGGACGGGGGAGATGGTGGGGGCGCGAGCGGTTACACGGGCGGGGGGGGGGGGGGGGGGGTATAATAATCAAGAGAGACTCACGTGGAGGGTTAGGAGAAAGATGAGATCTTGTCGATGAGAATAAAGACGTCTGGGTGTGGTGGGATTGGGAAACTCATGGACGATTAGTCTTCAGTGTTCGGCTTGACTAAATCAACATGTCAGTGGGCCCACTACGCATCTCTCCCTGATCGAAGTGTATGGCAAATCTCTTCTTTGAAACTGGAGGTGCGGGATTTCGAGCACGGTGTGTGTGTGTGTGCGTGCGTGCGTGCGTGCGTGTGCGTGTGTGTGTGTGTGTGTGTGTGTGTGTGTGTGTGTGTGTTGTGTGCTGAGCGGGGAGGGTGCAAGGTGGGGGTGCGGGTGGGGGATCTCACCAATTTAAAAAACTGAGTCTTCAAACTAATCATTTTTCAGTGGACTGGATTCATCAGTTTGAATGTCATCAAGGGGTGTCACCGCGTGCAGACAAAAAAAAAAAAAAAAAAAAAAAAAAAAAAAAAAAATCGCCCCACACCGCATTTGCTAAGTGATCAGACTACTGTGAGCAGAGGGTACAGATATATATCAAAATGAATAACAACATTGCGCTGTCTCTCTCTCTCTCTCTCTCTCTCTCTCTCTCTCTCTCTCTCTCTCTCTCTCTCGTGTGCGTGTGTGTGTGTGTGTGTGTGTGTGTGTGTGTGTGTGTGTGTGTGTGTGTGTACGCGCGCGCGTGAGTGTGCGTGCGTCTGTTAATGCGCATGTTTATCGATATGTGTGTTTATGCCTGTGCATGTGGACGTACGTGCGTGTGTGAGTATGATAAAATGTGTGTAACTGATGTTCAGAAGATGGTCCGTGTTAGATTACAGATGAATACAAAAATAAGTGTTTTAAAGGAGTGGAATTAATTATCAATGAGTGAAGATGGGGCTCACACACGTTAAGTTAACATAGCAGTCAGATGTACTGTACGTCTGCGTGCACACACAATCATTATATACATACAAGCACGCGCACATATCCAAGCTTGTGGATGGGTGTGCGTGCACCCACGTAAACGTATTCATTCTCTTGTTAAATTTCTGTTTAGTACCCACAAGAAAAGATGGTCAAAGGAGGGTCAAAGAGGGTCAAAGATGGGGCCCACACACTGTGCATTATGTTGACATCAGAATCATCGTATCATAGTGGATGAGTTTCCATTATGGCCTAGACGTTGCCACGATGCTACTCAAAGAACATAAGCATTATATGAGAACTTTGGGGGGAATATTTCTGATTGAGTTTTTAATGCTTGTGACGGACCGTTTCCCGTCCAGTCACAAATTTTCATGCAACCGTGCTAACCGGAAGGTAGTCGTCTGGAAGCCGGTTGAAAAGTTTACCTGACTGCTGCTCACCTGCGCTCTGTTAAAGCCGGGTGAGCGGAAACGGTTAGGCAGTCTCTGCAGTGATTCAGGCAACGCAACTACCCAGAAGGCCGAAGAGGGACTCCATCTAGTTTTGGTGGCAGTCAGGTATTTATCATTCAGTGTTTATTTGCTCCAGGGGCCAACAGACTGAGTCGCACTTTATTTTATGTTATTTTATTTTACTTTTTAACATGCGCGCTGGTGACCTACTCGTTTTTGAGTAAACCAGTATTTTAGGAAGAAGAAGAAGGATTTATTAGCAAACCGAAACCGTATTCCCGTTTAGGAGCGACTGAAACTTCCTCAGCGCACTGTGAAAGTTTTGTTTAGAAAAAAAGTATTTGTTGTGTTCTGTTAGCCTATGACTTGATAAGGTAGCAAAACAAAATTATTTCGGAAAACATGAATAGATGAAGTGAGTGTTAAAGGAAGTGCTCTTCAGAAAAAAAAAAAATTGTTTATTCTGTGACTTAACTAGTTATGAACTTCATGATGAAAAAAAAGAGATGTTGATTTTTGATGTGGATGAGTATTTAACTCACTCTTGATATGAATATTGAATAGTTGTGTGTTGGTAAACAAGAGTGTGTGGAAATCTTTCCCTTACATATATTGAAGTAAATGAATCTTTTGAAGAAAGAAACCTTCTAAAATGTGGTGATTATATGAAATGAACAATTTTGTCACGATGAAAGACATTTATAGATTGATGAAAAGTAATCATTAATTGTGTGTAATGAATTGTATTCGTGGTTTATTGAAGAGGGTCTAGGTGGGAATCCTTTTCCAATTTGGAAAACTAGATTCTGAAAGGTTTATATTGAAATCCTTTCCTGTGTAGTACTGTGATTCCGGAAAAGGGAATGTAGTAGTGTTATGATTCCGGAAAAGGGAATGTTGTAGTGTTATGATTCCGGAAAAGGGAATGTTGTAGTGTTATGATTCCGGAAAAGGGAATGTAGTAGGGTTATGATTCCGGAAAAGGGAATGTTGTAGTGTTATGATTCCGGAAAAGGGAATGTTGTAGTGTTGAAGAAAGAATATGCTGATGTTTGTCCCAAGTTCTAGTGAAATGTAATGTGGCTAATGAATATGAATGTAGCCGTGATTGCAATGAATAGTAGCCATGATAATCAAGGTAGTTGATCAGTTTCCCCCAGGTAGAAGTGTACCCTGGACTGAAAGGGACTGGCTGCCACTGTCTGAGGGCCGGGGCCGTAGCTGTGTCTACCCCTTGTTCTCCACCCTGTGTCGGTGTTGAGAGATCCGCCTGAGTGCCGACAACTACCCTACCTGCCATTTTCTGAGGGTCGGGGCCGTAGCTGCGTCTACCCCCTTGTTCTCCACCTTGTGTCGGTGTTGAGAGGCCGGCCTGAGTGCCGACAACTACCCTACCTGCCACTGCGCCCGGGACCGACTACCCGCTGAGCCAGTTGGGCAGAGAACTAGTAAACAGGCATTCTGGCTCACCCCTCCGCCAGCTCCAACCGGCTAAAGCCGGTTTCGCTGTTGCTCCGGCGGGTTACCCAGAATGCCTGTTTACTAGTTCTCTAATAGTAAACACTTTACAAACATACATAATGTGTAGGATTATCTGTTTTTAATACTAATTTACTAAACTTTTGAGACTTAAGTTTTTGCTTAATCCTTTGTTTTTCTTGATCGTTTTCAATAACATCATTTTCACGCATACATTCATCAAATGCGTCTCTGTCTTTCATGTGGAATAAAACTACAGTCTTTAATTGCTCTCTAAAGTCTTTTAAAACTGAGTTATATTTTTGACATAAAATCCACACACTTATCCTAGCATGTCTTCCACTGAAAGCCAGTTTTGACAAAGCGTTTCTTTTTTTGACTATATCCTTTTCTGCTGAACAATCATCTATAATAAATAATGTCTGAGTTCCTTCAAACTGTCTATAAAAGTGTTCTAAACACTCACTCAGTTTATTGCTAGGATCAACTAAATAGATTTCATCATCTGTCCATATAAACCTTCTGTCGTGATATGCTTTGTTCCACTTTAATGTTGGACAGAAAATTACTATATGATCAAAATTATAACGATAAACTGTTTGTAATAGGTCGAGGACAAATATTGTTTTTCCACAGCCAGTCTGTCCACAAATCAATGAACAATGAGGGGTTTTTGTCATAAAGTTTAACATCGGCATTGACACCATAGTTTTATAACAGAATTTAATTTACACCAGTTAGTGTTGTTATCATACTCTCTGTCAAAACTTGTTCAGTATAATAAAACCCTATAAGGCCCAAATGTGTAAGATTAATCCAGTTCAGTTCTGTAAGATCGTTTCTATTTAGACTAATATCAATTTTGTTGCTTGTTGTTATGACCTTAATATCCTCGCCATTGTAAAGAACGACGACAGTAACTTTAAGTTTGTCAACGTCTAAGTTTTGCCAGCTAATAAGAATTCCTTTCATAAGATTGTCACTGACGCCAGAGCTCCATTTCTTGCCTCATCTTTTAAGACAGAAATTTTAAATATCATTGTGAACGTGTCTCCTAATTTTGTGCGTGGAATGAACTGTAATTTTGTAGAAGCTTTCTTTAAAACCGATTCTCTTCTGTGGAGGATGTACTGTTTGTCCCCAAACGGCTTTATTTCGATCTCTTTCCGACTGTTGTCCTCTGGCATAAGACTTACATGTAAAGGGCCAGAGTTCAATGCTTTTCTGAAACTTTTTTGGCGGTCAAAAAATGTAAATGGGCTTAAGAATTCAAATTTTATGTCCCATTCTAAATATGGTTCTAAGTGCCATTTGTTGTCAGTTTTTCGAACTATTTTATATTCATACTGACCCGCATTATTTGCTTCTACATTGCGTAGTTGTTCTAGTTTAGGAAACCTTTTGTTGTCGTCAACCTCTTTGCGCTTATAATAACCATCTTTAGTGTACTCAAAACCATATAAAGTGCCTATCTCACCGTTTTGTTCAAAGTCCTCAACGTCTGCAAGGTCTTTTAATTCTAAAGTTACACACCTCTCAGGCGCTAATGTAACTCCCGATTCTTCTGGTCCACGTGACATTTTTTAAAACAACGTATTATTTTATTTCTAAAACAATGTGCAGGTTATCACATTTTACGACTTTCCCTGTTTTATCTGTGATCTTTATATTAAATGATCTGACCCTCCCACAAGCTAATCTTTTAAACTGTAAATTAGGGAATTGTATAATTTCATAATCGCAATATGCAGCTTTCCCTGATGGAAGAGCTCTTAAAACAGTTGAGGGCCTTCCATCATATAAGTTTTCATCAGTGCTCAGCTCGTCCAAATGAACATAGAGTAATGAATGTAATGCAAGATCGAGCGGATATTCTCCCTCATAAGTAGTTTTGTCTGATGTAACTCTAAAACTATGAATGCCTCGATTGTCAGTTGCAAAGCCTAACATTTTAGCTAGCTCTCCATCAAAATAGTAACCTACTTCTTCTTCAGGTTTGAATGCTAACATTATTTTCAAATTTGCATTGTTAAGTTTGAGAGTAATGTCGAAGTTACTCATTGCTTCTTTTAGCGAGCAAAACCCGTAATAACCATCAGGTATGGTTAACTGGCTAACTAAGTTTCCTCTATTATCATA
The DNA here is from genome assembly GCA_033310375.1 of Conus canariensis. Classification (NCBI taxonomy): domain Eukaryota; kingdom Metazoa; phylum Mollusca; class Gastropoda; order Neogastropoda; family Conidae; genus Conus; species Conus canariensis. Next base: position 7,026,226 of record CM065742.1, on the reverse strand, counting down.
TTTTTTAATCTTATTATTTTCCTTGGATTCAGTTATATTAAACCATACGACTTTGTAGAATATTTCATGGAGTGCGACCCTTTGGGTTCCGCATTCATTATCAATAGCATATTCTAAAAACGAAGGACTGTCTTGAGCTGTTATTGTTACAAACATTTTTAAAACAATTTAAAAATGAGTGCATTCAAATATACTAATGCAAAATATTCTGTTGGGCCGCACTACAATCTTAAAAATATAACAACTGATACCCTCGACATTTCTGTGACTCAGTCTGACGCCTTTCAAGTAAAGGTTAGTACTCCATTAAGCAGATATCTTAACCCTCCTATTAAAAAAGACTACATCGCGAAAGTGTGGTTCAGTCATCCGATGCAGTTTTATCAGAACCAGTTAAACTTTGTTGTGTTTTGTGCATCAACTGGGTGTGGAGTGTCGTATGCTGATCATTTAAATCATCCTGATCCTTTGGTGAGGTCAGTGTATAGATTTCATTTTTATTACACCTTCAGACGTATTTTATCTGAACTGCAAGCGCCATTACCAAATGACAAAACGTTTAATCCATTCAGCAACAGAATAGATTACAAGGCTTTTGAAAGGATCTGTAACGAATTTGATATTGACCCAAAGACAGACTTTAGACAAAAGTTGGATCTTAATCATGGTTTAGGCACCCTTTATTTTTGGGGCGTGCACAGAAAGTATAACTATGATTGGAATCCTCCTTACACATCTTTCTCTTCAGGCACAACTGTTCACCTCGGGTCCATAGAGCAAGAGCATAAAACAGCGTGGACAACATTTATTTTAGACACTTCTAAGGGCCTAACTAGAGCGGGAATAGAACGAATAAACGACTCCATTCGTACTTATGTTTGGTGTTTGCTAGGTTCGCAAGCACAGGCAAGATCTAACATAACTGATCCTTCTACTGGCTTTGATGCACAAAAACAGTACTTGGCAAATTTAGAGGACGCCATTAATTCTGCAATTGATTTGCCTTCAAGTATTAAAAGGTACCAAAATGTTTTACAATTTGCAAGATCGAAAGTAGACTTTGCTGTCGGCACTGGTTTATACATGCTGCCTTCTGACCTCAGACTTCAGATAGGAACAATAATAAACTATAATAATGAAATCCTTGTTGCAGGAAATGAACAGAAGGTTGGACAAAACGACATAAATTCTGAGCCAGTAATATTACAAACAATAAAAAAACAAGATGGCCCCCCAAGAATAAGTCATCCAATCCCCGTGGCCCAAAGCCCAAAGGCCATTGAAGACGCGCGTGATGACCATGAATATGAAAAGACAGCACTTGCTTTTGGATTAACTGCCCTAGGATTACTTGGTCTTTATCTTACTAAAGAGTAACCCAACTATTAAGACAACTAATGTCCATAAGTGCTCAGCCATAAAGCCAACTACTTTACTTGCAGTAGACAAAAGCCAGCTAACGATCCCCCCTATTATACCAGGCAAAGAATCTATTGCCTTACTGGCTAATTTTTTTAGCAAGTTTGCAAGGTGATCGAGTTGTTCTTTTACCCATGATTTATCTGATGACGGAGTTGGCGGGCCTGGCGGCACTGCTCCCCCACCACCGCCGCCTGTAATAGCCATCACCAGTGTACTTATTGCAAATCCTAAGGCTGTTATAACACTTGCTAATGTGACACCTTGCTCTCTAAACAGTGTTCTTATTCGTTCTGCTAACGTTGTGTCTTCATATAAAATTCTTTGGATAGTTTCTCTTATTCTGCTCACTTGAGTTCTTAATTGTTCTCGGTTAGTAGACAACACTTCTAGTCTTGCTGATCTCTCTTGTTCAAGATCTTTTAGTCTTTGTGTTATTCTTTCTTTAACACCAGGCCCTAAGTTGTGGTCATCAGCCTCAACTAGTTTTTCTTTTTCTCTTTTTATATGCTCATCTAGTTCACCCAGTTTTGCTAAATTGTTTGTTAATTCGCCTCTGATGCTTCTCAAAGCATGATTAAGGGCCGTTATTTCTCTCATAGGTAGCGGCGGATCGTGCATAGTTTTTAATGCTGTTTCTTCTGAAAAACTGGTTTCTGCTTCTATTGCTTGTATTATTTCGTCTGCTGTTTGATTTAAATCTTTAAGTTCTGTGTTTTGCATTCGGTTATCTGTTGGGAGTTCTTGTAGTGTGTTTTGAAGTTTAGCAACTGCCTCACTGTCTAATCTTCGCGGTTTAGCAATGCCAAGGCGATTTTGATCGCTAACACTGAGCCTTTGTCTAATTGTAGTCTTTGCTAAAAACTTTGATGGGTCTGGTTTAGATGTAAGCTGTACAGGTTGTCCTTGCTCGTTTTTAAAAAACAAATGGTCATCTTTTGTTTCAAAATCATTAGGGTCTATAAATTCGGGAGGTTCTTGGCCTAAACTTTGATAAAATGATTTGACCTTACTTTCTGTTAATTCACGCCGCAATGATTGTAATGGATGGGTCAAAGGAGTCATTTCACTCATGTCGTCTCCAGGATCAAAAACATCATAATCTTCTTCACCTTCAATGCCTGCCATGGTTTTAAATAATTAACTTTTTATTTTGTTTTATAAAAAAATGTCACAAGCATATGGCTCAATTCTTGACCCGCATAGAAGACTGAAAGAGCCCTTTGGCGTGAAGGGAAATAAACAGAATATTATTGTTCCAAATAATCCATCTACTATTGATTCAGATCAAATTCTTACTGTTAAATTTCCAGACCTAGGAGCTGATGAAGTAATTGTGCCGGGATCTGCACGGCTTACTTTCAAAATAGAACTTGATTCAGCAACAGACGCAAACAGGACAGTTGTACAGAATTTGGGACGGGCAATCGTTAAGAAAATTTCTATAAAACTTGAGGGGCAAGAAATTTTTCTTTACACAATGCAGACATATTTCTAATCTATTGTGATCTATGGCTAACCGCGAATGAAAGGGCTGACCTCGCGTTTCAAGGAATCGAAAGTGATGAAGCACTAAAACACAGAATAGACGCCGAAGATGCTAAAGACGGTAACAAGCCCGAAGCTGTAAATTTTGCGTATGGAAATCGCTTTTCCATCCCCTTGGATTTTGAGTTATTAAGCGCGCATGCGCCATACTTTCAAGGAGCATTAAAAGACAGATTGTCATATGAACTAACTTTTAATGAATACAAACGTGTCATTAAATCTACAGACACTGATTCTAAGTACAGCATTTTCGACATCTCGTTAGAGTTTGACATTGTTAGCAACCCTAACTTAGCAAGGCTGATTGAGCAACAATATCAGTCACGATTAGCAATATTTTACGAAAGAGTGATTCATCATACTACATATCCTAAACGCAGGGCAGACACTATATGGAATTTTAGTTTTAGTGCTGCAGCAAGATCCCTTAAAGGTATTTTATTGCTGTGTGAAGATGAAGAACCATACCAAAGACAAAGTGAAAAGTTTATCAATCCTAAAATCACGAAAGTACAATGTTCAATTGAGGGTAGTCCTAACCAAGTCTACGGTAGTGGGCTTAAACCTTATCATCATTTTGATGAAATAAGAAAATATTTTGGAGGCGGGAGGTGTAGAAATCCAACAGTAGACCTTGTGTCTAAAGATCTACACCTTCACAATGTTAGACTTGATGATTATTTAACAACGAAATACGGTTTATGGATTGACCTAAGGTCGACAGAGGATAATCAGTTGCATGGAAGTGGGAGAAACAGTTAAAGACGTAATAAACATTCAAATTGATAAAGAAAAAGAGAGTGATAAACCACTTAATGTATATTTGTTTTTAATATATGATGCGCAGCTGAATATTCAAGATAACAGATTAAAAGATATCCAATACTAAATTATTTTTATTTTTAAAAAAAGCATGTCTGTTCAGGTTTATCCAAAAGTGCCCAAAGAAGAGAACTCTGTTGCTGTAGACATAAAAACTTTCAGATTAACAAACATAACACAAATGCAAACCCAACTAGAGCAGGACCTTTCAAAATACAGTAAAACCAAACGAAGGTATTCTGCTGTCTTTAATACTGTTACATATGTTAATACTGGAGCATCGATCACTAGTGCTTTAACAGCAGGAACAAGTGTAGGTCTCTTAGCAACAGGCATAGGTGCACCGGCAGCTTTACCTCTAGGCGGTTTGTCTTTAACTCTTGGCCTGTGTTCATTGGCTGTAAGTGCTGTCAGCAAAAAAATAAAAGCTAAACTCCAAAAGCACACAGCTATGGTTCAACTAATAACAGCTAAACTTAGTTCCTTCAAACTGACAATAATAAAGCACTTGCCGACTCGAACATCACGGATGAAGAATTTAGTCGCCTACAGGCTGATTTTGAGGACTACAAAAGACAAAAGTTTGATCTTCAAAGAAAGGCAAGGGCAACTTTTTCTCAACAACCAGACACCGACCAGATAAAAAAGGAATGCTTAAAAAAAGTAAACGAAACATTAAACTCTGTTCTAAACAGCTCACATTAACAACTCCAAAGGGCGTTTATACTTTAGTTTACGAGTCCAAGCACAAAAAGACCGTTGATATTGATTCTGATTAAGACGACTTTGGAGTCGATGTATTTTTTAAATTTAAATAAATATGTTGAGTTAGAAAAGAAACTCAGCATGGATAAGATATATGAAGGTTCAGATGAATTGTTTGAAGCAATGTTCGAGGAAGAGCGTTTGTCAAAAGCTTTAAATGAGGTCGTTTTAGAAGTTATTGATCCAACAAACGTGGAGGCAAGCGTTGTACATGCTATTTCTCAAGTTCCAAGTAAACTAACAATAAACCCTCCAGTTAAAGTAAGGGTAGTTGTTTTAATCGACTATATAACAATAAACGAAGAAAATCTAGAAGTCTGGGTCTCAACTAAACAGCAGACTATTCTTTCTTATAATGACTTAACGCCTGATTGGGCAGAACAACTTCTTACTCAGTTTAATGAAGCCTCTGAAGCAGCTAAAATGAGAGGCTCTGGTTGGTCAGAGGGTGAAGTCCTAGACATCAGATTAAGACAAGCTAAGTATGAGCCAATTGTAGGCAAGTCTTACATTCCACTGCCTCCAACATTAGTTGCAAAACGAGCAGTTCTGAACATAAAGAATTTAGACGACAAATGTTTTATGTGGTGCGTTCTTGCTAGGCTGCATCACGTTGCCAAAAATGCAGAGAGAGTATCTAACTATTTGCAGTGGGCTAAGGATCTTAACTTTAACGGCCTTGAATTTCCTATGGCTGTAGACAAAATTGATCAGTTTGAAGAACAGAATCTCCCAATAACTGTTAATGTCTACACATGGTCTGAAGAAACCAACCTTCTACCCATTAGAGTGTCTAAGAACAGCCCATCAATAGGCGAACCAACCAAACATCATGTAGACTTACTCCTGATGTCCAGCCATTCAGGATTGCATTACACGCTGATACGCACAATGAGTAGATTACTAGTGCATACTACAAAACACCATAGCAAACAAGAATTTTGTAGAAAATGTTTAACAAGAATTCCATCCGTTCAAGCTGCGATGTGAACATGTAAAACATTGTCTTAGTCCAGTTGACTGCAATACAGAAACTAATTATGCCAAGAGAAGGCAGTAAGGTTAGTTTTAAGAATTACAAAAAACTCCAGAGGTCGCCATACGTTGTTTACGCAGACTTTGAATCGCTTATTGTTCCTTATGAAGGGCCAACCCTGCAGAAACTTCCAAAAACAGTTTTAATGAGTAATCATCAGATTTGTTCGTTTGCTTTCATCATTGTCAGGTCGGATGGCGCCCATTCAGAGCCAGAATTATATAGAGGACCTAATGCGGCTAGTAGATTTTTACAGCGCATGCAGCAAGTGCGTAATGCTTGTTCTAATAATCTGAATTTATCTGAAATCATGATGACGCCCGAAGACCAACAAAAATATGACTCAGCCACTCACTGTTGGATTTGTGGGGCAGCCTTAATGGCTGCCAGTTTAAATCCAACAGTAAGAGACCATGATCACATTAGCGGAAAGTTTAGAGGAGCAGCGCATAACAATTGCAATCTTCAACTAAAGTTTGATCCTAGGACTTGGAGACTTCCTATATTCTTTCATAACTTGCGAGGTTACTACTCTCATCTTATATTGCAAGCAGTAACTAGCGCCTTTAGGGTGTCATGCATTGCGCAGTCATCAGAAAAGTACATGTGTTTCACTTTAAATAATTTATCTTTTTATGACTCTATGCAACACCTGATGGGTTCATTAGAGTCACTGGCGGGATCCTTAAAGTCCTGCCCAATACAGAACACTATTTTGACCCAACTCTTGTTAGAAAGGGCGTTTATCCTTATGAGTACATGAACAGCTGGGAAAGGTTTGACGAAGATACACTTCCGCCTAAAGGCGCGTTCTTTTCTAGTCTTAGAGGAAAGGACATCAGTGATTCTGATTACCAGCATGCTCAAGAAGCGTGGCAGAAGTTAGAGTGTAAAACGATGGGAGACTATCATGATTCCTATTTAATGGCGGATACCTGTTTGTTGGCGGACATCTTTGAAAATTACAGAAAGACCTGCATGAAACATTACAGCTTGGATCCCGCGCATTACATTTCTGCGCCCGGGATGAGCTGGGACGCTTTCTTAAAATATACAGGTGTACAGATTGACCTGTTGTCTGACCTGCCAATGCTTCAGATGATTGAAAACGGATTGCGGGGGGGAATCAGTATGGCGTCGCACCATTACTGTAAAGCAAACAACAAATACTTGGACGACTATGATCCAAGTAAAAGGTCTAACTATCTTATGTATTTAGATGCAAACAATCTGTATGGATGGGCTATGAGTCAATCACTTCCATTACGTAACTTTAAAATGTACACAGGACTCAAAGACATTCAAAAGTTTTTAAAATGGCTTCAGAGTCTAGAAGCTGATCAACAACAAGGCTTTATTCTAGAAGTTGATTTAGAATATCCTCATGAACTCCATGATTACCATAATGACTATCCATTAGCGGCAGAAACCCTAAAAGCGTCAATGACAGAACCGCCTAAACTTGTGCCTAATCTTCGAGACAAAAAAAATTATGTCTGTCATTACAGACTTCTTCAATTTTATTTAAGACATGGTTTAAAGTTGACAGCTGTTCATCGTATAATTGCTTTTGATCAAGAACAGTTCATGAAACCATACATCATGAAGAACACTGATCTCAGAACTAAAACCACAGATGCTTCAGAAAAAGACTTTTTCAAGTTGATGAACAACAGCTGTTTTGGAAAGACTATGGAAAATCCGCACAAGCGTAAAGATGTTAGATTGGTCACCAGAGAGAACGATGCAATTAAGCTAACTTCTAAACCTAATTATCAGGACTTCAGAAGATTTCATGATCAGCTTTTTGGCATAATGATGAAAAAAAAGAAAGTCAAATTGGACAAACCTGTTTTTATTGGGTTTACTGTTTTAGAGCTGTCGAAGCTTTTGATGTTAGAATTTCTTTACGACTACTTTAAACCCTTGTATCCAGAGTCCAGAGTTCTGTACACAGATACAGATTCTTTTGTAATCGACATCCCTACTGAAGATTTTTACAAAGACATGGAATTAGAAGTAGCAAAAGAGCATGCCGGATGGTACGACACATCTGATTACCCTAAAGATTCGCCTTTGCATTCAACTGTTAACAAGAAGGTTTTAGGTAAGATGAAGGATGAATTATCTGGTGTTGTGATCAAGGAGTTTGTTGGTTTGAGGTCGAAAATGTACAGTCTTTCAAGCCAAACAAAAGTTGTTAAAAAAGCAAAGGGAATATCTCGCAGTGTTGTGCAGTCAAGCATAACCCATGACAACTACAAAGAAGCATTGTTTAGCAATAAGACTTTTCATCATGACAATTACAAGCTGCGATCTAATCTGCATGAGATTAACACAACAGTTGTAACAAAACGGTCTCTTGACCGCACTAACACACAAAAGAGTATTTGTTAATCCAGAGTTTTCATATGCAATTGGCCATTGGAGAATAGTATAATCATATGGGCTTATATTTTTCAGCAATCGCACGTTCAATTATATCATCATCTAATTTAGCAAAATTAATATTATTTATTAATGCTAGATGTGCTTTAATTTTTTTTGCCAGTTCACGATATTCATATTCCCATACCCATAAATCAAAATCAAAGCTTTGGGGTTTAAAGCGATTGTCTGGCGATTGTTCTAGCCAGGGATTGTCAATCTTCTCAAATACTTCTTTAATGATATACTGATGCTCAAATAAATCTTGCATTAATTTTAAAGACTTTCCCTTTGCCTTTTCTGCCATTTCCCTTTGAGCTTCCATTTTAAACTCAAATATATTTGCCTAAATTAAAATAGTTCTTGAAGCTTACCTATATCATCAACCAATTCAGAAAAATTTTTTTCTCATGTTTGCTTGATGTGCACGAATTTTTTTTATCTTTTTTAATATATTCTTGCTCCCAATCAAAATTTGAGGTTTTGTCTGGCATGACATGATCAATCTTCTTAAATGCTAGTCTAATAGCAAGATTACAATCAAATATTTCTCGTATTATTTCTAAGGACTCTTCCTTCACCATTCTTGCTTCCAGTGCCATTTTACGTAAGGATTCTTCCTTTTCCATTCTTGCCGCCATTTTAATTGAAATTAAAAAATAATTAAGCGACTGGAACTGTGTCTGGAGGGATTATCTGCAGTTCTTCTTTCACAAAAGATCTTTGAGGGGCAGGTCGTTTTGTTGTGTCAGTTTCTCGTAAATAATACACGGGCGGATTCATTTTCACAATTTTTTTAATCTCATATGGATCAACACTCCAAACAGGATCTGTTGCCCTGATGCGAGTGTCCCCTTCCGCTTCTCCCGGCGAATAAAGGTATCTCACTTTCAAACCAAATGGTAATAGTTTGCTTGATGAAGACTCTCCTTCAACAACATTTATTGTTTGTTTTCTGATTGCTTGTACTGGTTTTAGACCTTTAAATTCTTCATTATTCATTGCACGTAGAACTGAGGGCAGCCTTCTAACCCATTCTGTGTTGCGAGAATTGTCAATCAGCTCTCTGTGATACTGGTAGGAGAAAAGCCTTTCAGATAACTGTTTGTTAAAGTTTTCAACCAAACCCTGTGATCTGTGAACACCCGGAATGCCTCTTTTAATGGTAACTCTATGTTTTAACAATAATTGATTCACTTGTCCTTTAAATTCTTTTCCGTCATCGACTTGAATCATGCGAGGATAAGTTAACGGGCCTCGTTGATATATCAGTTGTATAGCGACGGCAACAGCAGAAGCACTCTTTTGTGTTAATGGTTCAGCATCTTTGTATCTTGAAGCTATATCAATGACTGTAAGTGCGTACTTAAATCTTTTTCGTCTAATCGTATCATGGGGTAAATATAAAAGATCCATTTGATGGGTGTCGTTTGGAGTTATATTCACAAAGTGTGGTCTTTGTATTTGTTTAGGCGCAGGTAAATAAATTTGCCAAATCGCTTGTTTAGATAACCATTCTTTTGCTGTTTGTTCACTGACTCCAGCTGCTTGGCTTAGCTTTTTAATTGCTGTTATTCCCTTCCAATATCCTTTTGGCGAATAATAGATCTTGTTCATTTTTTATTCAGCCAATATTATGCGCAACAAAATACACAACGGTCATGCCAAAAGCAATAAACAATATTTCTTGCATCTTTTGTTTTTCTGATGGTTGATAGTAATCGCTAAATTTTGGTGGGGGGCAATGTCTCGATTGGCTTGCCTGTTACTAGATAATATTCTTTTATTGCTTGATCAACATCTTTAAATGTGTAAGCTGCATGTCCCTGTTTTTTCAGTTCATCGTTAATATAAAATCTAACTGCTCAATTCTCTGCTTTTCATACGCAGCTTGTGCTGCGGCTAGTTGCTCCATAGCTTTGTTATGTCTTTTTCTCTCGCCGTCATCCCGTAGTTTACTAAACGCGTAATTACTTCCGCTAAAAGCAAGCGCATTCACCACAGCGCCGCCTATCATCATCACGAGTGAAGCCATTTTTATAAATGTATTTTTTAATTTTACATATTAATACTGTCTGGAATTATTCCTTGCTTAACTAGAAAATCTTTCGTAGCAAATGAAGCTGTAATAACAGCAATCAGCTTTGCTGAGTCTTCAAAGCCTAGTTTGCCAAGATCTGCTGGTTTTATTTTTAACAGGCTTTTACCAAGCATTGTGTATCCTACACTTAGGCCTCCAATAACAGCAGAATGGTATACGAGGTTAGTAATAGTTTTTCGGTGCTCATTTTTAAAAAATAAAATAATATTTATTTATTAATAAAACATGAACTGCGATGATCTACTAAACGTTCCTGAACTTATGATTACAAATGATCAAGTTGATGACCAAGCTATTATGCCTAAAAAGGAAAGGCTGTATTCTTTGGCGGCGTGTGGAAAAACAAAACAGTACCTTGGAAATGAATTCAGCATAGAACAGATACAACAGATGTCGCCACAAGACATTGTAAAGTATCACAACAGGTATGAAGCGCAACTGGGGTCAAGAATGGTAAAAAGTGTTGGGCAAACGGCTCTTAGTTTGTACACTAAACTAGTTAGTAGATTTGCTCCCATTGATTCTGAACAAGATTTTATGTATGATTTAACACAGGATCCCGTTTTAACAAAGTCATTAGAGTCTCTAGGATGTGATCTGTATTACAGATTTGGAACATTGTTATCGCCATTAATCATGGGATTAATTACTTTTAATCATATAGATTTTGTTTCCCTTCAAAATGACCGAGCCAGAAAATCAGCAGAAAACATTGATGGAGAAAGTGACCAGTAAAAAGCCTCCTCATCCTGGGCGCGTTGCAGCAGGAAAAAAATTAGCAGAGTGGAACAAACAAAAAAAATTAATGTTGCAATCACAGAATATAACTCATAATGAAAACATAACACCGCCAACGCCAACAGTGTTGCCACAGCCAGCTGTAAATACACAAGTTGATTCAAGACCTACGACGCCAAAGTCGTCATGGATTATTTGGATTAAAAGAGTTAGCATTTTTGGCGTCATTGCTGTTGGTGGGGGTGGTTATTACGTTTATAAAACATATAAACAACGCCAGCAAAAACCAAAGCAGTCAAAAAAATCTCAACCACTAAATACAGAAGCCAAACAAAAAAGCATGCCAGAACCGCCAACAACAAAAGATCATTTTGATCCATTTCAGATGGAATAATATTTCAAGAACTTAATAAATAATTATAAATTGACTTGAATAAGAACTTGGTTGTACATAGAGGATGACTTAAGTAAAAACTTAAAGTAACTTAAGTTAAGAACTTGAGGTAACTTGATTAAAAACTTAAGGTAACTTGATTAAGAACTAGATTAAGAACTTGGGGTAACTTGATTAAGAACTTGGGGTGACTTAATTAAGGACTTGGGGTAACTTAATTAAGGACTTGGGGTGACTTAATTAAGAACTTAATTAAGGACTTGGGTGACTTAATTAAGGACTTGGGGTGACTTAATTAAGGACTTGGGGTGACTTAATTAAGGACTTGGGGCGAAAAGTGGAACTGGTAGGACCACTTCTCATTTGATATGTCAGCCACTTGCTTTGTGACTGAACAGGATGTGCGTGGGCGCTGTGCAGTGATTCGTTGTCGGGCTGGCCTGCAACTACTAGTTAAGCGCGATGAAGAACAGAGAAAGAGGCAGCTCACGCTATAGCAAAGAACGTGTTAGCGCACGCCCGCTGTGCAGACAGACCTATCATTTGGTGAATAGTTGACCGACCTTCCCTGACTGACTCAACACTTTAAACATTGCTGTTGTGTGCGCGCTGCTGTGTGTGTGTGTGTGTGTAAAAATGTGTAGTCATTTGAAGTACTCCCTTCGTTGGATTAATAAACTAAGAAAGACGACAGAACTCTTTGAAAAATATCCAGAACTCGCAAATCTGACAATTTCTATGACACAAGCCATCGCATTGACGCCAAAGATACATGCTGCTCTAAAAACCCACGCCGGTGTGGCAGCTGACTGGATGTGAAGAAGGTATGTACATTGTCAACTAACTGACTGTGTGCTGTGTTCTGTGTAAACAAAGGCCTCTTGTCTGTGTTAAGTCGTAAACCCCACACACCAACAAACCGACACGCACACTGAAAACGGCGAAGTGGTGGCTTCCCATTCGAGAATGTTCAAGAACATTTGTGACAAAGCGCACCGCGAGCCCGGTGAAACGCAGTAGGCGCGCGAGGCGTGTTTTATTGATTTTTAGGTCAGAACATAGGGAGACACACAGTTTGTAAACAGGACGCTCGGCCTGCTGACTTACTGCGTCGTTATAATTGTGTTGTCTTGGTCTTGCAAAAAAGCTGACAGTCAACCGACTGGTAGTACAGACTGTTTGGGGGAACGCAGACACTATTTATTATAGATGACTGTTCGGCCGAAACTGGCTTTCAGTGGAAGACATGCTGGGATAAGTGTGTGGATTTTATGTCAAAAATATAACTCAGTTTTAAAAGACTTTAGAGAACAATTAAAGACTGTAGTTTTATTCCACATGAAAGACAGAGACGCATTTGATGAATGTATGCGTGAAAATGATGTTATTGAAAACGATCAAGAAAAACAAAGGATTAAGCAAAAACTTAAGTCTCAAAAGTTTAGTAAATTAGTATTAAAAACAGATAATCCTACACATTATGTATGTTTGTAAAGTGTTTACTATTAGAGAACTAGTAAACAGGCATTCTGGGTAACCCGCCGGAGCAACAGCGAAACCGGCTTCAGCCGGTTGGAGCTGGCGGAGGTGGGTGAGCCAGAATGCCTGTTTACTAGTTCTCTTGGGCTGGAGACGCTGCTGCTGCCAAGCCAGAGCGCCGCTCCCGAGTTTTGAACCAGCGACCTGTTGGCTAGGCCGTCGCTGCGTTCTGTGTGTGAGCCACAGCTCCTGTGTGAGACTGACGCCTTGTCGTCGGCAGAGACGACGTGAGTGTGGTAGTGATTTTGAGCCACAGCTCTGTGAAATTCCAATAGTCCTGTGTCGGACTTGACGCTGTAGTCGTCGCCTTCGTCATCTTCGTCCTCTTTATCGTTTCGTCGTCGTCTTCGTCTACGTCGCCGTTGGAACCAGCAGCGCTAGTAGATAGCCAGCTGTATATAGATATATTTTGTGTGTACGCCTTATGGTTGGCGTGCCGACCTATTGATGTTCGTGCATTTATTATATATGTTTGTCTGATGGCTTGGGCAGCATACAACAACAAAAAAGTGTTGTTCTGTTGCCTGGCTGTCAATGTTCTGGTGAGTGGGTGTGTGTATGTGCATTGGAAAAGTCGTGCATGCATCCGTAATGTCTGTGTGATAGTCAGACAGTCAGACACCCGCAGACACGACCAGTTCCATCCGTAACAATGCTGTTCCGTTCTACGTCAGTCCTGTGTACAGTCCTGTCCCGTCGGAGGTGCCACATCCACTACCCCCCCCCCCCCCCACCCACACACACACACACGCACACAAAGAAAATGGTAGGTAGGCACTCAAGGTCTGACCAGCGCGTTGGGCTAATGCGTAGGTCAGACATCCGCTGAGTCGTAGCCACGAGACCCTCTTCTTCAATTGTCTCATCTTTGTTGTTAACTCATTTATCCATCAGCTTCAAATCATGCGTAGTGTGGTCTCAAAACTTAGCGGATGTGGTGTAGCGTATATGGACCAGTCCGCACGCAGTGATGAAACTGAAACTGAAACGTTGCCACGAAAAGACAGGGCGCTCAATTCATTCTAGAAGAAAATAAAATTCGTTGATCTTTCACATAAAAGAGAAGTGTTCTGTTGATGACATGAGAGAGAGAGAGAGAGAGAGAGAGAGAGAGAGAGAGAGAGAGAGAGAGAGAGACACACACACACACGCACACACGCACACGCACACGCACACACACAGCACAGAATTCATTATCTGTAGTAGACAGAAACTATGTAAAGCCTTGCGTGGTCAAACGTGCTCAAAACGTACTTTTTTTTATCATTTTCTTTCTTCCATTCAACTGGCGCTCTTGCAACGTAGCTTTTGTCAAATTAACAACTGACTTTAAAAACACGACTTCCAAATTTCATTAGCTTCTTTTTTTTTTCTTTTTTTTTTTCAAAAAGAAATTAAACGGAAGCAAGCAAAGAAAGAAAGAAAGCCGCTCTTAGACGAAACATTTCCTTTTTCTGTGGATAACGTTGTTTCCGTCAAAAGATGGTTTGTTTTTTTTTGTTTTGTTTTGTTTTTTTAATCGAAATTCGATCTCCGTTGCCCATCTTCTCCTCCATCCTTTCCCTTGCCTCCCCTTCCCTACGCCTCTTCCATGTAGTCTACATTTAAAATTCAATTGCACCCGGAATTCAAAAACAACAAATCAACCATAACGGTGAGTGTCGGAAAAAAATGAAAGGTGGGTTGGGGGCGGGAGGAGAGTGTGAATGCGCTCGAACGTACCCACCCACACACACACACACACACACACACACAGAATGCAGTTAGCGTGGGGAAAGAACTTGGAAGAGTTGAAAGTAAAAACAAAAACAAACAACACAAAAAGGGGGTGGGGGAGGAGGAGGGGAGGGGGGGGGGAAGGGGGGGGGGGGGTAGGAAGAGAAGCGAAAAAGTTTTAAGCAGCCATTGCAAGTAGAATGTCAGGAGAGATCAAAAAAAAAAAAAGGTTGGCGCGACGAGAAAGGTTTGAAAGAGAAAGGAGGGCTTGGGGAGGAAAGTGACAAAAAAAAAAAAAAAAAGAACAGACAGACAACACAGGTAAAAAAAAAAAAAAAAAAAAAAAAGGCAGGCGTGGAACGTGGGACAAAAGAAAAAAGGGGGAAATGGGGAGGGGACAGTGGAACAGAAGGTAACAATGGAGACCGAGGGGGAGCGGGGGGTGGGGGGGGGGAGGGGGGGAGAGTGGAAGGGAAGATAAAAAAAAAAAATAGGGGCGTGGAGAGGAAAATGGAAGAGAAAAATAAAAATAGGGGCGTGGAGAGGAAAGTGGAAGAAAAAATAAAAATAGGGGTGTGGGGAGGAAAGTGGAAGGGAAGATAAAAAGGAGGGTATGGGGAGGACAGTGGAAGGAAAGATAAAAAGGAGGGTATGGGGAGGACAGTGGAAGAGAAGATAAAAAGGAGGGCGTAGGGAGGACAGTGGAAGGGAAGATAAAAAGGAGGGTATGGGGAGGACAGTGGAAGAGAAGATAAAAAGGAGGGCGTAGGGAGAACAGTGGAAGAGAAGATAAAAAGGAGGGTATGGGGAGGACAGTGGAAGAGAAGATAAAAAGGAGGGCGTAGGGAGAACAGTGGAAGAGAAGATAAAAAGCAGGGTATGGAGAGGACAGTGGAAGAGAAGATAAAAAGGAGGGAATGGGGAGGACAGTGGAAGGGAAGATAAAAAGGACGGTATGGGGAGGACAGTGGAAGAGAAGATAAAAAGGAGGGTGGAGGGGGGACAGTGGAAGGGAAGATAAAAAGGAGGATATGGAGAGGACAGTGGAAGGGAAGATAAAAAGGAGGGTATGGGGAGGAAAGTGGAAGAGAAGATAAAAAGGAGGGTATGGGGAGGAAAGTGGAAAAGAAGATAAAAAGGAGGGCATGGGGAGGACAGTGGAAGGGAAGATAAAAAGGAGGGTATGGGGAGGAAAGTGGAAGACAAGATAAAATGGAGGGTATGGGGAGGACAGTGGAAGGGAAGATAAAAAGGAGGGTATGGGGAGGACAGTGGAAGAGAAGATAAAAAGGAGGGCGTAGGGGGGACAGTGGAAGGGAAGATAAAAAGGAGGGTGTGGGGAGGACAGTGGAAGAGAAGATAAAAAGGAGGGTATGGGGAGGACAGTGGAAGAGAAGATAAAAAGGAGGGTATGGGGAGGACAGTGGAAGAGAAGATAAAAAGGAGGGCGTGGAGAGGACAGTGGAAGAGAAGATAAAAAGGAGGGTGTGGGGAGGACAGTGGAAGGGAAGATAAAAAGGAGGGCGTAGGGAGGAAAGTGGAAGAGAAGATAAAAAGGAGGGTATGGGGAGGACAGTGGAAGAGAAGATAAAAAGGAGGGTATGGGGAGGACAGTGGAAGGGAAGATAAAAAGGAGGGCGTAGGAGGAAAAGTGGAAGAGAAGATAAAAAGGAGGGTATGGGGAGGACAGTGGAAGAGAAGATAAAAAGGAGGGTATGGGGAGGACAGTGGAAGGGAAGATAAAAAGGAGGGCGTAGGGAGGAAAGTGGAAGAGAAGATAAAAAGGAGGGTATGGGGAGGACAGTGGAAGAGAAGATAAAAAGGAGGGTATGGGGAGGACAGTGGAAGGGAAGATAAAAAGGAGGGTATGGGGAGGACAGTGGAAGAGAAGATAAAAAGGAGGGTATGGGGAGGACAGTGGAAGAGAAGATAAAAAGGAGGGTATGGAGAGGACAGTGGAAGAGAAGATAAAAAGGAGGGTATGGGGAGGAAAGTGGAAGACAAGATAAAAAGGAGGGTATGGGGAGGACAGTGGAAGGGAAGATAAAAAGGAGGGCGTAGGGGGGACAGTGGAAGGGAAGATAAAAAGGAGGGTATGGGGAGGACAGTGGAAGAGAAGATAAAAAGGAGGGTATGGGGAGGACAGTGGAAGGGAAGATAAAAAGGAGGGTATGGGGAGGACAGTGGAAGAGAAGATAAAAAGGAGGGTATGGGGAGGACAGTGGAAGAGAAGATAAAAAGGAGGGTATGGAGAGGACAGTGGAAGAGAAGATAAAAAGGAGGGCGTAGGGAGGACAGTGGAAGGGAAGATAAAAAGGAGGGCGTAGGGAGGACAGTGGAAGGGAAGATAAAAAGGAGGGTATGGGGAGGACAGTGGAAGGGAAGATAAAAAGGAGGGTATGGGGAGGACAGTGGAAGGGAAGATAAAAAGAACGGTATGGGAGGACAGTGGAAGGGAAGATAAAAAGGAGGGTATGGGGAGGACAGTGGAAGAGAAGATAAAAAGGAGGGCGAGGAGAGGAAAGTGGAAGAAAAAATAAAAATAGGGGCGTGGGGAGGACAGTGGAAGGGAAGATAAAAAGGAGGGTGTGGAGAGGAAAGTGGAAGAGAATATAAAAAGGAGGGTGTGGAGAGGAAAGTGGAAGAAAAGATAAAAAGATGGACCTTGGATTGGAAGCTAGTATCATCATCATCATCATCATCATCACCAACATCATTATCATCATCATCATCCTTATTGCTATTATTATTATTATTATTATTATTGAAAATACCTAAATAGTAGTCATCCTCTGTCAGAGACGAAGCTATCAGCGCTTTCTGGTCTACGCTCTTGTTTACACAATGGGCCGCCTACCTGGGTAGAGCCGACTGAAGGTCTGCCTGCTGGCGTTAATCGTTCGTCCACCGTGCCTTTCAGTCGATCATGAGTCACAGTTTATTTTTCCACACTTTCCTTCGATTTTTCACGGAAGACGCATGCTAGGTGTATTATACTTGTCATCCATACCAGTGGTCAAACTGGCCTTCTCTTCCTAAAGTTAGTGATGTGATTTTCTGTGCGTGCGAGATGGGAATCGTGAGTTCACACGTACATGGAACCTTGTTTTATTATTCATAATGTATAATCATTATTATCATTTATTATTCCTTTGAATGACTTTGAGAGAGAGAGAGAGAGAGAGAGAGAGAGAGAGAGAGAGAGAGAGAGAGAGAGAAGGAGAGAGAGAGAGAGAGAGAGAGAGAGAGAGAGAGAGAGAGAAGGTATAGTTAACGCCGAGAGAAAAAAAAATCAGAGAATGTAAATATCTAGGTTCAAGACCACCCTATCTTATTTTGCACGAAAACCCCCCTTTTCACATACAAATCACGTCCATCTCATGCTACTTTTTGCCAAAATTAACACCTGTTTTCTAAACAAAATTAACACGCAAAACCTCCAAAAATCGACGCAATCGGTACATTAAAATGGGGGCTTGCGTGCTAGATAAGATTTGGTGATCGTGAACATAGATATTTACATTCTCTCCCTCAGCTAATCAGCTAGACAGAGCGCTCTTACAAGAACGTTTGACCTAGTTTACTGCACTGCTTTGCCTGAGCGGTCTCACAAGAGCGTTTGACCTAGTTTACTGCACTGCTTGTAGGCCCCGAGCGTTTTCACAGGAACGTTTGACCTAATTGCCAGCCCTGTAAATTAGGTTAAACGTTCCTGTGAAAACGCTCAGTCTAGACCGCTGCTGTGTTCCTCTTTTTTCAACCAGGCTTACAACTGGCTTTGGCAGAGTTACAGCAGTTACTGCTGTAGCCGAGCTTTTATGGCGGCTCTAATCGCCAGTAGTAGTACATCCGTCATTGTATATTTGGAGCATTTATATGGAGATAGTGCTGGCTACACACTACTCCTCTCCATACTGGTAGATGTACTAAGGCCTGCCTAGCCCTATCTAGTTTGTTTGCCAGAACTCCCGAAAATCGCTATTCAGTTGCATAAGCCTAATGATACTTTGACGTTTGCTATATAGCTCAGTAATGCTGATCCCCAGCTTGTGGAATTTGGGATAGTTGTAAAAACATATTGAAAGCTGAATAAGTTTTCTGGCATATGAATCAGACATGCCCACCTTCACCTTAAGAAATGACCGCCATGTTTGAAGCGTTTTTATTTTTTTAAACATGACGAGCTGTCTCAAGCCAGCGCCCAAAAATTAACGCATGATGGATTGTTTTGCTTTTATTTTGTTTTATCAACATAGCACCACTTTTTAGAAATGGAAGCATCTCATCAACAGTCAAACAGTTATGAAAATTGACCACATCTTGTTCGCTAATGTCATTTTCAATTTTTGCATCTTCCTTAACCAACAAGCCTTCAAGATAGTTGTGCATTTCCAAAGCAGTCGGTTCGCTTTTTTCTTTTTTTCTGCCTTCTAGAAAAGCAATGCTTCTTTTGGGTTTCACTGGTAGAGAACAGGCTTCGCCTAGTTCTTTTTTTGACAAATACTCTAACATGCAGTTACAGTAAAACTTGTGATCTTGAATAGCACAAGCCTGTTCTTCGGTAAACGTGTTAGCCATTGTTAAAATAACAACACAGCCAAACACAGTAGGAGCACAGTCAAACACAGCCTTCTCGCACGACAGTCAGTGAGAGAATGATGAAATCTACCTCTGCGGCGGCACATGCACGACTGAATTGCGCATTGCGACAATAGATTTTTTTAGAATGATCGCCCCCACGATCACACCATATATGAGTAACACCACACATTAACATGCACGACTGAATTGCGCATTGCGGCAATAGATTTTTCTGGCGCGATTGTGGGACGATCACGTCACATATGAGTCACGTTAAAACAACCGTGGGCGGTCCAAGCACAAGCGTGCAGGGTAGCACTCAATCAGCTACCTGTTATTGATTTCTCTTCTGATTCTTGCGCAAAACAAGAGGAACGGCTAGTTAATTATTTTTTAATTGTCGTTTATATTCTGGTTTAAAAAATGAAGCCCGAAGTATTTACAGAGCTTCATAATATATACAGAATTTGGGAGGAGGAGAGGGGGTGGGGGGCCGATAGAGAAGAGTTAAAGAGCAGGTTTGAAGAATTGATTAATGATCTTTTTGAGCGTCTAACTATACGAGAAAGCGTAGTGGAAGCCGTTAGTAAAATACCAGATTCTTGGCCCCAACCAGTTGTAAAGTTGTTTGCTATTTTAGTTGATAATATGACTCCTGAAGATGCTAATCTGACTGTTTCTACCAGCCCTGAAGGAGTAGCTATTTGCTTTAATGATTAGAAAAGACTATGAATAATAAACAATAGCTGAATTTACATTTACAATTATTTTTTTATTTATTTACATTTAAAAATGGCTGCCGAACTCAGTGAATCTGATTTAAAGAATTGTAATGAACTATTTGACGAAACAATGAAAGTGTTAAACATCGCTTTTAGTGAATTTGGGTTTGAGAATGATGTAAACAATATAATAAAAGATCATAGTGAACTATTTGACGAAGCAATTAAAATGATGAACATTGACTGTAGTGATTCAGAAAAAGCTAAAATATTAGCAGGTGTTATTGTAAGGTTAACGTGTCTTGAAGTGTTGCAACGCTTGGGTGAAGAATAAAAGCCCGTTTACTTACTTTTATTTACATTTATTTTTTTTAATTTACGTAAATATTGTGGCTTTAAAAATGACGACCACAAGTAAATTCGAGGATGGAAAACTATATACGATGGAAGAAATATTTGATATTGAAAAAAAACAATTAAGCAATACGTTTAGTGAAGTAGACATGGACATCATTAACCCCACAAACGTTCATGAAAGCGTGGCACATGCTATCTCTAAAATCCCAGAGTTTCTTCAGATGGAACCGCCAGTAAAAGTTCTGTTGACCATTCTGATTGATTATATAACGCCCGATGATACTAGCATGGAAGTTTGGGTTTCAACAAGACAGAAAGAAGTTATTAGCTATCACGACTTTAATTCTAACTGGGCTGATTACATGCTTACACAGTTTAATCATGCAAGTGAAGAGGCTAAGTTAAGGGGTTCTGGCTGGTCTGAAGGAAGAGTCCTTCAAATTATATTGAAACAAACAAAGTTCTATCCTATAGTTGGCAATTCTTACCTTCCTCTCCAAAAGAGTTAGAGTTTAAAACGAGCAGTATTAAACATACATAATTCTGACAACATGTGTTTTATGTGGTGTGTTTTAGCGCATTTACATCCTGTTAAAAATCATGCAAACAGAGCATCTAATTATATGGCTCATCTTAACGAGCTGAACTTTGATAACATAACCTTTCCAGTGAGTATAGAAAGTATATCTCAGTTTGAAGAGCAAAACACCCCAATCACCGTAAACGTATACACATGGTCTGCAGTAGATAATCTAGTGCCTCTAAGGATTTCTCCCAATGCTCCTACTTTAGGCGATTCACTTAAGAATCATGTAGACTTGATACTGTTTGCGGATAGTACAAAGAGCCATTATGTATTAATTAGAACAATGAGTAGACTTCTGGCGTATACTACAAAGGATCCTGCTAAACAAGAGATTTGTAGAAGGTGTTTGGTCAGAATCCCAACTATAGAAGCAGCTGCCAGTCATAAGAAACATTGTAAAAGTTTTGTAGACTGTGAAACCAAACTCCTCACACCTAAACCAGGGTCTAAAGTTAGTTTTAAGAATGTACACAAAATGCAAATGAGTCCATACGTGGTTTATGCTGACTTTGAATCGCTCTTGCCACAGTACTACGGCCCCCAACAAGAACAAGAACAAAAAACAACCTTATTAACCCACCATCAGATCTGTTCTTATGCGTTTATTGTTGTTAGGTCAGATGGGGCACACACAACACCTGAGATTTACAGAGGACCCAACGCAGCTAGTAGATTTTTAGAGCAGATGAAACAACTTCGCAATTACTACTCCAACCAACTAAATCTTTCAGACATTATTATGACTCCTGAAGACCAAGAACGCTATAACTCAGCCACTCACTGTTGGATTTGCGGCTTAGAGCTAACACCTAACAGTAAAGACGCGACAGTAAGAGACCACGATCACATTACTGGCAAATTCAGAGGGACCGCACACAACAATTGTAATCTTCAACTTAAGGTTGACCCCAAAAAATGGAAACTGCCTATCTTCTTTCATAACTTACGAGGCTACGATTCTCATTTTATCATGCAAGCAGTGACTTCTGAATATAAGAGGGTTACCTGCATTGCTCAGTCTTCAGAAAAGTACATGACTTTTACTCTTGACTGTTTATCCTTTTATGACTCTGCCCAACATCTGATGGGGAGTTTAGATAAGTTAGCGGGATCTCTACAAGTCTTTCCAATCACTAAACAATACTTTGATCCATCTTTGGTGCGTAAAGGAGTTTATCCTTATGAATACATGAACTCGTGGGACAGGTTTGACGAAGACTCACTTCCTCCTAAAGGCGCTTTTTTTCTAGTCTTAGAGGCAAATACATAACTGACTCTGAATATGAATACGCTCAGAAAGCCTGGACAGAATTACACTGTCAAACAATGGGCGATTATCATGATCAATATTTATTGGCTGACGTGTGTTTATTGGCAGACGTCTTTCAGAATTACAGATCTACATGCATGAAACATTACAGCTTAGACTCATCACATTACATCTCTGCCCCTGGCCTTTCTTGGGATGCATTCTTAAAGTCTACAAACATCCAGATTGACTTAATTTCTGATTTACCCACACTCCAGATGATTGAAGACGGTCTAAGGGGAGGTATTAGCATGGCCTCACATCCTTACTGCAAAGCCAACAACAAATATTTAGATGATTATGACCCGACTAAACCGTCCAACTATCTAATGTACTTAGACGCTAACAATCTGTATGGATGGGCCATGAGTCAACCGCTTCCATTACGTAACTTTAAAATGATAAAAGGACCTCATGATGTCAATACTGTGTTAGGAATGTTGTCACAGCTTACGCCTGATAATCCAATAGGACTAATCTTAGAAGTAGACTTAGAATATCCTAAAGAATTACACGATCTCCACAACGATTACCCCCTGGCCGCAGAAAGCTTAAAGATGAGTCCCATCGAACCTCCTAAACTTGTTCCCAATCTTAGGCACAAAACTAAATATGTGTGCCATTACAGACTCCTACAGTTTTACTTAAGACACGGGTTGAAACTGGCAGCTGTTCACAGAATAATTATATGCGACCAAGAGCCCTTTATGAGGCCATACATCAAGAAGAATACTGATCTTAGAACCCAAGCCACTGATGCTTCAGAAAAAGACTTCTTTAAACTGATGAATAACAGCTGTTTTGGCAAAACTATGGAAAATCCACACAAACGTAAAGATGTGAAATTAGTTACAAAAGAAAACCAAGCAATTAAGTTGGCCTCTAAACCTAACTATCAAGACTTTAGAAGATTTAACGGCAGCTTGGTTGGCATCATGATGAAGAAAAAGGATGTTAAGTTGGACAAGCCGGTGTTTATCGGCTTCACCGTATTAGAGTTGTCGAAGTTATTGATGTTAGAATTTCTGTACGACTACTTTAAACCACTGTACCCAGAAGCAAGAGTTCTTTACACAGACACTGACTCTTTTATTCTAGACGTCCCCACTGAAGACTTTTACAAAGACTTAGAAACAGAAGTGGCTAAAGGAGTTGATGGGTGGTACGACACATGCGACTATCCAAAAGACAGTCCTTTACATTCAACTGTTAACAAGAAAGTGATTGGAAAGATGAAGGATGAACTCAATGGGACAGTTATACAAGAATATGTTGGCTTACGGTCGAAGATGTATAGCGTTGCCAGCCAAACTTCTGTAATGAAAAAGCTAAGGGGATAAGTAAAGAAGTTGTCAAAAAAAATATAACTCACGATAACTACAAGCAAGCTCTCTTTGAAAACAAAGTATTTTATCACACAAATGTTAATCTGCGCTCTACTCTTCATCAAGTAAACACAACTGCAGTTAACAAGATATCACTAGTCTCTAACAATAACAAGAGAACTTACGTCAATCCTGAGTTTTCATATGCTGTAGGGCATTGGAGAACTTTAAAAGATTAACTTGGCTGACTTGACTTGTACTTAACTTAAGAACCTAATAAGAACTTACTTAAGAACATAACAAGAACTTACTTAAGAACCTAACTAGTACTTAATTTTTTTGCACTTAACTTGTAATTTACTTGCGCTTAACTTAAAAAGTACTTTCTATAACTAACTTAACTTGTACTTATCTAGTTCTTAACTTGTACTTTATTTAGTTCTTTAAAAAACTATTCCATAGAAAATGGGTCTACAGCAGGAGGTTGTACTTTTTTTACAGAAGTTGGTTCTTCTTCTTTTACTGGCTTTGTGGGGGTTTGTGACTTTGCTGCTAAGTATGGTGTTAGACATTTGCATGCTAAAAACCCCCCACCAACAACAACAGCAGCAAATACATAATAATACATCTTATCGCTTGATTGTGATTGTGTTGTTGTTAATTGTGTTGTTGTTGACGGTGGCGATGTTGTATTACTATCTAACAATTTTTGTTTTGTTGATTGGTTTGCTTTTCTCAGTCTGTTCCATTCAGCTAGTTTATGACCGGCTCAACACGCCCAGGATTTTTAGACTTAGTAACACTACTCACCTGTGGTACATTCTGCTCTAGCGGGCTCACTTGAGGTACATTCTGCTCCTTCGGAGGGTTCTGCGGATTGTCCTGTGGCGTCTTCTCGCTCATTTTTTTTATTGCGATTAAATTTAATATGATCAAAATTAATATGATTAAAAGTAATTAATCCCATGATGAATGGACATAACATCGTCCCAAATCTGTAATACATGTCACATGCGAGAGTTTCTAGGGACTTGTTTAAAACCGGATCTTGTGATAAGTCATA
>CM065742.1:6966944-6999444 GCA_033310375.1 Conus canariensis | reverse complement strand
GTGGAAGAGAAGATAAAAAGGAGGGCGTAGGGAGGACAGTGGAAGGGAAGATAAAAAGGAGGGTATGGGGAGGACAGTGGAAGAGAAGATAAAAAGGAGGGCGTAGGGGGGACAGTGGAAGAGAAGATAAAAAGGAGGGTATGGGGAGGAAAGTGGAAGAGAAGATAAAAAGGAGGTTGGGGGGGGGGGGGGGGGCAGTGGAACAGAAGATAAAAAGGAGGGCGTAGGGAGGACAGTGGAAGGGAAGATAAAAAGGAGGGTGTGGGGAGGACAGTGGAAAAGAAGATAAAAAGGAGGGCATGGGGAGGAAAGTGGAAGAGAAGATAAAAAGGAGGGTATGGGGAGGACAGTGGAAGAGAAGATAAAAAGGAGGGTATGGGGAGGAAAGTGGAAAAGAAGATAAAAAGGAGGGCATGGGGAGGACAGTGGAAGAGAAGATAAAAAGGAGGGTATGGGGAGGACAGTGGAAGACAAGATAAAAAGGAGGGTGTGGGGAGGAAAGTGGAAGAGAAGATAAAAAGGAGGGTGTGGGGAGGAAAGTGGAAAAGAAGATAAAAAGGAGGGTATGGGGAGGACAGTGGAAGAGAAGATAAAAAGGAGGGTGTTGGGGAGGAAAGTGGAAGAGAAGATAAAAAGGAGGGTGTGGGGAGGACAGTGGAAGAGAAGATAAAAAGGAGGGTATGGGGAGGACAGTGGAAGGGAAGATAAAAAGGAGGGCGTAGGGAGGACAGTGGAAGAGAAGATAAAAAGGAGGGTATGGGGAGGACAGTGGAAGAGAAGATAAAAAGAGGGTATGGGGAGGACAGTGGAAGAGAAGATAAAAAGGAGGGTGTGGGGAGGACAGTGGAAGGGAAGATAAAAAGGAGGGCGTAGGGAGGACAGTGGAAGGGAAGATAAAAAGGAGGGTATGGGGAGGACAGTGGAAGAGAAGATAAAAAGGAGGGGTGGAGGGGGGACTGTGGAAGGGAAGATAAAAAGGAGGATATGGAGAGGACAGTGGAAGGGAAGATAAAAGGAGGGTATGGGGAGGACAGTGGAAGGGAAGATAAAAGGAGGGTGTGGGGAGGACAGTGGAAAAGAAGATAAAAAGGAGGGCATGGGGAGGAAAGTGGAAGAGAAGATAAAAAGGAGGGTATGGGGAGGAAAGTGGAAAAGAAGTTAAAAAGGAGGGCATGGGGAGGACAGTGGAAGAGAAGATAAAAAGGAGGGCATGGGGAGGACAGTGGAAGAGAAGATAAAAAGGAGGGTATGGGGAGGACAGTGGAAGAGAAGATAAAAAGGAGGGCATGGGGAGGACAGTGGAAGAGAAGATAAAAAGGAGGGTGTGGGGAGGAAAGTGGAAAAGAAGATAAAAAGGAGGGCATGGGGAGGAAAGTGGAAGAGAAGATAAAAAGGAGGGCGTAGGGAGGACAGTGGAAGGGAAGATAAAATGAAGGGCGTAGAGGGGACAGTGGAAGGGAAGATAAAAAGGAGGTTATGCGGAGGACAGTGGAAGGGAAGATAAAAAGGAGGGTATGGGGAGGACAGTGGAAAAGAAGATAAAAAGGAGGGTATGAGGAGGACAGTGGAAGAGAAGATAAAAAGGAGGGTATGGGGAGGAAAGTGGAAGACAAGATAAAAAGGAGGGTATGGGGAGGACAGTGGAAGGGAAGATAAAAAGGAGGGCGTAGGGGGGACAGTGGAAGGGAAGATAAAAAGGAGGGTATGGGGAGGACAGTGGAAGGGAAGATAAAAAAAAGGAGGGTATGGGGAGGACAGTGGAAGAGAAGATAAAAAGAGGGTATGGGGAGAACAGTGGAAGAGAAGATAAAATGGAGGGAGTAGGGAGGAAAGTGGAAGACAAGATAAAATGGAGGGTATGGGGAGGACAGTGGAAGGGAAGATAAAAAGGAGGGTATGGGGAGGACAGTGGAAGAGAAGATAAAAAGGAGGGCGTAGGGGGGACAGTGGAAGGGAAGATAAAAAGGAGGGTGTGGGGAGGACAGTGGAAGAGAAGATAAAAAGGAGGGTATGGGGAGGACAGTGGAAGAGAAGATAAAAGGAGGGTATGGGGAGGACAGTGGAAGAGAAGATAAAAAGGAGGGCGTGGAGAGGACAGTGGAAGAGAGAGATAAAAAGGAGGGTGTGGGGAGGAGAGTGGAAGGGAAGATAAAAAGGAGGGCGTAGGGAGGAAAGTGGAAGAGAAGATAAAAAGGAGGGTATGGGGAGGACAGTGGAAGAGAAGATAAAAAGGAGGGTATGGGGAGGACAGTGGAAGGGAAGATAAAAAGGAGGCGTAGGGAGGAAAGTGGAAGAGAAGATAAAAAGGAGGGTATGGGGAGGACAGTGGAAGAGAAGATAAAAAGGAGGGTATGGGGAGGACAGTGGAAGGGAAGATAAAAAGGAGGGCGTAGGGAGGAAAGTGGAAGAGAAGATAAAAAGGAGGGTATGGGGAGGACAGTAGAAGAGAAGATAAAAAGGAGGGTATGGGGAGGAGACAGTGGAAGGGAAGATAAAAAGGAGGGTATGGGGAGGACAGTGGAAGAGAAGATAAAAAGGAGGGTATGGAGAGGACAGTGGAAGAGAAGATAAAAAGGAGGGCGTAGGGAGGACAGTGGAAGGGAAGATAAAAAGGAGGGCGTAGGGAGGACAGTGGAAGGGAAGATAAAAAGGAGGGTATGGGGAGGACAGTGGAAGGGAAGATAAAAAGGAGGGTATGGGGAGGACAGTGGAAGGGAAGATAAAAAGGACGGTATGGGAGGACAGTGGAAGGGAAGATAAAAAGGAGGGTATGGGGAGGACAGTGGAAGAGAAGATAAAAAGGAGGGCGAGGAGAGGAAAGTGGAAGAAAAAATAAAAATAGGGGCGTGGGGAGGAAAGTGGAAGGGAAGATAAAAAGGAGGGTGTGGAGAGGAAAGTGGAAGAGAATATAAAAAGGAGGGTGTGGAGAGGAAAGTGGAAGAAAAGATAAAAAGATGGACCTTGGATTGGAAGCTAGTATCATCATCATCATCATCATCATCATCATCATCACCAACATCATTATCATCATCATCATCCTTATTGCTATTATTATTATTATTATTATTATTATTATTATTATTATTGAAAATACCTAAATAGTAGTCATCCTCTGTCAGAGACGAAGCTATCAGCGCTTTCTGGTCTACGCTCTTGTTTACACAATGGGCCGCCTACCTGGGTAGAGCCGACTGAAGGTCTGCCTGCTGGCGTTAATCGTTCGTCCACCGTGCCTTTCAGTCGATCATGAGTCACAGTTTATTTTTCCACACTTTCCTTCGATTTTTCACGGAAGACGCATGCTAGGTGTATTATACTTGTCATCCATACCAGTGGTCAAACTGGCCTTCTCTTCCTAAAGTTAGTGATGTGATTTTCTGTGCGTGCGAGATGGGAATCGTGAGTTCACACGTACATGGAACCTTGTTTTATTATTCATAATGTATAATCATTATTATCATTTATTATTCCTTTGAATGACTTTGAGAGAGAGAGAGAGAGAGAGAGAGAGAGAGAGAGAGAGAGAGAAAGAGAGAGAGAGAGAGAGAGAGAGAGAGAGAGAGAGAGAGAGAGAGAGAGGTATAGTTAACGCCGAGAGAAAAAAAAATCAGAGAATGTAAATATCTAGGTTCAAGACCACCCTATCTTATTTTGCACGAAAACCCCCCTTTTCACATACAAATCACGTCCATCTCATGCTACTTTTTGCCAAAATTAACACCTGTTTTCTAAACAAAATTAACACGCAAAACCTCCAAAAATCGACGCAATCGGTACATTAAAATGGGGGCTTGCGTGCTAGATAAGATTTGGTGATCGTGAACATAGATATTTACATTCTCTCCCTCAGCTAAGTAAAACTTTAATCAGCTAGACAGAGCGCTCTTACAAGAACGTTTGACCTAGTTTACTGCACTGCTTTGCCTGAGCGGTCTCACAAGAGCGTTTGACCTAGTTTACTGCACTGCTTGTAGGCCCCGAGCGTTTTCACAGGAACGTTTGACCTAATTGCCAGCCCTGTAAATTAGGTTAAACGTTCCTGTGAAAACGCTCAGTCTAGACCGCTGCTGTGTTCCTCTTTTTTCAACCAGGCTTACAACTGGCTTTGGCAGAGTTACAGCAGTTACTGCTGTAGCCGAGCTTTTATGGCGGCTCTAATCGCCAGTAGTAGTACATCCGTCATTGTATATTTGGAGCATTTATATGGAGATAGTGCTGGCTACACACTACTCCTCTCCATACTGGTAGATGTACTAAGGCCTGCCTAGCCCTATCTAGTTTGTTTGCCAGAACTCCCGAAAATCGCTATTCAGTTGCATAAGCCTAATGATACTTTGACGTTTGCTATATAGCTCAGTAATGCTGATCCCCAGCTTGTGGAATTTGGGATAGTTGTAAAAACATATTGAAAGCTGAATAAGTTTTCTGGCATATGAATCAGACATGCCCACCTTCACCTTAAGAAATGACCGCCATGTTTGAAGCGTTTTTATTTTTTTAAACATGACGAGCTGTCTCAAGCCAGCGCCCAAAAATTAACGCATGATGGATTGTTTTGCTTTTATTTTGTTTTATCAACATAGCACCACTTTTTAGAAATGGAAGCATCTCATCAACAGTCAAACAGTTATGAAAATTGACCACATCTTGTTCGCTGATGTCATTTTCAATTTTTGCATCTTCCTTAACCAACAAGCCTTCAAGATAGTTGTGCATTTCCAAAGCAGTCGGTTCGCTTTTTTCTTTTTTTCTGCCTTCTAGAAAAGCAATGCTTCTTTTGGGTTTCACTGGTAGAGAACAGGCTTCGCCTAGTTCTTTTTTTGACAAATACTCTAACATGCAGTTACAGTAAAACTTGTGATCTTGAATAGCACAAGCCTGTTCTTCGGTAAACGTGTTAGCCATTGTTAAAATAACAACACAGCCAAACACAGTAGGAGCACAGTCAAACACAGCCTTCTCGCACGACAGTCAGTGAGAGAATGATGAAATCTACCTCTGCGGCGGCACATGCACGACTGAATTGCGCATTGCGACAATAGATTTTTTTTAGAATGATCGCCCCCACGATCACACCATATATGAGTAACACCACACATTAACATGCACGACTGAATTGCGCATTGCGGCAATAGATTTTTCTGGCGCGATTGTGGGACGATCACGTCACATATGAGTCACGTTAAAACAACCGTGGGCGGTCCAAGCACAAGCGTGCAGGGTAGCACTCAATCAGCTACCTGTTATTGATTTCTCTTCTGATTCTTGCGCAAAACAAGAGGAACGGCTAGTTAATTATTTTTTAATTGTCGTTTATATTCTGGTTTAAAAAATGAAGCCCGAAGTATTTACAGAGCTTCATAATATATACAGAATTTGGGAGGAGGAGAGGGGGTGGGGGGCCGATAGAGAAGAGTTAAAGAGCAGGTTTGAAGAATTGATTAATGATCTTTTTGAGCGTCTAACTATACGAGAAAGCGTAGTGGAAGCCGTTAGTAAAATACCAGATTCTTGGCCCCAACCAGTTGTAAAGTTGTTTGCTATTTTAGTTGATAATATGACTCCTGAAGATGCTAATCTGACTGTTTCTACCAGCCCTGAAGGAGTAGCTATTTGCTTTAATGATTAGAAAAGACTATGAACAATAAACAATAGCTGAATTTACATTTACAATTATTTTTTTTATTTATTTACATTTAAAAATGGCTGCCGAACTCAGTGAATCTGATTTAAAGAATTGTAATGAACTATTTGACGAAACAATGAAAGTGTTAAACATCGCTTTTAGTGAATTTGGGTTTGAGAATGATGTAAACAATATAATAAAAGATCATAGTGAACTATTTGACGAAGCAATTAAAATGATGAACATTGACTGTAGTGATTCAGAAAAAGCTAAAATATTAGCAGGTGTTATTGTAAGGTTAACGTGTCTTGAAGTGTTGCAACGCTTGGGTGAAGAATAAAAGCCCGTTTACTTACTTTTATTTACATTTATTTTTTTTAATTTACGTAAATATTGTGGCTTTAAAAATGACGACCACAAGTAAATTCGAGGATGGAAAACTATATACGATGGAAGAAATATTTGATATTGAAAAAAAACAATTAAGCAATACGTTTAGTGAAGTAGACATGGACATCATTAACCCCACAAACGTTCATGAAAGCGTGGCACATGCTATCTCTAAAATCCCAGAGTTTCTTCAGATGGAACCGCCAGTAAAAGTTCTGTTGACCATTCTGATTGATTATATAACGCCCGATGATACTAGCATGGAAGTTTGGGTTTCAACAAGACAGAAAGAAGTTATTAGCTATCACGACTTTAATTCTAACTGGGCTGATTACATGCTTACACAGTTTAATCATGCAAGTGAAGAGGCTAAGTTAAGGGGTTCTGGCTGGTCTGAAGGAAGAGTCCTTCAAATTATATTGAAACAAACAAAGTTCTATCCTATAGTTGGCAATTCTTACCTTCCTCTCCCAAAAGAGTTAGAGTTAAAACGAGCAGTATTAAACATACATAATTCTGACAACATGTGTTTTATGTGGTGTGTTTTAGCGCATTTACATCCTGTTAAAAATCATGCAAACAGAGCATCTAATTATATGGCTCATCTTAACGAGCTGAACTTTGATAACATAACCTTTCCAGTGAGTATAGAAAGTATATCTCAGTTTGAAGAGCAAAACACCCCAATCACCGTAAACGTATACACATGGTCTGCAGTAGATAATCTAGTGCCTGTAAGGATTTCTCCCAATGCTCCTACTTTAGGCGATTCACTTAAGAATCATGTAGACTTGATACTGTTTGCGGATAGTACAAAGAGCCATTATGTATTAATTAGAACAATGAGTAGACTTCTGGCGTATACTACAAAGGATCCTGCTAAACAAGAGATTTGTAGAAGGTGTTTGGTCAGAATCCCAACTATAGAAGCAGCTGCCAGTCATAAGAAACATTGTAAAAGTTTTGTAGACTGTGAAACCAAACTCCTCACACCTAAACCAGGGTCTAAAGTTAGTTTTAAGAATGTACACAAAATGCAAATGAGTCCATACGTGGTTTATGCTGACTTTGAATCGCTCTTGCCACAGTACTACGGCCCCCAACAAGAACAAGAACAAAAAACAACCTTATTAACCCACCATCAGATCTGTTCTTATGCGTTTATTGTTGTTAGGTCAGATGGGGCACACACAACACCTGAGATTTACAGAGGACCCAACGCAGCTAGTAGATTTTTAGAGCAGATGAAACAACTTCGCAATTACTACTCCAACCAACTAAATCTTTCAGACATTATTATGACTCCTGAAGACCAAGAACGCTATAACTCAGCCACTCACTGTTGGATTTGCGGCTTAGAGCTAACACCTAACAGTAAAGACGCGACAGTAAGAGACCACGATCACATTACTGGCAAATTCAGAGGGTCCGCACACAACAATTGTAATCTTCAACTTAAGGTTGACCCCAAAAAATGGAAACTGCCTATCTTCTTTCATAACTTACGAGGCTACGATTCTCATTTTATCATGCAAGCAGTGACTTCTGAATATAAGAGGGTTACCTGCATTGCTCAGTCTTCAGAAAAGTACATGACTTTTACTCTTGACTGTTTATCCTTTTATGACTCTGCCCAACATCTGATGGGGAGTTTAGATAAGTTAGCGGGATCTCTACAAGTCTTTCCAATCACTAAACAATACTTTGATCCATCTTTGGTGCGTAAAGGAGTTTATCCTTATGAATACATGAACTCGTGGGACAGGTTTGACGAAGACTCACTTCCTCCTAAAGGCGCTTTCTTTTCTAGTCTTAGAGGCAAAGACATAACTGACTCTGAATATGAATACGCTCAGAAAGCCTGGACAGAATTACACTGTCAAACAATGGGCGATTATCATGATCAATATTTATTGGCTGACGTGTGTTTATTGGCAGACGTCTTTCAGAATTACAGATCTACATGCATGAAACATTACAGCTTAGACTCATCACATTACATCTCTGCCCCTGGCCTTTCTTGGGATGCATTCTTAAAGTCTACAAACATCCAGATTGACTTAATTTCTGATTTACCCACACTCCAGATGATTGAAGACGGTCTAAGGGGAGGTATTAGCATGGCCTCACATCCTTACTGCAAAGCCAACAACAAATATTTAGATGATTATGACCCGACTAAACCGTCCAACTATCTAATGTACTTAGACGCTAACAATCTGTATGGATGGGCCATGAGTCAACCGCTTCCATTACGTAACTTTAAAATGATAAAAGGACCTCATGATGTCAATACTGTGTTAGGAATGTTGTCACAGCTTACGCCTGATAATCCAATAGGACTAATCTTAGAAGTAGACTTAGAATATCCTAAAGAATTACACGATCTCCACAACGATTACCCCCTGGCCGCAGAAAGCTTAAAGATGAGTCCCATCGAACCTCCTAAACTTGTTCCCAATCTTAGGCACAAAACTAAATATGTGTGCCATTACAGACTCCTACAGTTTTACTTAAGACACGGGTTGAAACTGGCAGCTGTTCACAGAATAATTATATGCGACCAAGAGCCCTTTATGAGGCCATACATCAAGAAGAATACTGATCTTAGAACCCAAGCCACTGATGCTTCAGAAAAAGACTTCTTTAAACTGATGAATAACAGCTGTTTTGGCAAAACTATGGAAAATCCACACAAACGTAAAGATGTGAAATTAGTTACAAAAGAAAACCAAGCAATTAAGTTGGCCTCTAAACCTAACTATCAAGACTTTAGAAGATTTAACGGCAGCTTGGTTGGCATCATGATGAAGAAAAAGGATGTTAAGTTGGACAAGCCGGTGTTTATCGGCTTCACCGTATTAGAGTTGTCGAAGTTATTGATGTTAGAATTTCTGTACGACTACTTTAAACCACTGTACCCAGAAGCAAGAGTTCTTTACACAGACACTGACTCTTTTATTCTAGACGTCCCCACTGAAGACTTTTACAAAGACTTAGAAACAGAAGTGGCTAAAGGAGTTGATGGGTGGTACGACACATGCGACTATCCAAAAGACAGTCCTTTACATTCAACTGTTAACAAGAAAGTGATTGGAAAGATGAAGGATGAACTCAATGGGACAGTTATACAAGAATATGTTGGCTTACGGTCGAAGATGTATAGCGTTGCCAGCCAAACTTCTGTAATGAAAAAAGCTAAGGGGATAAGTAAAGAAGTTGTCAAAAAAAATATAACTCACGATAACTACAAGCAAGCTCTCTTTGAAAACAAAGTATTTTATCACACAAATGTTAATCTGCGCTCTACTCTTCATCAAGTAAACACAACTGCAGTTAACAAGATATCACTAGTCTCTAACAATAACAAGAGAACTTACGTCAATCCTGAGTTTTCATATGCTGTAGGGCATTGGAGAACTTTAAAAGATTAACTTGGCTGACTTGACTTGTACTTAACTTAAGAACCTAATAAGAACTTACTTAAGAACATAACAAGAACTTACTTAAGAACCTAACTAGTACTTAATTTTTTTGCACTTAACTTGTAATTTACTTGCGCTTAACTTAAAAAGTACTTTCTATAACTAACTTAACTTGTACTTATCTAGTTCTTAACTTGTACTTTATTTAGTTCTTTAAAAAACTATTCCATAGAAAATGGGTCTACAGCAGGAGGTTGTACTTTTTTTTACAGAAGTTGGTTCTTCTTCTTTTACTGGCTTTGTGGGGGTTTGTGACTTTGCTGCTAAGTATGGTGTTAGACATTTGTATGCTAAAAACCCCCCACCAACAACAACAGCAGCAAATACATAATAATACATCTTATCGCTTGATTGTGATTGTGTTGTTGTTAATTGTGTTGTTGTTGACGGTGGCGATGTTGTATTACTATCTAACAATTTTTGTTTTGTTGATTGGTTTGCTTTTCTCAGTCTGTTCCATTCAGCTAGTTTATGACCGGCCTCAACACGCCCAGGATTTTTAGACTTAGTAACACTACTCACCTGTGGTACATTCTGCTCTAGCGGGCTCACTTGAGGTACATTCTGCTCCTTCGGAGGGTTCTGCGGATTGTCCTGTGGCGTCTTCTCGCTCATTTTTTTTTATTGCGATTAAATTTAATATGATCAAAATTAATATGATTAAAAGTAATTAATCCCATGATGAATGGACATAACATCGTCCCAAATCTGTAATACATGTCACATGCGAGAGTTTCTAGGGACTTGTTTAAAACCGGATCTTGTGATAAGTCATATTTTAAATCTTCTTCTGAATCAACAGGCGCCATCTTACTTACTAACTTAGCATATAAACTAATCATTGTCTGCCCCACTGATCTAACCATTTTTGACCCTAGCTGTGCTCGTACCTAGCGTAGTACTTCTCAACGTCTGATGTAGACAATTGCTGAATCTGTTCAATACTTAGTTCAGTGCCTAAATACTGTTTAGTTTTTCCACACGCGGCCAGAGAGTATAATCTTTCTTTATGGCAGTGGTCTGCTGAGTGGTCTGCCTGCTCCTCACACTTTAATAGTTCGTCACAATCCATTTTTAAAAGCAATAAAAAATAATATAATACTTTTAAAACCATGAGTTTAACGCTGGTTAATTATGCAGTGCCTATCGTTGGTGTTATAGTCTATTCAACCCTCGCAAAATGTTTGTTAGGAATAAAACCACCCAACATGGGAAAGATAGAAGATTCGCCAAGACTAGTTGCAGCCTTATTTTTAGCTTTAACAACAAAAGATTATTTGATTAAAAAGCACATAGACAGCCTTTCGTATTATGATTATTTTAATTATTTTTTTAGTTAATAAAAAGATGAGTGAAAAAAAGATTATCAATACGATTTACCATTCTGCTGTAATTAGCGGCCTTAGTATTGGTTATAGCGTGTTAGCAAAAAACATGTTAAAAATGAAGCCGGCGGATCTAGGAAGGTTAGACATTGAGGATGTTGTTAAGGTTATAGTTGTAATTACTGCAGGGATTGCCTCAAAAGACTTTCTTGTTACGCAGGGGATTATCCCAGAAAATATTAATGCATAGGCAGATTAATCTAGAAAATATTGATTTATAAAAAGATGTCTGGATTGGTTCTGATGGTGGGAGGAGCTATTGTTAATGCATTGGCGTTCTCTGGCAGCAATTATATGTTTAGTAAATTGCGGTCCGATGAAGAGAGAGAACGCCATAACAAGGCAATGGAAGATTTAGCTAAGGCAAGAGACGCTTACGAGAAAAGACGAACTTGCTCACTTAGACTTTATTAATAAAAAGTTAAGAGAACAGGGTCATGCAGAGCACACATTTACAGACGTTGATGACGCAATGAATGAGTATTACTTAGTGACAGGAAAGAAGTTTCTAACATCGCCGCCGCCAGAACTGTCCGACTTTTATGAACTATCTGAGGAACAGAAGAGTTCAGAGATAGCTTTTATTGTAGTTGGCATGGGAGCAATCTTTCTTGTTGCTCACTTTCTTGTGTAAAATAAACTGCATTTAAAATATGGACAATACGAAGTACAAAATATATTATTCTCCTAAAGGGTATTGGAAAGGAAAGACTGCTATTGAAAAACTGAGTAAAGCTGCTAGAGTGTCTGAATCAGATGCGAAAGACTGGCTTTCAAAACAGGCAATTTGGCAAATATATCTGCCTGCCCCAAAAAGAATGATAAGGCCTAGATTTGTTAATTCAGTTCCAAATGACACCCACCAGATGGACTTGCTGTATCTTCCACATGACAAAGTTAGACGAAAAAAGTTTAAGTATGCTCTGACTGTTGTTGACATGGCTTCAAGATACAAAGACGCCGAACCTTTAACGGATAAAAGCTCAACTGCCGTGGCTGTGGCTTTACAACAAATATACATGCGAGGTCCATTAAAGTATCCTAGGATGATTCAAGTTGATGATGGAAAAGAGTTTAAAGGTTCTGTAAACCAACTGTTTTTTAAAACATCATGTTACAGTTAAGAGAGGGATCCCAGGCAACCATCGGTCACAAGCCCTAGTAGAAAACTTTAATAAGAATCTAGCCGAACGTTTGTTTACCTATCAATATCACAGAGAAATTATGGACAGAGAACGCAACACAGAATGGGTTAGGAGATTGCCAGCAGTCTTACGCGCCATGAACAATGAAGAATTTAAAGCAACAGGCCTTAAACCAGTAAACGCGATCAAATTAAAAAAAATTAGCATTACTGAAGATGTGCAGGGGACTCAAAAACTCTTGCCGTTTGGGCTAAAAGTAAGATACTTGTATGCTCCTGGAGAAGCAGAAGGTGATGTTAGAATTAGAGCCACAGATCCTATATGGAGCGTAGATGTATATGAAGTTGAAAGAATTATGAAAACAACCCCTCCCGTGTATTATTTAAGAGAAACTCTCTCTTCTAGCGGTGCTACTGCGTCTAAAAAACCTGCCCCTAAAAGATCCTTTGTTCGTGAAGAGCTGCAAGTTGTCCCACCAAACACAGTGAGTTAAAAAAAAATAGTATTTATTTTTTGCTAAAACTTATTTTTTGTTAAACTTATTTTTTTGGCTTATTTTGGGTTTAACCGATCATGTGTTTGTTTTTCAATGTTCTGTTTGATTGTCTCAGTGTCTACCTGTTGCGAAGTAAAAGTCTTTCTCCACTCCTTTTGAAGTTCAATTTTTTGTCGCCTGTAATCCTCACCGTCAGCCATAAGCTTCTGAAATTCTTCGTCTGTAATGTTTTCATCCTGTAATGATTTGCTTATTCTTAATCTTAATGAACAAAGTTTTGCTGATGCTAAGGCAACAATGGCAGTGTGCTTTTGTAATTTAGGCGTTAATTTTTTTAAAACAGCACTCACAATCATAGACATAGCACCTAAACCCAAACCAAGGCTCCCTAATGCTAAAGAGGCTGGCGCCCCGGCCCCAGTAGCTAAAAGAGCAACACTAGACCCAGCACTTACGCTAGCTACAGCTGATGAGCCAGTAATTACATAAGAAAGAGTATTTAAAGCTTTAGCATATTTCTTTCTAGTAACCCTATACTTATCCAAGTCGCTTTCTATTTCCTTTTGAAGTTCAGTTATTTGCTCTAACCTAAACTGTTGAACCTCCATTTTTTAATTAAGATTAATTTTTTAATTAAGATTAATCTTGTACATATTTTTTTATTAACCCTTCTGGCAGCACTTCATCAACAGAGTAAAACGCAATAAAATCAACATACTTAATAAAAATAAAATCGAGTACTGTTAGTTTGTCTTTGTCAACCATCACAGTGACTTTGTCAGAAGATACAGAAGTGTTTATTTCATCCCCGTTTTTAGTAATAGCAATAACAAGCCTAAGAGGCCCGCCCAAGTTTTCAGACTTTATTTGTACACCCCTGATTAACGTATGCTCTGGCAAACTAGGATCAGACTCCCTTGGAGTAATAAATAAGCGAAAAAGCATCGTCATTTTTCTAGGCAGTGATTCTAGTTTTGGGTTAAACTCTAAGCCGACGGTGTCGCCCCCCACTTCAGCTAAGGTCTTCTTTCTCCGCAGCATATATACAGAGCCCTGCTTAGTTATTTCAATCTGCTTTTTCTGTTGTAATCCTGGGACTAGGCTAGCAAGAAGGCGTCCTTCATTCAAAGCTTTTCTAAAATTGTATTTCTTATCAAAGTATACATGGGGGCTTCGTAGTTCAAACTTTAAATCCCAGTTAATGTCAGGAAGCAACGCCCAAGCATTCTCTCGTTTATGAAGTTTGTATTCGTGTTTGCCAAAATCGTTTGCCCTTAGATTTCTTATCTCTTCTAGGGTAGGATACTGCTGTCGTTTTTTGTCTTCAATTTCTGTTCGTTTGTAAACCCCATCATCTGTGTATTCAAATCCATAAACATTTCCTGGCACTCCTATTAGATCAAAGTCCGTTGTATCTGCTAGATCTTTTAGCTCTACTGCAACGCATTTAGGAGCTAACTCCGCTTTTGATTCTGGCCCTCGAGACATTTTTTTAATATTAAAATTATAATAAACAATCTACAATAAACAAACGTATTGAACTGGGGGGTCAGTCCGTAAGCATAGTTTAGCGTGCTTAGATTTTTCTAACTGCTCTTTTATTTTTTTTAGCTCATCATTGTCCCTTATTATATAATTTTCACTTAAACATTCTTCAAAACTATCCCTGTCCTTAGTATAGAATAAGATGACTGATTTTAACTGCGATCTAAAGTCTTTTAAGACAGCATTGTATTTTTGAGTTAAGAGCCACACAGAAACTAAGGCGTGGCGCCCACTAAAGGCTAGCTTTGATAGAGCTTTTCTTTTTTTAACAATGTCTTGTTCGGCTGAACAGTCATCAATAATAAACAGTGTTTCAGTTCCCTCAAATAGCCTATAGTAATGGTCTAAACAGTCGCTCAGTTTGTCGCTAGGATCAACTAAAAATATATTCTCGTCTGTCCAAATAAACTTCCTTTCTTTGTAAGACTTGTTGTGCTTAATGGTTGTGCAGAATATAACAATGTGCTCGTAATGAAATCTGTAGACTGTTTGTAACAAATCAAGTACGAAGACAGTTTTCCCACACCCAGTAATCCCGCAGATAAGAGAACAGTGCGGATCTTTGGGCAGAAACTTCAAACTATCCATCTGTTTTTATTAGAATATTTCTTCTGCATTTTAATAAGCCACGTCTTTTAGCCTGTTTTCTTCAATGTTTAGCTGAGCATCACAAACCATAAAAACATGAATTTGTATTGGTGCGTTTCCGTCTGCTTTCTTGTGAATATTTATTTTTATACCATCTTGCCCTACCCTTTCTCCACTTCCAAACAATCTGTTGTCAAATGTGGATCTAAAATCCAGCCACAGCCCATATTTGGTTATTAAGTAGTCTTCGAGTCTTACATCATAAAGGCGAAGTTTTTTACATACGCGATCAACTGCAGGATCTCTTTGCCTACCTCCAGCGAATAACTTTCTTATTTCATCAAAGTGTTGGTGAGG
This sequence comes from Conus canariensis, assembly GCA_033310375.1. Taxonomy (NCBI): domain Eukaryota; kingdom Metazoa; phylum Mollusca; class Gastropoda; order Neogastropoda; family Conidae; genus Conus; species Conus canariensis. The sequence continues at coordinate 6,984,427 of CM065742.1, read as the reverse complement.
TAAAAGCCCGCGCCCTGAATACAACTGATCAGACTTACCATTTATTGCACAGTCAACCTTCTCAATTTTTGGATTATAAAACGCTTCTGATTCTCTATGAAAAGGAGTTGTTTCTTCAGTAAACAAGAACAAAATTCCTTTTAAAGACTTCAGAGACTGATTTAGATGTATGTTCCAGAGAGTGTCTCGCTTGTTTCTATTTTCTGTAATGGAGTGTATAACGTTTTCATAATAAATAACCGTTTTACTTTTATATTGGGTTAAGATTGTTCTGGCCAGTCCAGGGTTAGTAACAACATCAAACTCAAGAGAAATGTCGCTGACTGTGTATTTAGCTTTAGGATCTTCAGACAGAACAACAGACTCGCTAGGATTAAATGTCAGTTTATAAGTAAGTTTTTCTTTTAGTGCGCCTTGGTAATATGGCATATGCGTCTTTAACAGTTCAAAATCTAGAGGGATGCAGAATCTGTTGCCAAATGCTTCTGCTACTGCCTCATCTTTAACATCATCCTTTGCATCCTCGGCTCCAACTCTGTGCTTGAGACCGTTTGGGCTTTGTATTCCCTGATAAACTTTCTCTTTTCTTTCTTTTTTAGGCAGCCATAGGTCAGAATAGAGAGCAAAAATGTCTGCCTCGCTTAGTACAAAGACTTCTCTACCCTCCAGTTTGATTGCCATATGTTTAACGATGGCCCTACCCAAATTAGCAACAACAGTAGCATTAGGATCTTCCGATGTAATATCTATTTTGAATGATAGTTTAGCGGTGCCTGGCATTATAACATCATCAGCGCCAAGATCAGGGAACATGACTATTAAAGTTTGTTCAGGCTGAACTGTTGATGGAGTATTTACACTAATTACAGTCTGCCTTATACCTTTTACGCCGTGGGGTTCCTTCTCTTTTCTGTATGGATCGAGGTCACAACCGTATGAGTTCATTTTTATAAAACAAAAAATAATAAATATATAAATATGGCTGATGAAGATTTTGACGCGATTGAATCTATTGAAGAAGAAGAAGACGATTTTGGCGCGATTGATTCTAATGAAGAACCGGGTCCTTCATTGCAAGAAGAACTTGAAGCAGCAGCAGCAGCAGGCCAAGGAGTAGGATTAAGACAAATACGAATGTTAGATAAAATTGAATCATTATATAGCCATATGGGGCGAGAGCGGCCAGAAGCACTTAATGTTTCCAATTTTTCAACAGATAAAAATAATCATTTGTATGTAAGAACTAGTAAAGGAAACCTTGTACGGCTTACTACAAAACCAGACCCAACCCAGTTTTTAAGCAGGAGTACAATTCTTAGAGAGCTCCCTGTTTTTGACCAAAGGCAGTTAAACTTTATTGGCGATCTAAGGTCTGAGGCTGTTAGTGCTTTACAAAGCATGGTGCGAGAGTTGCCAACACGATCTGAAATAGAAATGACCCCTATTCAAGAATTAGTTCAAAGAGCAGATGAACTAGTAGCTAATGCAAATAGAGCAATAACAGAAATCGAGACGAGTTTTAATGAAGAAACACAGTTAAAAACAATTATCGATTCTTCATCACCTAGTCAAAGAGAACGTGAGCTGAGCCCTGAAGAAGAAGCAGCTTTACAAACAATTGATGATCCTCCATTGTCTGGGCGCAACCCCGGGGTTCTTAAAGCTAGAATCAGGGATCTTGAAGCTAGAAACAAGGATCTTGAAGATGAACTGCGCGATCTCAGGTCTGTTGAGTCTGCTTTAACAACTATAAACGAAGAACTAAAAAACAATTTGGCAAAATTTAATGAGCTAGAGAGAGAGATAAAAGAAGAAGAAAATAAACTGGCTGATGCAGATGATAACAATTTAGGTTAGAAGAAAAGGCTAGAATACAGGCGAAAATACAGAATTTAAGGATACTAAGGGCAAACAGGTTATCGGCGTTGTATATTAACAGAGAAAAAATAGATACTCAAATAAGCAGAATCAGAGAAACTATAAACAAAATGATTTATGAAAATACTACGCTAGCAGAAAGAATAAGGACTCTGTTCAGAGAGCAGGGAATTACAATAGTTAGTATATTAACAGCCGTTGGGTTTGCTATCTCTACACTGGTTTATGCATTAACCGGCAGTGCGCCAACGGGGGCAGCAGCTCCTCCAACGCCTCAGCCTGGTAAAAGCTGGGTTAGAAAACAATTGCGCCATCTAGCAAACTTATTAAAGAAGTTAGCTGTTAAAGCGCTTGATGCTTTGCCTGGCATAATAGGCAGTGTTGTTAGTTGGGTTTTGTCTACCATAGGCAAAGTGGCTGGTTATATGGCTGACCATCTGTGGACGTTAGGAGTGCTGGCTGCCGGTTTAATTTTTAGTGAAATAAAGTATGGCTAATCCAGTAAAAGTTAAAAACACAACAAGGGCTGTCTTTTCGCTAGTGTGTCTGTCGGGGTGAGGTACATCAACAGGCGGGGGGTCGCTTTCTGGGCTGCTTATAACTGGTGGGGGGTCGCTTTCTGCAGGTTCTGGGCTAGATACTTTTTTTAAAATGGCTGGTGCGGGCCTTGTGTTTAAGCCTTGATTGTGTCCTAAGTTTTGATCGTCTCCGGCTATGAGAATTTCATTATTATAATTCTGTATCATGCCAATCTGCAGTCTAAGGTCAGAAGGCAGCATGTATAATCCATGACCCACAACAAAGTCAACCTTTGACCTAGCATGTGAAAGAACGTTTTGGTACCTTTGTATGCTGGAAGGCAAATCAACAGCAGAGTTAATAGCATCTTCTAAATTGGCTAGAAATTGTTTTCTGGCGTCAAAACCTGTAGATTGATCCACTATGCTAGCCTTGGTCTGTGCTTGCGCTCCTAATAGGCACCAAACGTATGTCCGTGTGGAGTCATTAAGCCTTTGCACTCCTGGCATTGTTAGGCCTTCACTTTCATCTAAGATAAATGTTGCCCAAGCATTAGGATGTTTTTGTTCTATGGATCCCAATCGAACTTGTTTGTTTGGTTGAAAAGAGGTGTGGCCAGGCCAGTAGTCATAAGTATATTCTCTTTTTGTACCCCACAAATACAATGTGCCTAGCCCATGATTGCGGTCTAACTTTTGTCTAAAGTCAGTTGAAGGATTAATGTTAAATTCATTGCAGATTCTTTCATATGCATTAGTGTCCATTTGGTTGTTAAATGGATTAAACGCGTTGTCATTGGGGAGGCGTACTTGTAGTTCAGTTAGTATGCGTCTATACTGATAATAAACATGAAAGTTATATACTGACCTTACTAAGAGATTGGGGTGGTATAAATGGTTTGCATATGAAACACCGCAGCCAGTGGTTGAGCAGTAAACTGTAAAATTTAACTGATTCTGGAAAAAAGCCATAGGGTGAGATGACCATGCTGATGGCACTCTGTCACTCTTTATTGGCGGATTTAAATATTTAGTTAGTGGGTTTACAAGTCTGACTTGGAAGCCATATGATTCATCCACTGCAATGGTTAGTAAACTGAAGTCCAAAGATTTGGGGTTATAAAACGCTCCTACATTGTAAGTGGCACTTTCATTATATTTAAAAGGTTCCATTTTTTAAATTAGTTTTTTAAAATAGTTATAAAAAAGATGTACATCTATATAACCAAACAAAACGAGCGTGTGTTCTTAACGTACCCAATTACCAATTGGAGTGGGAGTTGTAGGATTGCCCTTAAAGAAATTGGCTTTAAAGTTATGTGGGTTAACATATCTGAAGGAGCTCAAAATAACTGGATTAATGTTGATGACGAGGCAGGCAATCAAATAAGCCATATAACAATACATGATGGTTACTACAACTTTTGTTCTTTAAAAGAAGTACTTCTCGAATCTGGTATATTGCTAACAATTAACGAGGCAAACCTTAGAATTACTATGAATTTTCCACTAGAAGAAAGAAGAGAGTACACTTTTCCTAGAGGCCTAGCTAAAATCTTGGGCTTTCACAGCAGTGACAAAGATTATAGATTTAGCACAAGAGAAGACATCTATCAATTTGAAGGTAATAAACCATCTGATTTTTCTGTGAACCCGATGTTGTATGTCCATTTACAACAGTTAAAAACAAATACTAATTTGTTTAATGGCTATCCGTCTACAGTTCTAAGAGTGCTGCCGTCAATTAGGGCGGGGTTTTGCGATTATCAGCTATATACGTTTGACGGAAGCAGCCAATTCAAAGAATTAATTGAGGGGGCTATAAATTCATTAGATGTAAAAATAACTAATCAAGATGGAAGGCTAGTTGTTTGTTCTGATTTATTAATAGTGCTGGAAGTAGAAGAACATATTAAAAAAGTAGTAAGGTCTCGGTCCCGCGGACGTTAATAGCTGAGGGAGAGAATGTAAATATCTATGTTCACGATCACCAAATCTTATCTAGCACGCAAGCCCCCATTTTAATGTACCGATTGCGTCGATTTTTGGAGGTTTTGCGTGTTAATTTTGTTTAGAAAATAGGTGTTAATTTTGGCAAAAAGTAGCATGAGATGGACGTGATTTGTATGTGAAAAGGGGGGTTTTCGTGCAAAATAAGATAGGGTGGTCTTGAACCTAGATATTTACATTCTCTAAATCCCTGTGCCGAAGTGGTCCGGCAGCCATTTTAAACCATGACCCTCCGGCGACCGAAATCACGTGTCCGGCAATTTATCTACTGAGCTGTTCTGGAAATGGGGAGAAAAACATAACAAAACATAAACATCGAGAGGAAAGTGTGTGTGTGTGTGTGTGTGTGTGTGTGTGTGTGTGTGTGTGTGTGTGTGTGTGTGTGTAGGGGGGGGGGGAGGTGAGCATGGAGAAGAAAAGTTTCGAAATGGAGTGACTGAGGGCGGAAAATGAAGCAAAATTTAGAAAGAGAGGGGGTAGTTACCGCAAAGGACACAGACAAAGTACAGGACAAGACACAATGCGTTTCGACCTCTCGGGTCTTCTTCAGGCAAAAACAAATAACATTTAGGACAGTGAAAACAAAGAACGAGAAACCACGTATCTTCTCATGTTCAGCGCACGACCAAAATGGCCGCCGGACGGAAACGAGGCCACCTAGGAGGGGATCATGGGAGAGGAAATAGTGAGGGGAGGGTGTGTGTGTGTGTGTGTGTGTGTGTGTGTGTGTGTGTGTGTGTGTGTGTGTGTGTGAAACAATGGGGTTTGTGGCTTGTTTTGTGGAATAGTATGATATATTAGTGACGGTAGTGATTATGGTGGCTTGACGATAGTGCTTAGTGGGGTAAAAAAAACAACAACAAAAAACAACAACAAACGGTAAAAATAATAAGGAAAAAATAAATAGTAAAAAAGGAAAAAATAAAGAATAAAGAAATAAATAGATAAATAAATAAATAAACGACTTTAATGGGTGGTGGTGGTGATGGTGATGATAGTAATTATGTGTGGGTAGTTGTATGTGGGGGTGACGGTAATGCTAATAATGATTGGAAGGGAATGGAAATGATCAATGGGTGATGTGGTATCGTTGGGGGAGGGGGTAGAAGAATGGGGGAAGAGGGCAATGGAGGAGGGGGAGAGAGAGAGAGAGAGAGAGGGAGAGCTCATATCTCTCCACCCACAAATACGTATGTGTGTGTGTGTGGGGGGGGGGGGGGGGGGACATACACGCACAGACACATGCACACAATCCAAGCATACATATATACAGAGGGGACACGCACACACCTAGCATACTTATACAGAGAGAGAGAGAGAGAGAGAGAGAGAGAGAGAGAGAGAGAGAGAGAGAGGGGGACATAATGTGAACAGACAAGGGAATGGAAGTGGTCGATGAAGAAAAGGGGAGGTGATATGTTTAAAAAAAAAAAGGGGGGGGGGGGGGTATAAAGAGGGGGAAACAAGGACCAAGCTCAAGTAAATGTGAGATGAATAGTTGTGGGTAAGGTGGTGTGGGTGTGAGTGGGATTTGGTGGCGGATATCTTGGGTTGGTGTTGCGGTGGTGGATAGGTGGATGTAGTTGTTGAGGATGATGATGATATGGGGGTGAAGGGAAGGAGCGGGGGTGTTTAAAGGGGGGGGGGGAGGCGGGAGGGTCAAGTACCTGGCCTACCCTTATGCTAAGGGAAGATGGGAGGGGGAGGGAGATTCATGTGGAGGTGGTAGTGTGAAATCAGGTGTAGGACAAAACAAGGGGGGTGGGCGGAGGGGGAACGGAGGGGGAAGCTATGTGGGTACGCAGTGGATTGGTATAGGACATGCGGAGAGTGTGGTGGAAAGCGAAAGGTGCAAGGAGGGTGGTGTTGTGTGTGTGTGTGTGTGTGTGTGGTGTGTGTGTGTGTGTGTGTGTGTGTGTGTGTGTTGTGTTGGTGAAGATTTTGCCGACTGGTATTGAAATGGTCTGGCTTACCCTTCCCACCTTTCCCCCTCCCCCCCCCCCCCCTCACTATTTCCTCTCCCATGATCCCCTCCTAGGGGGGCCTCGTTTTGGCCACTTTGGTCGTGCGCTGAATATGAGAAGATATGTGGTTTCTCGTTCTTCGATTTCACTGACCTAAATATATATCGCAGGCATGTTTGCTTGTGGCTGTTCGTATTACTCGGCACTTGAGGAGCGCCCCTTGGAGGATCTTTAACAACAAACGCACTTGAATATCACATCATGCTTTGAATCACTGGTATTTTAAGCAACCACTCAAGCTAAGCATAAATCTGAACAGACAGAAGACACAAAGTGGTGGAACTTGTAAAACAATGAAAACATAAATGTGAAAACTGATAATGTGAAAGTAAAGGAATCTGGGAGACGGGAAAGCGTTTCAAGGCTTTAGACTGTTCTGTAGGTTGAATGAAAATATAAATGTGAAAACTGGTAATGTGAAAGTGAAGGAATCTGGGAGACGGGAAAGCGTTTCAAGGCTTTAGACTGTTCTGTGGGTTGACTGGATATAACAGATGGCAGGCAATGGCGATCCCCAGTGGTGGATTCAGTGCACAGACTTGACCACAGCTCGGTTTACTGCTTAGTATGGGGTCTGGATGGTTGACTATACCATTATCACTCATTCCTGTCTGTCCATTCCAGTCAGCCTCAGTCAGAGTGGGACTCTGAACATGGTTTTCCTGTCTTCCAAGGTACCTTAACTACCTGACCAAGCCATTCTTATTTTCTTTTACTCGGTCTGTAAGGTCCTTGAGCGGACGGCGAACGGATGACGTCATGGATTTGTGCATCACGTGCCAAAAGCAGTTGCGTTCGCCATTACAACCTGCGGAAGAAGACAAACGGATATCAGTCTCTCATCACGGCGCGTTTGTGCTTTTTTTTTCTTCTTCTTCTTCTTTGTAGTGCCATCGTATCAGCCTTTGTCGAGTGCTGCCAGAGTCTTGCTCACGCAACGTCAACAAAACAACTGTCACACACAGGGGGGAAAACTGCGGACAAAGCTCACCAGATATTAGGCAATCTCAACCCTTCACACACCCAGTAAAAACCCCACAAACCAAACTGGAAGGCACCAGGTGGATAACTAGACAAAATTTATTAACAAAATACATGAACCACACAGATAAAAACAAACTCCAGCACTCTTGGTGAGGGGCCCTAACCAGAAGAGAGGAAAACAACACAGGATGGGAAAAGGCAAAAGGCCGCAACAAAGAAAAACATGGCTCCACTCGTCTAGCGGAAATAAATAAAAAGAAAAAAAAACATCAAACAGGACACATGTCGAGCAATCCAATGCACGACCCAGCTAGTACACCTGCTGGAAGCAATACACACTGTTTTACACTATCCACTCCCGGTCTCCTAAAGGTCTCATAATGGGCACTTTGTAACAACATTAACACAACCCAACACTGGTTGCAAATGTCATCGTCACAAAACAAACAAAAAAAAACACCAAAACAAAACAAAACAAAAAAAAGAAGGCATTGTCCAGTCAATCCCTGGAAACATATCTTGAATCAAATATTATGCCGCATTGACGAATCTCTGGTTGCACCTCAGTATTGTCCCCTGAACCTTCCCACAACAAGCTAAACTCGCCTTTCTCACACAACACACGGACTCCCACATCACCTGATGAGCAGAAGTCAGATTCCTTTACACAAAGCAGGCAGTCCCTTTCTCGGGGACACACTCAACACGAAGATGGGGAGGGAAGAAACGATTTGCTGGTGGGATGGCCGACATCTGCGCTGGTTCTTATTCCCATCTCAGTGGGTGCAGGGACATCCACACTGGTGGGCGTTCCCCAATGGACTCTCATGACGTGGGAAGAGTATTAAAAAAAACCCAGAAAAGCCCTGAAGGGCACACCACATAAGTATCGTGCGCAGTGAGGGTGGTGACGAGAGAGACGTGGGGTGTGTGGTGAAGCGAGTAAGCTGTGTGGAAGGAATGGGTGGACAGAATGAGAATGAGAAGCTAAAAAAAAAAACACACACACACACACACACACATACACACACAGCTATTGACAATGGAAGAGTAAGAAAGGGGAGCATGAGCAGAACAGAAAACAAACAAAATCAAAGAGAAAGGTGATGAAAGGAGGGGGAAACAAAAATAGAAAAAGGGAATGGCAACAGAGAGAGAGAGTGGGGGGGGGGGGGGGGGCGTGGCAGAAAGAAAAGAAACGCAAAAAGGGGAGGAAGCCAGCCAAGTGGAAAGGCACACATTATCAGTGGACATTCACAACAGATTATCATTCCACTTGAAATTCATGACAGCCACTTTACCTTCCATAAAAACAAATATCTATCATTTATGGCCTCTCCTTTCCCCCTCGCAAAAGCAAAATAATATAATCGTAAACAAGCAGCATTGAACACAGAAACACTTTCACACACACGCACGCACAACAACAATGAACAGAACGAAAGAAGATGAACGAGAGAGAGGGTGGAGAGGTGGAGAGACGGACAAAAAGAACCCAAGAGCGTCCCCCTCCCCAACCGTCCATCCAATAGGGAAAAATAAACACCTCAAGTGCATTACACCCTCACTCAGTCATATCTACGCCTAACACATCAACAAATAACGCAACCAACGACAAGCGGGATGAAACGCCCTGACAGACACTTGCGCAAATGGAGGGAGAAGTCCTTGAATTATTTTTTGGGGGAGTATGGTCAGAAGTAAATACAACCAAATTTATCTCTACACCTATGCATATACAAGGCTACACAATTCTACATGAATACCAGTCCACCTACATACAACATAAAAACGTTCAAGCAATGAAACTGAAAAAAATATATACCAAACGACTTGTGATAAGGACGAACAAATGGCTCCCTCCACTCCCAGTCTCACTGAAGGACTCAGGCCCAGTGGAGGAAAAACACGTCTGCGGGACAGATTTTTAAGAAAATGGCGACGCTTCCCCCCCCCCCCCCCCAAAAAAAAAAAAAAAAAAAATTGCGACCAGCTCCCCCCTGTGAGCTATGAGAGTTACGGGAACTGCGAGATGCAGTGAAAAAGTGCAAAACACGGAAGGCACGCGTTTCACACCAGGCTATACCCAGGTGAAGCGGAGTGGACACAGAAAGTAAAAGAGGGAAAGGAGGGTGAGGGGGTGCAAACACACAAGAACGAAGGAGACAGACAGTGACTGGAATGGGAATAGTGTCCTGAACAGGACACAAGAGTGCCTGGTGCGACAACAACCAATCAGACAAACAGAAGAGAGTTGTTCCCCCTTTTAATTACAACTAAACCTTTTACACTATGTACATACAGTTTTTTTTTCTTTTTTTTTCACAATGGAAAACCCCAAAACATTCAGTCATACATATTTTGAAAATTATATCACCATAGGTGTCAACCCAATTTTCCTCATTTTACGACTTCCCACATTGAAAAGTACTTCTTCCCTTATTCCGAGCCCAAAAACCTTATACATTACGGAAAACGCAAAAACATAAACAAAAATTGCTGTGAACACAATGTAATATTCAGTAGGCCTGTCAGGCAGAACTTCTTCTCACCACACACACACACACACACACACACACACACACACAACTCCATGAGGTGTCGCCCACTACCAACTCGAGCCTTTTCAGCCATTCGTAGCCATTCTCGATTCAAACAACGCACACATGGAAGGTGATGAAAGAACCGCGCATGCGCAGATTACCGGAACAATAGAAAAGAATTGTTTTCTGCGCATGACCGATCATCTACTTATTTCGTTCCTGTTTCAGTGCTAAGAGTCCGTGTCGTCTGCTATGAAAATTTGTTCACCTCGCAGTTTTCCACAGTGATTTAAGATTTGCCCGTACAAATCAGTTTTACCCGTATTGAAACTTGTATACGGCCGTACAGACCCGAAATCGTAGGTTTCCCGTACAGCAATACTGGAAAACCGTACAGGTTGACACCTATGTTATCACCAGCTTCTTGTGGAGTATTACACAAAACAACCCTTTTTCCTCAGTTTGCACCCAAAGTGCCACAAACAAAAACCTTTCTTCATAAACACAGTTCTCTGGTCCTCGCAGACCTACAGCAACTCCTCAACGATTCCAGTCTTCCTCTCCTCAACTTACACAACAAAGCACAAACCGTCTTGCGCCCCTCTCAGCGAAAGCACTATTCTGACTTGTAGCAAGTTCCTGAAAGAAGAAGAAAAATGTATTAATCGTCACAAATAAATACTATCTTTGAGGACGTTTTGAAATTTGCAACAGAGAGAAAAAACAAGATGCAAAGCATATAAACGTACTCCCAGTTTATCTTGAATATGCGAGTAAAGAAAAACGTCACAATCAGACATGCGTCATAATAATTAAAAAAAAACAAAAACTGTCACAATCAAACATGCGTCATAATGTATTTTGTCACTAACATTAGAAATCGGCCAAGTACTTTCTGAGATATTCCATAAAGAAGAAAACCCGTTTTGGGCCGTTATAGCCGTTAGTAACGGCTATTCTGGTCAAATAAAACATAGGGCATCATCCGTGACCCATAATGAACATACCTACAAATTTTCAGAAAGATCGGCCCAGAAGTTTTGTCTGGAACGAGTGGAACACATTTTGACCACGAACACACAGACAGACACACAGACAGCATTTCTTCGTTCCCATTGTAAAGTACTCCCTGTTGTATAAGAAGTGGGAATACAAAACAAAAACAAACAAACGAAAAAAACCGTTTCGGTCACAGACCGTCTTCCGGACTGATGACATCAAATGACAGACAAATAAATACATAATGACGTATCAGAGAAAGACGACATGGCTTGTATATCTTGTTTCACCAAAACCAGATTCAAGATAGGCAACACCAAGAGACTGAGGTATAGTTGGTAGAGACTTCAGTGTTTGTAGAGCTGAGCTGAAAAGGGTGTTGATATAAGCATCGTAGTAGACCTGGGGGTCGACGAAAAAGAGACGAAAACGATGGGAAACAAGCATGCAGTCGAAGGTGGTAGAGCAATAAAAATGATTCTTGACTGTTGATCTTCTTTTTTCCACAAAATTAGCACTTTCTTTGAAGATGTTCTGAAGGTCTACGACTGAAATGTGGACAATTTCTTTTCTGTGTTGTAGTTCTTGTTGTTGTGGTTGTTGTTTTTCTATCGTGAATATTCAGAACATCTACAAAGATAGTTTTTATTTGTGGAAAAAGAAGACCAGCAGTCAAAATCATTCATATTAATCAGCATTTCATTTTCTTTCATGAAAAGAACATTTATCTACCCAGTCTTTCTCACCTTTCATTTCCTTTATCATGCTTACCTGGTGGTTTTCTTTCTTTCTTCATTTTTTTTTCTAATGGCCAGCCATGGCCTGCGACTTACACCTAAACAAGACACCTTCTGGGGGCCGGAATAGCTCAGTTGGTAGAACGCCAGACTCTGGTGATCCTGGGGTTGCGGGTTCGCATCTCTGCCAGGCCGTTTCGGTACAGGGTTTTTTTTCCCTCGGAGTTAACATTGGTTCTGACTCCATTCCCCATACAGTCCTTCGAATGAGACTCTAAACCGAGGTTCCGTGTGTGTGAACACACGCACAGCATCTTGCACACACGTAAAATCCCATCACCAACTTTCGGAAGAGAAGGCCAGTTTGGCCGTTGGTATGGATGACACGTTACACATAGCATGCACCTTCCCCGAAGACGGAGTATGGCTGCCTTAATGGCGGGATGAAAAACGGTCATACACACAAAACTCCACTGCCTGTCTATACAGGCAGTGTCCGCAGGAGTATCAGCCTGCGTACGCAGAAAGCAAGGAAAGACATGTGCTGTGCGTCTTTGACAAAAAAACAAAAAAACAAACAAACAAAAAACAAAACAAAACAAAAAAAAAAACCACCCAACTACGAGGCATGCTTTCATGGCTGAGTCGCTCTGTAACTACGGCGCCGCCGACCGATCTTCCTCTGTCTGCTTCCTCTACACACCTTACAGGTAACAAATCTCCCTGACCTCTCTGCTCACTGCTCAAGCATGCATAGATACTGCACGGCTTCCTTCAACAGGTGAGTGCAGGCACAAGACTAAAATCCTTCCTTCCTTTTTTTTTTTTTTTCTTTTTTCGATAGCCTGCACAAGCAGTATATACTTACTTGTCCGTCAACACACTCCCCTGGTACACAAACATAAACAACCACCAAGAACCTGAGCGCAGTTCCTGACAGAAGCATAACTGATGGCGATGGGAAACAACAGACAAGTCAGTACTTTGGAACGCCTTCAATGAAGAAGACTAATGAAGGCGATTATTGGATACGCATTATTTAACCTCAGCCTTCATTGAAGAAGACTAATTAAAGGGATTACTGGATACGCATTATCCAACATCAGCCTTCAATGAAGAAGACTAATGAAAAAAAATTACTGGATACGCATTATCTAACATCAGCCTTCACTAAAGACGACAAATGACAAGGATCACTGGATACGCATTATCGAAACATTAGCCTTCAATGAAGATGACTATTGAAAGGAATTACTGAATAAGCATTATCGAACACCAGCCTTCACTAAAGAAGACAAATGAAAAGGATCACTGGATACGCATTATCTAACATCAGCCTTCAATGAAGAAGACTACCTTTACCGTGCTTCCTGAGTCTTCCATGGCCCAGTGAATCCACAAAACATCATATCTTATGAACGGATAGAGCTATGCTCACGAAATCTTAGGAGTTTGTCAACGATCTTTATAGCCGTTGGTCACAGAAATTTCATGTATGGGCACAATCAATTTTCAACGTAATTGGTCGCGGTTCCCCCAGGGCCTATACATTGTAATGGGTAGCACATGACCCGCGCCATCAGGTGAGGAATTTGCTGCTGAACCGCTCTTCATCAGGTGCGGGTCTTATATTACAAGACCCACGCGATCTGAATTGGGAGAAGCAGTAGGGAAAAGTACTGACAAGCCTCTACAAAATGTGGGGGTCTTGGGCCACCCGCACGATCGGGTCTGTGTAGTCAAAAACGTCATCCGGTAAAGGGGTAAAGGAGTTACTGGATACGCACTATCTGGCATCAGCCTTCACTAAAGAACACCAATGAAAGGAATTACTGAATACGCATTGTCCAACATCTCAAAGGATCGGACAGATTAACAGCGGAAAGGACTCGGTAAGCGCGGACAGAGGCTAGTCCCAAGGACAGACGATTTATCACTGACGAACACTAGTACTTGCCACTATCTTGTGCATGGCGACATGGCATAAACACATAATATTTGGCACGTCAGTGGACAGAACGTGTGTGTGTGTGTGTGTGTGTGTGTGTTCGTGTGTGTGTGTTCGTGTGTGTGTGTTGTGTGTGGTGTGTGTGTGTGTTGTGTGTTGTGTGTGTGTGTTGTGTGTGTGTGTGTGTGTGTGTGTGTGTGTGTGTGTGTGTGTGTGTGTGTGTGTGTTCGTGTGTGTGTGTGTTCGTGTGTGTGTGTGTGTGTGTGTGTGTGTGTGTGTGGTGTGTGTGTGTGTGTGTGTGGTGTGGTGCGTGCGTGCTTGCGCGTGCGCGTGGCACTGTACACCTCTCTAAAATCGGATGGCCACGACAAAGTTTTTGCTTGGGTTCCCGTTCAAGCTGGCATTCGAGGCAACGAGGCTGATCAACTGACCCAAAGTGTCACAAAGAAAGAGTGGAACAGATTGTCTATCCCTCACACCGATCTGAAACCCCAAGGTCAGGCTTATGTCAAAGACCTCTTCTGGCAAGAGGAATAGAACTCATAGAACGGTAACAAACTCTTGTAAATCCGTCCGAAACTGATTTTTGTTTTTTTCAACTGTGTACCACGGGTGGTTGCAAAGAAGCCAAAGTCTCGCGCGCCCTTTGAGCACGGGCCGTTTCTTTTACATCCGGTCCTATCTATCAAAAGGTGATGTGCCACTTATAATAAAACATGTTCTTATAGAGTGTTGGCACTCGCATGATGCCAGACAAGAACAGATCACAGCAGACTCCAGGTAAACCTTGTTCAGAGATGTCCCTCTTGATGTGAAAACCTTGTTCAGGGATGTCCCTCTTGAAGTGATGATTTTGTTGTAGTTTCTGAAAGAGATCAAGATTTTTTTTGTCCGGTTTAAGATTTTAAGGATGAAAGATTTTAACGAAATGGTAGTGTGTATTAAAAAAAAAGTCATATCTTAATGAGCTGTGCACTTTGGTGTGTGTGTGTGTGTGTGTGTGTGTGTGTGTGTGTGTGTGTGTGTGTGTGTGTGTGTGTGTGTGTGTGTGAGAGAGAGAGAGAGAGAGAGAGAGAGAGAGAGAGAGAGAGAACCAGTTTTGTGAATTGACTTCAACGAGGTGACAGCCCTGATACCACCCTTTGCGGTCGGCTGGGCTATAAGCAACATTATTTACTTCTACCGTGTGTGTGCGTGCATGCATGCGTACGTGCCTGTGTGCGTATGTGTGTGTGCGTGTGTGTGCCTGCGTGTGCGTGCGTGCATGTGTGTGTGTGTGTGTGTGTGGTGTGTGTGTGTGTGTGTGTGTGTGTGTGTGTGTGTGTGTGATCTTCACTCTTGATTAGCCAATTTATATTGACAAAGGAATCAATTTGGTTTTCCCACTGTTCCATCATACAGGCAGCTTGCACATGTACGTGGAGAGGAACAAAAATCATCCCAAGCAATTCATGTGCTGACATGGTGGTGCAATGGATGGGGATATCAAGAAGGTGTGGGTGAACAGACATTATATCTTCTTCTTCTGCGTTCGATTGAAGCTGGATGCGTCAGACTTGTAACCCGGCCGCCATGATGAAGCCCGCGGTCTTCTCCAGGTCAGAACGGGCTCCCCAAAGCTGCGCCTGTAACTCCGCTCCCCCCGGCCAGGTTTTGTGTCGTAGAGCTGCGTGAGTAGGACAGCGCAGGAGGACATGTTCAGGGGTCTGGGGTCCAGTGCCGCATGGACACTGGTCAGTGTAGGTTATCTTCAGGCGGTTAAGGTGGCTCAGCAGTCTGCAGTGGCCGGTCCTCAGTCTGAAGAGGATTGTCAGCTGGTGCCTTTGGAGCTGGTGGATCGGGTCAGCACCACTCTCTGCACCCAGCCTTCTCTTCCACTGGGACTGAAACTGGTTGTTGATGATGGTCTTGGCCTCCCTGTAGGTCACGGGGTGGCTGAACTGCTCCATTTTGCTGCCTGCCTTGGAGAGAGCATCAGCTTTTTCGTTGCCCATGATCCCACAATGAGACGGAATCCACTGAAGCGTAATGACAGACTGTTTTGAGAGTTCATGGAGGACAGCCCTGATGCCTTGCGTATGTTGTTCATTTCTTGTGTTCTGAAGTCCCTGCAGCAGAGATCGGCAGTCTGTGAAGAAGACAACCTTCTGTGATAGGCTGGCCGGTCCCAGAAAGATCCTCACTGCGTGGAGCAGTGCTATTGTCTCCGCTCTGTAGTTGGAGGAGATCTTTCCAGTAGGGAAGGCCTTGTGTGTCAATCTTCCATTGGTGTGTCTGATGAAGAACCCTGCTCCTCCATTCTTGACTGCTCCTTCTGAGGATCCATCTGTGAAGACGTGGGTCCACTCACTGGGGTTGTATTGGTTGGCAATCATCTCCTGTGCTAGAGTTTTCATTACTTGAGGGGCTTGACGGTCCATTCTTTTAATGCCAGGAACTTCGGTGATGATTGCGACATCTTCCAGGTGATTGTCTGGTTCCTCAAAATTTGGAAGCATCTCCATTTCGGCTGGTGAAACAGGCAGCAGGTCTTCATTGCTGTGATGCAGGCTCTTGGACAGGTGGTTGAAACTTGTTCTCTTTAGCCTGTTTTTGGTGGGGTTCTGCATCTCGGTGTGCATGGGGTGGGTAGGCATACGCAGTAACTTTTCACTGTGGATGAAAACCTTCTCCTCGCGTCTGTCTTCGAGGGAATGTAGACTAGTAAGCTTCTCCATGGCTTGGATTGGGGTAGTCTTCATCCCACCAGTGATCAGTCGCAATCCTGCATTCTGCACTTTGTTCAGGCGACTGGTGTTGGTCTTGGATGCAGTTGCCCATGCAGAACTGTCATACTCCAGGGTTGGTCTGACGGTACCCACATACACCTTCTGCAGGATGCTGTTGTTTGCACCCCAGGATGTACCGGCCAGCTTCTTCATGATGGCGAGATTCCTGACTGCTTCGTTTTCAATGTTCTTGAGGTGCGGATTCCAAGTAAGCCGCTTGTCCAGCTTGATGCCTAGGTATGTTGGGTTGTCTTCTTGTTTCAGATCTCTTCCATTTATTTTCAGGCTGATGGTTTCTGGCAGTGGCGACAGCGAGAAGACTGTGGCCACTGTCTTGGTGGCATTGACTTCTACGCCCCAGTCAGAGGCCCATCTTCCGACGTGTTCCAGTGCTTCCTGCATCCTGTAGCTGGCTGTGGTTAAATGTTCTGCAGCACTCCAGGCAGCAAAATCGTCGGCGTGGAGAGCTCTGGAGATGTGCTTGGTGAGCTTCTCAGCGATGTCGTCAATGAAGATGAGAAAGTGAAGGGAAAAGGTGGCAAAAAGATTACCTGGAGAGGGGAGGTCATCTCCTCTCCAGGTGCTCTTTTTGCCACCTTTTCCCTTCACTTATTTGAAACGAGTACAGCAATCACTACTTTATTTTTCTGGGTTTTTTTTGAAGATGAGAAAGAGTGTAGGGGAAATGACTCCTCCTTGTGGTACACCTTGTTGTAGAGTGATTCGGTGGCTAATTTTCCCATCAAGCTGAACTCTTGCTGTGCGGTACTGGAGGAAGTTGCGTATCCAGCGGTACATATTCCCTTCTACTTTCTTGTTTAGCAGCTTCAGGAGAAGTCCTTCCTTCCATACCTTGTCGAAGGCTTTGGTCAGGTCCACAAAGACAGCGAGTACCTTTTTCTTCTCCTGAAAGGCGTTTTCGATCTGTTGGGCGAGGTACACAAGCTGGTCTTCCGTACTGTGGTTTTTCCTGTATGCTGACTGTGTGTTGCTGAGCAGGTGATTTTCTTCCAGGTGTTTCAGCAGTCTTGTGTTCACCATTCTTTCCATCACCTTGCCCAGACAACTGAGGAG